>JAPTHN010000010.1:14449938-15049938 GCA_026936325.1 Platynereis dumerilii | reverse complement strand
AAAATAAGGCCTTGTGCTAATGTAACAACGATGAATGATGTAGGACGGAATTTTTTATGCTGATCCTACTGCAATGATATCCATATATGCATTTTCATGTTTAAATATACTAATAATCTATTACCATTAAGCTTTACAAATATGTTTCAACTGAGAAGAAATACTCTGTCATTATCAACAAGAAGTGCTTCTAACTTGTATTTACCTTTTCCAAGGATAGAAAAATTCAAATTTTCAATTTGTATATGGGACCCAAATTATGGAATTCATTACCAGATAGTATGAAAAACTTTAATACATTAGTCCAATTTAAAAATAACATTAAGAAAGTCATGTTTGTATCAAACAATAGGAAATTTTGAATCTAATTATATTTTGTACCATTATTTAGTTTACTAATATTTCACTGTACAAACTGATTTATGGTTCTCTCTTGTGTGTGTCTGAAGCTATATATGCCTATTGCATAACTGTTTTCCAGGCTAACAAGCCGCTCGGGGTTTTACGCCTGCATGTGATTGGAACTGCAAATGTTGTAATTTTCATGGTGAAATAAAAATAAAATAAAAAGTTTCAAGTTTATTGACCATTAATAGTAAATTAGGTGATAATCTATTGATATTGCATTAGTTTTTTAAAAAATGGTAGGCAGATAATTACAAAATTATATGTGCCTTTAGCAATATGAGAATGTCAAAGTCAAGAATTTAACCAAATGCAAATACAAATACAGATACAAATAATTATAGAAGCAAGCTATAAGTTATAGAGTTTAAGAGCGGGTCATTACAGTATATTAAGAAAGAATGTTATTTAAATCAAACATAAAGATAAATAAATACAATAAAAAGAAGAAGAAAAAAAGTACAGTTAGCTAGACAATAGAATAATATAGATTATAGCAAGGAAGGAACCCTTGCCAGCAATTAGGGCAGATTTCACGAAAAAGCTGCAAAAGCACTTACCACAACTTGTCCACAAGTTACATTAGCACAATACTAATAAGGTCAGACATAGTCGATTCGTAGATTCTCAGATTTTCTCAGGGTGCTTCTTCTGAGGATAGCTGGCAGGACAAAAAAAAAGCTGAAATCTAAATCTTTTATTGTTTCAATCCATTAAATAAAATTATGGGTAAACAATCTTTTCTGTTGGATTGGTAGGTCAGAGTAGCTAAAAATAAGGCCTTGTGCTAATGTAACAACGATGAATGATGTAGGACGGAGTTTTTTATGCTGATCCTACTGCAATATAAATGAAGTCACCAGCAGGGTTCAACCCCTGGCATGCTCTAGGGAGACCTGGCTTTCAGTTCAGAAAAAATTTGAGATCCAATCATGTGTTTTTTAACGTTATTTTCATGAACACATTTTGCTAATGTAACACTATGAAATGGACGGATGCAAAATTGCAGTTACATTGGCAATAAAGAAACAGGTATCAAACCCAGTCGTTTATGTTTTTGGTGATGTAAATAGGCAAATAAGACACGTTTTTCAATAAAATATTATAATTTCATGTTTGAAATAGGCATAAGTAGCGAGAACACAGAAAAATTTCCATGTAAAAGTTGCTAATGTAACCTCAGTGTCCTGAGACGGAATCGAGTTACATTAGCAGTCTTTTTTTATTTTTCATTTTTTTTCAAGTTTTATAATGACCAAGACAATTAAAAATGGTTCCAAAATAATTTTCAAGATGTTTTTTATCAATCACATACCATTACATTTTCCTGAATTGGTTTTAGCAGATTCCACAGAGTGGCAAAGTAAGCATGTCTGATCAGTGATCACCAGTAAGTTTAGTCGTCCAAAATTGTCCTCATGAGCCATAAAAAAATATCTTTTTAAGAGGAAAAAGCTACATATTTGAAGAATATTTTCCTGATATTTATTCATTACCTCACAGATATACTTAGTAATAGGTCTACTTGCTTCAGGAAGCAACAGAGAGATAACAAAAGGGTTGGAAAGTTTAAGGTACCTTTTAAGAGCACTTTTCGTGAAATCTGCCTTAGACCTATTTGACATCAGTCGTCAGGGCGACATCAGTTGACATTACAGATGTTGTCCTGACGGCTGTCTGATAAGAGTTACATCAGATGCCCACATGGTAAGTTACATATAAAATTACAAGATAAAAAAATGTAACAAATTGTCTGGTGAATTACAAAGTGTTGAGATCCCAGAACCTGACTTGGCAAAGGGCAGGGAAATTATACCAAAACAAACCAGAGTCAGGTGTAAGGAGTTGTGAGACTTATGACTCACATGTGATGTTAAGGCCTTTAACTTTAAGGATGTCCAACCTTCCATCTCCTCCTACACAAGACCCTGGAATGGAAATCTAAGAAGTAGAGCTTCTGGGTAGAGACCGGACGGTCACAAAACGAGTACTACATGCCATCACCGGAAGAGGAATCTCTTCTTTAATCTCTTCGATGGACTGCATATTTAATAAACACTGTTTCGTATTTTTTGTAAACACTGCAAAGTTGTTTGCATAAAAACCTATATTTATATCCCTGCCTGAGGAGAGAATCACATAATGAAATTTGCCTCACTGAGAAATCAATGTAATGATGACAAGCCCTGGCAAAACTGATGATACAAGAAGCATAGACACCATAAGCTGGCTTTTCTGGAATATTAGATGCAACAGGATATGGATAGTTGACAATCTTGAAGTTGAAGTCATCCCTTTTGTCATATAATTTAGTGTGGAATTGGTTATCCTGGACTGTTATAAGAATGTCCAAATAAGAAGCTTCCTTATCAGATTGTGTTTCCTTGGTTATTGAGAGCTCTGGTGGGTACATTTTATGAAGGTATCTCTCAAAAACCGTATTGTTTAGACTGATAAGGTCATCTATATAGCGGTAGGTGAAATTGAATTGTTTTGCATGGAATTTGTTTTCTTTTTCCAATGACTCCATGAATTCAGGTACCTAAGCATTATAAGAAGGCATAACTTTTTCAAACACTTTTTTCAATGATTATCGATTGTCGCGATATGAAAAGAATCCTGTAAGATGAAAATTTAAATAAACTTAAGCAAAGATATGAATTCAAAAGCCTCTCACGTTGATGAAGAATAAAGATAATTGCCTACTCTTCCGGGAGAAAGGGAAGAAAAAATCTCTGATTTACACAATCTATAAGTTAACTGAATCCTTACAAGACCTGTTTGAGTAATGAAGTTGAATATCAGATTGGAAAAACCCATTTAAACAACCTTTATTCCCAGGTATCAGCAAGATGGTCTGATCTGTAATTTTAATTACTTAATGACAGGATGTAATATTTTAGATTCTCCTGAAAGACAACATCTGGAGAGAAATACGGAATCAGTTGTATTTCTGGAAATGAAAATGCTTTACAAAAAGGTTAGCGGTAATAAATTTTGCTGAACCAGGTTAATCAGCAAATTCTATTCCTACTCAAGCTTAAGACAAAAAGGACTGTTTTTCCCTTTGCCCTCCAGCGGGAAGTAAAAGAGGCCAGTCCAGTAATCGGTCAGTTCACTTATCACAAATTTGACTATTTTGTCACCAAACAACACAGGCTGATCGTTGCAGCCATCTGTCATGCAAATTTTGAAATTGTTCTGGTGCCTTTTCAAAAATTACAACAAACCTTATTTGTATAGTCAAAAATGGATCACAAATGTAATGATATACACAGTGTTTTGTTTTTATTCCCTACTCTTTTATTCACTTCATATTATAAGGCCCAGCAGCGGAGTGCTATGAATAATCTTATGTACCCTATCCACAACATCAACAATCTTATATATCCTATTCCCAACATCACACTGTAATATTGATATCGATTAATTTCTGAGTTCATGTAGATGGTGTTCCAAACAGTGCAACGAGCAATGCAACACTCTTTATTGACGTGTCAAATGCCACTTTGATTTGCTGAATCCGTCCACAATAGTTTTCCAGACAGCATTAAATGTGGTATTAATAGAGTTTGGCACATGTTAAATTTTGAGGATTGCATTGCCTTGGTGTGATTGGGTTGAGTTTGATAAACTGACACTGACAGTAATATTGCCTCCAGATAACAGAGAGAAATGGTGGCAATCAGGTCAAAGTTTCATTCTTAATTTTAAAGCGATTTTGACACATTACAGGCGTTCTCATTATTGTAGATATTCGACATCAATTTGTATTATTTTCTAGGACATGTATTCTATAGGGAAAAGAAATATCAAAAACAAATGACATCAATTGCCATCTGTCCTACAGAATAACATCAATCTGTCCTACAGAATGACATGTCCTAGAAACAAGATTCGCAGCAGGCTCAGTAACTACAACTATGAAATAAGCTATAGATATGAATTTGTACATAATAAACTCCTTATGAACATCATTTGTCTCAACTTTAGGATCCTAATTGCATTAGAATGATAAATGTGTCGACAAAAATATGTAGATTCTGTGCTTCATTCTTTCCAGGCATTATTTCATCTGCCTGTCTGTCAATTACTCATGAACCAATGAAACAAAAGAGGAAAGTAATGTGAGTTGATCAGATCTCACAAGGAAAGCATTAAACCTGAAGGCTCAGGTTAGGCCCTGTGTCATTATGATAAATCATAAGCAAGTACATGTCAACAGCTGATCAATGAGTTTCATTACCGACCGGGATATATTATGTGTGAAGACATGTAAACACTCTGGAGTTCCATTATATAAGCATTTGGACCCAATGCAAATGGATAAATAGATGAGTTCAAGCATCATATTATATAATCTTATATGAACATATTGCAGTAAATTTAATTAGGTTGACCAGCATTCCTTTTGCAATTTCACCCATCATTTTTGACACGGCATAAATTATTTTGTCAACTGGAGTGACCTAATCAAATTATTTCCCTTGAAATGAGATGCTTGACATTTCAAAAGTAATCAATTTACAAACTTCTCTCTATATACCTGTCTCCTGGAGTGCCCCACGCTGACTTAGCCCTTGAAGTTTAGAATGTAAACCATAGTTGGCAAGCCCTGAAAATCTTATGATTTTCAAATAAAAATTATGCAATGTTACTCTCCCATTTTCCTAGATTTGTCATATTCTACGCACTTTCTAGAAGGATGGTAACAGAATGAGTTGAAATTTAACACAAAAAACGAGTACTCTGATATACGAACCCAATCTGCAAAAAAGTTAGGTTTGATCCGCAATGGCTGGGCCACCAGTAATCCTCTAGCATGGATCTTGCATATTTCTTAGAGAGATATTCATTTATTTTATAGAAACCTTAGATTTGATCATTTCTCCTTCTAAAGAAAGTTCATTTTCCTGTACAAATCGTATCTTAATAGGTTAATATAGGCTGCAATATTTTTATTGGGCTACATATTTCCAGCTTTGAACAAGAAAACTGAAACTGACACCATTTATCATTGGCATAAGCTGCCTTTTGAAATTGTGTAGAATTCTATATCAAATAGATTTGAGCAATGTGATATGTGAAGCTGAGCACATTGATATGGGAATATCAAAGGCAACACAAGAGCTGAAATGGCAAACAAAAAAGACATTACAAAAAATGCAGATTAATGTTGCTTAAAATTCCTCCCCCACAATTTGGCAAATTCAGGAAGTGATAGGACTTGTCGTTAAAATGGAATCAGGAATTTTAAAATGTAATGGTAAATGGCAAGATTGCACGAGTTGAGACTGACAGGGCTGCCCAGTTGGTTTGTTGTTTTGTGAGGTCCCATAAGACAGCAATTTACACCATCATAGTGTTCAGCATATTTAGTGATGCTTATTATATTAGCAATTAAAGAATTCAACAAGAAGTCATTAATAAACCATGTATACTCACTGTGAGTTGCAACTAATTTTTTTTAAACTTGCATTTACAGTCGAAGAATCAGAAGAAATTTTCTTAAATGCTCCTTGTGAGTTGCAGCAGTTGCTTTGCTATTCTTTATGACTTAAAAGTTGTTAGTGAGTTCATTTTGATAATTGCAATGCCATCAGGACTAGTCACTAAATGAGACAATCGGCTCAAAATGACTGTCATTTCAATGAAGTGGCTATATACACTCATGATCAAAATGCTAGAATAATGTGTGAGTGACACTCAATTATGGTTCAACTACCAGTGGCCTGCAAGTGGGCCATGTAAAGCTTAGAGTATATCAGTCAGTGTTAGCCAAACATGATATGGCCAGTGCAAGTGAAAAGTGTTTTTCGACATGTCGTTGTCAGCAGGGCCAGTCCAGTTGCCATATCAGGCAGTTGTGTATGGTTTTTTGGCTACAGAAAACTTGTTAGGAATATGAACTTGCATGGCTGTACTTCAAGTGATGAAGATACTCATAGGAAATCTGAAAATGAAAAAATTCGCCCCATTTGAATTTGTTAGGAAAACTTAAATATTCATTGATGTTGGCATGGCTCCCTGTCATGCAGAGAGAAAAACCCTTTCTATGCTTCCTGTTATCCTCATGCCTTTAATACTCAAGGCAGTCAATGGAGAATATATCCATGCAATGAAGTTATCATAAATGAATAGTTAAAAAATAGTTTCAATTGCAGGAAGAGCAACAAGAAAAGCCTCTTGCAATAGCATTAAATTGAATGCCATTGACCAGGTATCCATTTTATTTGCCCTCAGCAAAGAATTAGGTAGGATTTGCTCCTGCTCGAAGCCTGGAGCTGTCAAATAAATGAATTTGATAATCCGCAATATCATCAATCTTATACAGTGGGGTGCGAAAGTTTGGGCACCCTTTGATAGGTGCCCAAACTTTCGCACCCCACTGTATATAGGTGTGATTGGGTTGAATTTGATAAACTGACACTGACAGTAATGTTGCCTCCAGAAAACAGAGAGAAATTATGGCAATCAGATCAGAGTTTCATTCTTAATTTTAAAGCAATTTTGACACATTACAGGCGTTCTCATAATTGTAGATATTCGACTTCAATTTGTATTATTTTCTAGGACATGTATTCTATAGGGAAAAAAAAATCAAAAACAAATGACATCAATTGCCATCTGTCCTACAGAATAACATCAATCTGTCCAACAGAATGACATGTCCGAGAAACAAGATTCGCAGCAGGCTCAGTGACTACAACTATGAAATTAGCTTTAAATATAAATTTGTACGTAACAAACTCCTTATTAACATCAATTGACTCAACTTTAGGATCCTAATTGCATTAGAATGATAAATGTTTCAACAAAAATATGTAGACTCTGTGCTTCATTCTTTCCAGGCATTATTTCATCTGCCTGTCTGTCAATTACTCATGAACCAATGAAACAAAAGAGGAAAGTAATGTGAGTTGATCAGATCTCACAAGGAAAGCATTAAACCTGAAGGCTCAGGTTAGGCCCTGTGTCATTATGATAAATCATAAGCACCAATATAATTTTCCTGACATGCTGGCAAGTACATGTCAACAGCTGATCAATGAGTTTCATTACCGACCGGGATATGTTATACAGTCAACACAGAAATTATTTGCACGCTTTGATTTTTCATCATATTTCACAGAAAAATGGCAGTATGATAAAAAGAACTGCCCTATGTTTCAGAGTAGTGTTAGTAGGTTAGGATCCCATGCATTTTATTTTTACCAAAATTCGTTTTCTTGGAAAATGTGAAAAAACTGAATTTTGAAACCAAAAAAATATTTGCACACTTCAGCCAACTGCCAGGAACTGAATTTTAATTATGATACTCAATTTTTTCTTTGGAACTACTGTTGTTTATGGTATCTTTAGCTCATTTATATCAATCAGAGATAATTTGGGGTTCACAGGTGGGATTGCAGTTGTTACCAAGGGTCAGCACTCAATCCCATGTTGTTTTTCTTTGTATGGCTATAGAAATTTGGCTAGAAACAAGCAGCTCACATGAGACTGATTAGTAAACTCCATAATTGTGTCTATTTGTCTAAAAAAGTAATTTGGCAGGTATTGATAGGTAATTGTGTTCTACATGCAACCACAAAATGCGAGAAAACAGTAATACTAGTAGAATCAAACTGAAAAAATCTTACTTACTGGACTCACCTTCGCCCCTGGGGACTATTTTGACTGTGAGCTGTGAACAATAGGTTGTAATAATTTTGGAGAAAGTCATCCTAGATAATTAAGACAAGTCGTTTTCGAATTTTGCACTATATCATTACCATTTACAGCCTAAAACAAGTGTTGCTTCATAGTGTACCCCCATGGAGGACCTCAATGAGTGAACATTTCACAACAACCGGTTTCCTTTGTAAAAATAGGCTTTGAACAATGAAAACTATCAACTGTCATAATAATTTAGGCCATAATTATTGAATAGACAAGCTTAAGTGGATCTTAATAACCGATGCATGACAATGTATTCAATATGCTACACTTACATATATGCAAAAATCAAATAATAGCCTAATTTAATTAATATTGATAAAAACAACTCTAAATATTCTTTCTTAATATCTATTGATAAGCCAGTGGTTAAATAACTTGTCAGAGGCAAATCATCAGTTGTAAAATAGCTTTCAACTAGAAAACTGAAACTAACACCATTTGTCATTGGCATAAGCTGCCTTTTGAAATTGTGTAGTATTCTATATCAAATAGATTTGAGCAATGTGATATGTGAAGCTGAGCACATTGATATGGCAATATCAAAAGCGACCTAAGAGCTGAAATGGCAAACAAAAAAGAGGTTTTAAAAAATGCAGATTAATGCTGCTTAAAATTCCTCCCCCACAATTCGGCAGATTCAGGAAGTGATAAGACTTTTCGTTAAATGGAATCAGGAATTTGAAAATCGCAAATGGTATGATTGTATGTGATGAGATTGACAGGGCTGTTCAGTTGGTTTGTTGTTTTGTGAGTTCCCCATGGTGCAGAAATTCACACCATTATAACTTTCACCATATTTACTGACACTTATTATATTTTACAATTAAAGCATTTTACAGACATAAACCATGTATACTCACTGTGAGTTGCAACTGTATTTTTTAACTTGCATTTACAGTCGAAGAATAGAAAGATATGTTCTGAAATGTTCCATTTCAGTTGCAGCAGTTGCTATGCTACTCTTTATGACTCATAAGTTATTAGTGAGTTCATATCCAGTAATAGCAATGCCATCAGGACTAGTCACTAAATGAGTCAATCCGCTCACCACTGAAGTCACAAAAACCGAATGACAAAAAGTCAGTTAATTTCAATGCAGTGGCTAGGCTTATTGGAATGTTCTTGATGCCCACTCACAGCAGTACACAAATGACCAGTACTTACATTCTGCTGCAATTGGGCATCAATGACTTCACAACATGCCCTATCAAACACATTGAAATTAGGTGTCAATTTGTCATTGGGCAACTTGCGACCTCATTGATGAGTTGTACGACTTGGTCATTGACTCTGGTTCATAACATAGGAATTATAGGATATAACCTCACTGACTGCTAGCATGTCAAAGAGTTTAACATGGCACGGCTAGTGCTATGATCTGACAATTAATATTTCAGTCCAATTCCCTGAGCACCCGTTTTTTGTCAACTCTAATGTAGGCATATGTACTCGCAATTCATCAACTGTAATATTTTTGTTCAGTTGCAGCTTAGAGCTCTTCACCAGCTCATCTCAGGAGCAGAGCCCCTATTACATGTAACTGCAAGGTAAACCACGTACCTTCATTTAGTATACAAAAATTAAGAAAAGTCCCCAAGGTGACTGAGCTCAAGGAAGAATTCAACCTTGATAAGAAGACAGGCCTACTGACATTAAGTGATACTTGGCATGACACACCTTGAGGTTCAGCCGACACATACCAAGACATCTAAAAAAGACACCGGAGCTTAAGACACTGAGCAATGCGCATTGAGCTTGGGAAGATGAATGGGTAGTAGACCGACTGAATGGATGTCTGCAATTGGTTTCACTTTGCAGCCGCGTCCCTATGGGGGGGGCATGGGGGGCACAGGCCCCCCCCATATTGGACCTGTGCCCTCAGGTGCCCCCCCCCCATATGAACTTTCCAACTCTGGCCTAGATAATAAAATTAGTATAGTGGGTGCCCCCCCAGATGATCGGGTGCCCCCCAGGTGCCACCCCGCTCGAGACCCCCCACTGGGCCCTCAGTTATGCCACTGTCACTTTGATCCGACATGGCGTTTTGCCACGTGATCTACCAGGTTTTCTTGCTCTTTGTGAACACTATGGTTGGTAACTTGTTACCACAGAAATATGGCACCTTATTTGATCAATTACTGCAATATAGCATCATTAATGTCATACTTCAATGTAGACTATCACCTAAGATGTGAGGTCTAATGAACAGGTCCATTGAAAAACAGTCGACATGAAGTGAAGGACGTAGCATCATACTTACTCATCTGCAATATATGCAGAATCAAGCTCCAAATTTAATTGTAGAGATCGGCTGAAGGTCGGACTAAGACTTAACCACCTAGAAACCCTTTACTCCTGGGACGTGGCCTCAAATGATAGTGCAATGCATCAAAGCAGATCATGCAGTGTATCTTTTTACTCAGCTCAGGAAAATAGGAAAAGGTAAAAACATCTTCTCATATGAACAGGTGCTATCTCCCAGGAAGGAGTAATGATACCCAAGAAAGATAGTACACATGTATATCATTGCCTTAAAAAATATTGTGCAGTAGCCAAAAAATTTAATTTTTAAGCGTCGTGAATTATTGCAGTCACATGATATGAAACCTCTATATTAAGGCAATCAAAAGCCTGTATTTCATTACACTATAATTCCCATATTTGTTGTTGTTCACCTGTTAGCTCATATTTTTACAGTTTTGTGTGTATCTCCTCACTCTTCTGGTACAAATAAGCCTGTTATTCACAATTATATTGTCAATATATGTTTATCACAGCTTGGGTTTCAAATCATTGCTTGATATATCACATACTGCCTCTCCCAATGTTAACATCTTACACTTAGGCCTGAATTAACCATAAGTACAGGGTGTAAAGCCGGAATCATCCATCCATCCCCTCAAAAAACTACCCCGTGCATGACTTCTAACTTCCGAGCTTTCTTACAGCACAGGGAAGGTTGTAATGGAACTGACAGTCAGAAAGCAATTATTGGTGGTTCCACTTTGACCTTCTTCAGGCTCTAGTCATCAACCATCATTAACTACACATGCAATGACCAATTTGGTCACTCGTTAAAGAATTGCCTGGAATGAAGTTTCTGACCCATGTGTCCAGTCTGGTACTGCCTGCGTTTCTGACAAATGTAAGTCATTTTTACAGTACACCTGTTCTGGGTGCACAAGGTTGTAAACTTCGTTACACATTTTTTTATAACCACGTCTTAACCACGACTTTTGAAGGAAAAACTATTTTCTTACAACTAGTCTGTTACACTAAAAACAATGGAAAGGTTAGCAAAGACCACTGGCAAGGTTGCACAGCTGTGGAATCGCATGCCTGAAGAAGCCTCCTCCCAAGGGGCAGATATCGTAAGCTCGTAACGCAATGTTGCCAGTTGGTGCATAGGCGTATCGCAGGGGGGGGGGGGGCAAGGGGGTGGTCGTCCCCCCAGAAGTTTGGGAAACAGCAGGATTCAGGCAAAAAGGCTAAAAAATTCGGGCAGATGACTTAATAAAAACTATATCGAAAATTTATGAATTCAATGCAATTTCATTGGAAATGGTATTAAATCTAGATTTTGAAATTCATGCAAATGTCGCTCACCCTCCCAAAAATCGCATCCGCCATATGCCTATGAGTTGGTAGATAGCTCGTCTGTTGTGAGGTAGAAATGTGTGGTAGAAATGACGTTGCCACAACATTTAGATTTTTCTCAAAAATTTTGACAATTTTCCCACACCATTGCATGCTAACTTCATATCTTGATGTTGCTTCACGACATCACTTCGACCATACAATGCTTCGTAATTTACACCAATATTACAACATGGTCTCCCAGTGACACCATTTTGGCATTGACTGGGAGACCAATTCTGTCCACTGGGAGACCATTTGGTCTCCTAGTTACTATGTTAAAAAATGCACTGAGAAGTCGTGTGTCTAACCAGTTGAGCTTCAGGGCCGGCCCCAAGCAAAGTGCTTAAGAGCAACCTATTATAACATAAATTTACATATTAAAGGCGTATTGAATGATTAATATTTTCGCATATTGAATGAATGGATATTTTCACCATGCACTATTCCAATTCATGACAAGATCTATATGAAAAAACTCTATTATTATCATTTTCATAGCTGTGTGTTTTTCTGAAAACTTCGTTTTGCAGTTAAACCGTGACATCAGAGGGTATCAGTGAATGTGATTGGTCTAATCTTCAACCTGTGACATCAGTTGAGAGTTTGACATCACAGTTTTTGACAAAGGAATCTGAAACTGCCAGGCAATATTATTTTTTGTGTACAACCACAACAAACAACTTCTGTCTAAGCCGAGTGTTGCACCTCCCCAAAAGAGTCTCAATGTTTTGCAAACAAAGTGTGTCACTGTTTTTCACAAGACACTAGTTATCACAATTTCAAATAATTTCCAGAAATTATGGCTAGGGGAGGTGGGAGTTTTGCCTGAAGGGGCACCAACTTTTCAGACTGTTTCAATTGGGGTACTAATTTTTGACATGTCCAAGGGGGGTAAGAAATTTAAAAAAACAAAAAGGTCCAAAATGCACATACGCTCAGTTTATCGGTGATTTTTTTATGCGAAAAAGTCCGCAAATCTGTACACGTGACTGTCCAAGGGCACAAGTGTAACGGATCGTTATGGATGGATGATTGGGGCTTTACGTTCTGTGTTTATGCACTTGGTAGGCTAATTAGGACCGGGGGAGGACACGGCAATGAGGCGAAGCATGATTGAAACAGCCGTCCAACATAGGCCCAGGTGACCCGGCAAGAGCTGTATTCGAACCCCGGACCCAGCGATTGGCAGTCCAGCACGCTACCATTAGAGTGGGGTACTAAAAGTCCGCATGAAATTCAAGGGGGGTATCGAATTTGACAGGACGTTCTGGCAAAACTCCCAACCCCAGTCATAAATTCTGAATGTCCCTATCTGTCCTTTGAGGATAAGTAGTCTGTTTGATTCAGTTATAATTCATTGAAGCATCTATCAACTAATGCAGGTGTCAAAGCCAAGCTAAACATACATAATCCATGTGTCAATGCATTTGGTCAGTTTCTTGAAATATGTGCTTGTAATATACAAAGTTATGCAACTAAATCTGTGACATCACGGTTTTGAGATAAAGCAAAGTACAAATTTGAAAAACACACAGCTATGAAAATGATAATAAGCTGTACAGCTCATTAGCCGAAAGCTAAGACTCAAAAATGACGAAGCAAACCATGCTGTACAAGTATCGCCCTTCACCTATGTGTAGCATGTTGAAGTCATCAATCACTTCTGAGTCTATGCTATTGACGTATCGTGTTACTTTTGTCAAAAGTTTAATATCTATATTAAAAATTCATTACCAATTGTTATTTGCACAATAAATCACAGAACGCCATGCTTTCAAACGTTTTTTCCTTCGCTTATTCAATTTAATGTTCGCAAGGACACATGTTGTGTGCCACGTGAATTCAAAATTTCAAAAAAATTGAGGCATAATCCTGCTAAACGCATTATGTAATATCTGGGTATAATACGATAGTAGTGATCCACCCTCGTAATAGAGCATATTATATTCTCAGAATATAATAACTGTTCACAAAATATTGTATGTAATGATATCACGACGCTCAACTCACAAATTTCAATGAAAGAAATTAATACTATTAGGCCTAATTGAAGTCAAGAAACATGGCATGTGTCAGGACATGTGCTGGCTTTTGTATATATTCATTTATTTAGAATACATTTAGAATATTGATATTTGTCCTTGAAGTCCACTGAAGACACTTCTCTTTGAAACTGAAAAAGGCAATTCGAAACCAACTGACCATTTTGACCAATACAACTGGAAAGATGAACAATTTGAACATTATATTTTGTTGTTGAACAATTGAAGCATCACCAAATGCAAAGTTGTTAGTTTAATCAAGAATAAAATTATTTAATCACTAGAATAACCCATTATAGAGGATTGTAAGAACTGCGTCAGGTTGGGAGAGTAGTAGATATGGGCTGTCCATTAAGGTAGTGTTAGCGATTTATAGATAAAAATAACTGCCTATTACAATAGCAAATGAGTAAAAGTCAATTGGAAGAGGTGGATGTATCGAAAAATATCTGCTTGTACACTGCGTTCCCAATTATTATGCAACCATCATTTTGTCCCATTGAAATAGCATTGTAAATAAGAATGACCTGGATTCATTTCAAGATATTATTCAAATGGACTGGAGAAATTTGATTTTCTTTGGTTTGGGGAGAGTTCTAAACCTTAGGAAAGCAGAGTATGAGGATGATAGTGATTTCATAATAGTGATTTCATAACTTGACTTTCCGACACAGAGCTTTTATTGCAAAAAGATTGTCATTTCCATGTTATTTCAATACAGGGGAATATTATCATTTGCTTACATGTAAAAACGTCAACGTTTCAAATGATGGTTCTGTTTTTCATTTGGTGTCAAGGGGTAAGTGTTCATGGTATTTTAAGATCAGTTTGATTGATTTTGGGTGGTAGCGGGTGCATTTTCATGAAACTGCATAATAATTGGGAACAGCGCAAAACTGTATTATACGGCGTAACTCCTCATTGAGCAAACCGAATTGGACAAAATTTTCAGGATATTGGCTCCATGGCACACACATTATTTTGTGTAAAGGATATCCTTATAGTGTAATTTCTATTAGAGATATCATAAAAAATATTGGTTACATAATAATTGGGAACGCGGTGTAGATCTTTGCAGTAGTCACAGGATAACTCACCTTATTGAGTTTTGGCAAGAAATGACAAATGTAAGTGACACCTGGTAGTTGAAAAAGGAACTACAATTACATTGAGCAGATGACAGGCTGCTATGGATGTCTTGGATAAACTGGCTAGGAAAGGCAGAAAATCAGTTGAATGGAAGGCAGGAAGGAGTAGGAAAAGTAGGTCATCGGAAATATTTGTACGGAAAAGGTGTAAATGTCAAGTCAAGTCAAGTCAACTTTATTGCGGACCTTAGTCAATAATATATATATACATGATATAAGCAAAAAACACTAGGCCTACATACCTAACAATGGAAGAGACTAAGCCACTGTGATTCGAGACTGCCTCTCTTAAGCACACCTGGACAACACACTTTGAAAGCAAGACCCTGAGTAGGTGACCTTACTCTGTTATACAGATTAAAAGAAGCTTTATTAATTATACATTTTGGAGCAGGAATGTCCCTCATGGTCTACATAAGGGAGGCACTTCATCTCGGCGGAAGACATAAAAATCTTCTAACAGAGTTGTTGTAAGCAACAGACAATCTACGCAATGAGCAACCATAGTATTTAAACCATAAAGAGCAACAATATATAGCACGCCTTGAATAGAATACACTTAACATAATCACTACACTTTCCAAATCTCTTGAGCAATATATTACTTCTACGGCACACACATATCTTTATCATCAGATAAGTTAGATATTATCATATGACCAAATATTTAATTTTATCAACAATTTCTAGTTTCCTGTTGGCAAGATAAAAATCAGGAGTAGCATATGGAAACTTTATAAATGTATGTGACAGGTGGCCAGGGGATTGACAGGGCTGACAAAGACCTTGGACAAAAGTGGATAGTCAGGCTGGCAAGGCCCAGGGGTGGATCTTTATTGAAGAAGGGGGCTGCATGAAAATGGTATTGTTTCAAAGGAAAAAGCATGGGTGATTTTATTATATGGATATATGATTATATGGCACGGAATATATTATCAACCAAAAGCAAAAGACTGATATATTTTTCACATGTATTTAGCCATCTTAATTATGCAATGAGCATCTGGGGACCCATGTTATCAGCAAGTAATGTAAAAAAAACTCCAGGTCATTCAGAATAAAGCTCTACGGTCAATCTATAACTTGAAAAGAAAAATAAGACGTTCATCTTATTATAAAAAGGCTGAACTACTAGACATTAAAAGTCTGATAGAATTATCTTAGTAAAAATTTCTCATAGATATATGACAGATGTGTTGCCCCAAAGAATTAGTAATTTATTTGAAAATACCAGTCATAACCATAGAACCAGAAATCGAAACTTACTTCAAGCCCTTCCGCAACTACTCAAATTTATAATAAAAGTTTTCTTGGCAGAGCACCACATGTATGGCTACACCTTCCTAGGGATCTAAAAATATTCGTGATAGCAAGAAATTTAATAAAGGTTTTGTTAAATACAAGTTGGATCAAGCTATAAATAACTGAAATCAGCAATTGTATAATAACTGAAGTTTTGATTATTATGTATTTGATTTATCATATCTTATTATGTAATCTAAATGTTGACTTTGGGTGTCTGTTGACCACACTTGACTCTAGACATAGGCAGGAACCGCGGCTAATGCATGAGCAAGATGCGGTCACTAGACTTATGAATAATTCATAATCTATATAATCAAACGCTATGATATCTTCATAATTATTATGTATTTGATTTATGGCCTAGTTCAAAAATAATGAAGCCAAAGTGTGACATGACCATCAAACTTTTAAAATGTTTATATCTACCAAATGACCACATAATATTGTAACAAACATATCTAAGTTCTAGAAACTCTATTTACCATTTGGCTGTGGTTTGTAGAAATAACTGATAAAAGCCGAATATTACCAAATTTTATTTATTTTTATTTCCATGGCCGTGAAAGAAAAGTAGACAAAATGGTAACTTATCTTCAAATCAAATAGATATTTTTTGTTGGATGACAAAACTCATATACTCTTAAGTGTCCATGGCTGTTTTCATCAAAATTCACCACATATTTTATGAGAAAAACAGCATTTTCGAAATTTTGTTGAATTATTAACGAAAAAACTTACATATTTTCTCCCCAGATGTACATATCTTCCTCTAAAATGATTTCACGTGTCCTGTGTTATGCGTCTGTATGTGGGCTTGGGATTGGTAAGGGCCACCAAAGTGAATACGAACAGAGCAAATGATGATAGAAGCGTGTTTTTTAGCCTATATTTTTCCAGACAAAAAGGCAATTTTGGGTAATGGCATGACACAAAAGTAAAAAAAGTGTTCTGGTTTTGACCTAAATTGATTTCATATGCATTATCAGTTATAACTGGTTGAAGCATAAGAGTAATTACAAAATTAAAGTGAAATTTGAATTGGTTATTGCATTTTTCAACAAATTGGCCCCAAATTTTGAGAAAAGCTTTACAAAGAGCAAAATTTTGATAATTAAACATTGAAACATATTCCAACTACTGAATATTGTGTTGAGTATCAGTACAAGTAATACTGGAATGATTGCTTTACTCTTTACAAGAAAACCATGAAAATATGATCAATATTTTCCATAGCATTACGCTTGCGACAAAGCCCCATTTAAGAAATCTTTGTATTTTACCACCAGAAACCAGCTGCGGACCTGGATTACTTGATTGTTCCTCAAAACTACACAGATTTTGCAATATTACAAGCCAAACCAGATTTAAAACGGAGCTTTTATTGCTCTGTGGCGCTACAAAGTATTCTGGGCGTTACGCTTGCGACGGATTTACCTACCCTGCTATTTATGGGATTTTTTTAGTGAAATAAATTTTCCACAACCATAAGAAGCTCCGAAATGGGTTAGAAGATATAAGAGTAGGTCTCAGAGGCCAAAAGATTCAACTGACACATGTGAAAGGGACACTAGAGAATCCCAGAGCAGTAAGCGTCAAATTTGACTTAATTTTTGGAAGTCAACCTTTGAGCACAAATAGCTCAATAATGTCAAAACAGGCAAATGAAAGTACTTGATTTTATGGATTGATGAAGCCTGAGGGTGTAGAGATTCCAAAAAGTGTTGGGAAATTGTCTTAGAATACGTACAAATTTGTAAAACTGAAAGAATTCAAGTGGTCAAAAATGTTATGTCACTTTTTTTTTGTGAAAAAATGTTTGTTTTTCAATGTAAGTGGACTCTATCTCAATAACTATGAGCCAGAATGTCGTGAAATTTTCAGGAAATTTGCACAAGAATATACTTAAAGCAATGGTGTACCTTTTAGTTGTCACACACAGCCATTCTCATATTTTGAGACCCCTACAGAAAATATGCTGCGTGGCTTCATTATTTTTGAAGTAGGCCTTATGATATCTTATTATGTAATCTAAATGTTGACTTTGGGTGTCTTTTGACCACACTTGACTCTAGACATAGGCAGCAACCGCGGCTAATGCATGAGCAAGATCCGATCACTAGACTTATGAATAATTCATAATTAATTTAATAATATTGGCACACGTTTAGAATTTAATTAATTGTATTTCTATGTAATGTATATCAGAAGGGCACCCCCCTATAGGGTATACTAAAATTTTTGTTCTGGTGTTCTTCCATCAACTTACTTTGGTTGGTATTGTTTAAAGAAATTTTATCAAAATGTATTGTACACTTGTAAGTTGCAAATAAATCTTCATTGATTTCATTCATATGCCAAGAAGCTACGTTTTTAAGCATATGGCCCATTATGGGGCTGAGTGAATGGAAAGGAGGTGAAAATGGGTTAATTTTGATGGTGTCTGAGGTGGGGCCCCACAAACTGAATGTGCAACTGGCGTTCAACCGGGGTTACACTTTTATATGAAAAGATGATGTTATATTTCAAAATTGACGTGCATGAAATAAGCGGTTACTGTCATCGTTACAGTGAAATAAATCATTTCCCGTAGAGAAAAACTCGGCTGAAGTTAAGTATCCAACTATTAGTGACCTCCCTGGACTGAATGAGCCACAGGATTGCCTTATTCACAGTTGTTTACACATGTTCAGCCAATTCTGCCATTTATTCAGTTTGGGGAGGACACTACTTGTTGGAATTTTTACTTGAACCGAAAACTCTAACCCCCCCCCCCCCGATTAGTAAATGGTCACCTTCTAAGCAGGTATAGGGGGCTGGCCAGATGATACTTTGGGTGAGGGGGCTATTGTTAAACCGTAATACTAATGCAGTCTCCCACCGCCTCTCTCTTTCATCACCGCATAATGGAAATTTCTGCATCTTGCTATTACGAAACGATGTACTATATCATTTTCAACATGTCCTTGTTATGTAAGGTCTGACATGAAAGGTGAGATAGGCATATCAACATAAATCAGTTATACAGCTATTTATCGAGACAAATGTAGGCAACAAATTAGCCTTCAGTAAGTGTGTACAAGTTATGTCATAAGCAAAACAAGATTTTTCAGGTCAATGACAATCAGTAGGCTACGTCAGACCAGCTTGTATAAAAAGGACAAACAATAGGATATGTTACAGACAAATGTATAATAATCTCTTACTAATAATAACATTGCATAGGCAGTATCTATGACAGATCCGATTGACCGTCTATGACAGACGTGATTGTGTAAAGCAAGAATATTCATTAGCTGGTTACTATTACAGAGATAGTTACACAAGTCGTTTTACCCAGGTCTTAGCCATGGTAACCAGTTTCCATAATTATGGGATTGGGTCGGTATAATATAATGGCAAAGGTGTTCTTATTTGATGTGAATACCCACAGAATGTCCCCACCTAAAGTGGATAGATGATTTTCAAAAAGGAAACAGTCTGCATTGATTTACAGGTGATTTAATAATTGTAGACACTGAAACAGAATGTGAATAGTTTTCTTGGACATTGTCTTCTATAGGGTCGAGTGATGTCATGAGTTATTTGATGTAATTTTTCCTTAGAGAATACATGTCCCAAAAACTAAAAACTCATTTAGGTTGAATATCTGCAGTTATGGAAACGTCGGTAATGTGTCAACATCATCTTAAAATTAAGAATGAAACTCTGATCTGATTTCCAACATTTCTCTCTGTTATCTGGAGGCAATATTACAATAAGTTTATCAAATTCAACCCAATCACTCCCAGGCAATGCAATCCTCAAAATTTAACAAGTGCCAAACTCCATTAATACCACATTTAATGCTGTCTGGAAAACTATTGTTGACAGATTCAACTAATCAAAGTGGCTTTTGACATGCCAATAAAGAGTGTTGCAATACTGTTGCATTGCTTGGTTGCTCTGTTTGGCACACCATCCAAGCAAAATCATAATTCAATGGATATCCATATTATCGGATAATATTGTGGATAGGATATATAATATTAATGATGTTGTGGATAGGATGAATAAGATTATGCATAGCACTTGGCTGCCGGGGTTTTACATGTAAAGTGAAAAAAAGAATAGCTGAAACCTGAAAATAATGTGTATGCGAGTACCTCTATAACCCCTTTTTGACAACCAAATAATGTTTCAGCCATTTTTGAAAAGGCTCCAGGATAATTTTATATTTCGCAGTGGTTAGCAAGCCTTGTACTACAACAATATAGTCAAACAGCTGATGTATGAATTGAACGGTTGATGGAAGTCTTTTATTTTGCCTCGGCAGGCAAAGGGAATTGCAACGAGACTGAAACACATTATTTTTAATCTTGAATTTGAGCAGTAATCAAAATTTGCATTTGATTAACCCGGTCGTGCACAATTTATTTCCTGTAAGCTCCTTTTTCAAGCCTTATCATTGCCAAAAATGCTGCTGATTCCGTATTTCACTTGAGATGATATTCTTCTGAAGAATCACAAATATTACATCCTGAATTAATTAATTAATTGCAGAACAGAGGATCATGCTCATACCTGGGAATAAAGGTTGTTTAAATTGGTTTTTCCCAATCAGATGCTAAACTTTATAATTTAAATAAATCATAAGGATTCATTTAACTTTGAATGTGTAGATCAGAGAAGTTTTCCGTTTTTTTCCCCGAGAGAATTTCTCTTTCCTTTTCCCCTGAAGAGTAGACAATTATCTTCATTGTTCATTAAACAGAGAAACTTTTGAAACCATATCTTGCTTCGGTGTCTTTAAATTTCTGCTTTGCAGGATTCTTTTCATATCACAACAAACAATAATCAATGTAAAAGTACAAAAAATATCATGCCTTCTGATGATGCTTTTCCTAGCCTTAGGTCTGTTTACTAGTTTATGTGTCTGTTTGCTTAAAGCGGTGTATTTGCATTTTTCGTCATACGATTCATAACTACTGAGTGACTTATGTAATTTTTTGCTAGATTTAGCTAACATTAAATTTGAAAACAGTGTAATCTTTTGATGCTACCAATATCAGGTAATTGTTTACAAAATGGGTCAAAAAGAAATTAACTAGATATCTAATTTATTTATTTGATAACATTGGAGTCAAATTGATATCTGATTTCAACAAAAATTCTTTCAATAGGTGAAAGTGTGCAAGTAAAATAACTTGCTTAGACAGTCCCAGTCATTGTGCATGAGCAAATCCTACCAAATTCTTTGCTGAGTGAAAGTAAAATGCATGGGGTACCCGGTCATTGGCATTAATTTTTGTGCAATTGCAGGAGGAATTTGCATTGCCGATCTTCCAACTTTTGAACTATTCATTTATGATAACTTCATTGCATGGATATATCATCCATGGACAGTCTCGAATATGAAAGGCAAGAGGATGACAGGAAGCACAGAAAGGGCATTTCTCTCTGCACGACAGAGAGACATGTCAACATGGAAGAAAAGTTCAGCTGTCCTAAGAAATTCAAATGTAGAGAATTTTACATTTACAGAGTTCCTATCTAGGTTTCTTCATATCGAGAAGTACAGTCCTTAGAAAGTTATTTCCTCACCAGTATTCTCCAGCTAAAAAACCCATTTATAAGTGCACTGTATTTTATCCATTCATTTTTAAAAAACATGCAACTTGTTGATCATTCAATTTTGGTTTGATATGTACAGGAAGTTTCGCTGTGGCCAGATAATTGTGGCCCATGTTTAAGGTAGCACTGCATTTTCCTAGACCGATAATATTGCATGTATAGTCCTTAAAATACAATCTATAACTTATAAAATATCGATGAATTTACTTTTAAACCTAAAGAAGATTACTCACTTCCTCCGCAAGCGTATGGCAAATTTCCAGCTAATGTTGCCAACTGCCTGACATGGAAATTGGTCCAGCTATGCTGAATATATGGAATAGCACTTTTCATTGACTCTGACCTTATCATGTTTAGCTAATACTGACTGATATATGCTTAGCTGGACATGGCCCACTTGCAAGCCACTGGTGGTTGAACCGTAATTGAGTGTCACTCACACATTATTCCAAGCGGCTATCTCATGTAATTTTCAGAGTTTAGTCTGGTGCTATCTCATAGTTCCAGGCTCGTGTTAAATAGTAAATACACTATGTTGGTTGGTGTTGATGATATTATAATTTTAGCATATGTAATCTCTCATGAATCTCTTTAGGTTTATTATTGCCAAAATGTAAAATTAGATGTCGCATTTATTTTTGTTTTTGTACAGCATGAAAGATTGTAGCATCGTTGGTTTGGTGACTGTGTCTCATTTTGCTCCTTGTAATTCACAGCTCTTCTCCCTCCTCCATAGTTATCTGGACTACATCATGCAAGATTTACGGTTGTATCAACTATACTCCGGACATAAATGATCAAAATTTATTAATATTGCTGGTCAGCAAAGTCTGCCGATGTGGTGCATCACAAAGCAGAAGAATAATTATAGGTTATACAACAAATTTTTTTTAGAATAACCCCTGAAATGTTAGTTATACACCGAAAATGAGTTGTACAAGCGACTTATACTCCATATTTGACTCCTGACAGATTTTTAACTGAATTATGTGACTTTGTTGTCATCTTTAGTTGCGCTGTTTGCAAAAAAAGTAGTACAACAAGCTAACTTAATCCACAACAGTGGCAAAAAGAAACAACGACGGACAAAGATTGACTACTGTATTAAATAGCCCTGGTTGCAGAGTACCTGAAACTTTTTTCGGAATGAAATTTGGTTGAGAATTGACCGAGCAGAGAGGCAAAACGTCCATGGAAGTTTAATTTTGACAGAGCACTGTCAGCAGTTTGTGGATTGCCATTTTTGCGAGCACACTGATCGCCGAGAAAAGAGCCGTATGGCAAAAAGAAACAACGACAGACAAAGACTGACTACTGTATTAAATAGCCCTGGTTGCAGAGTACCTGAAACTTTTTTCGGAATGACATTTGGTTGAGAATTGACCGAGCAGAGAGGCAAAACGTCCATGGAAGTTTAATTTTGACAGAGCACTGTCAGCAGTTTGTGGATTGCCATTTTTGCGAGCACACTGATCGCCGAAAAAAGAGCCGTATGGCAAAAAGAAACAACGACAGACAAAGATTGACTACTGTATTAAATAGCCCTGGTTGCAGAGTACCTGAAACTTTTTTCGGAATGAAATTTGGTTGAGAATTGGCCGAGCAGAGAGGCAAAACGTCCATGGAAGTTTATTTTGATTATCAGATACAGCAGTTTGTAAAATGAAATTTTTGCGATCCCACTTGTTTTCCTCACAGTCCTCATTCTTGTATAGGCAGAACTGCAGAATTCTGCAGAACTTCCTACAGAACTGCAGAATTTATTACTGAACTGCAGAATTCTGCAGCTTCCTGCAGAATTCTGCAGTTTCCTGCAGAACTGCAGAATTTTTTGCAGAACTGCAGAATTCTGCAGTTTTCTGCAGAATTCTGCAGGAAACTGCAGAACTGCAGAATTTTCTGCAGAATTGCAGAATTCTGCAGGAAACTGCAGAATTCTGCAGTTTTATGCAGGTGCAGGAAGAAATTTAAGTGTACTGGCTGATCCTGTAGTTTGAAATTAGATGTATTGTAATCCTGAGACTAAAATGTCTAAAAGAGATTCGCAACAAAATATCTTTAAACTTCCAAAGCAAATGTGTTGACAAATTTATGGAAAAAAGAATTGTTCAGCACTCTAACTGTGTATTGTGGGAAGTAATTGTCAGTACTAAACTTCACACATTCCTTCTATACTGTATGTGTAGGAGTGATAAAAATACCTGCAGTAGAATCTAAGTCATTCCACAACATGTTACAGGAGATTGCATTGAAGTTGACTTCAGGATTTTTGTGTCATGGGGCTCTGACAAATTTCGTGTTTGCTCTTTATCTAAAAGAATATAGATCCGATCTTGAATTGCTTTAGTCTGCAGCCCGGCTTAGTTATTTTAATGATATTTGGACTTCAAAACTGTATAATTACTTAAAATTGGCTTATGAATAGTGACATGTGCTTATTAATAACAACCCAAGTGACTCACAGATGATAGATAGCTCAATGCCTAAAGGCAGATCCATCTTCTTATCACTCAACTTGAGAAAACAAGAAAAAGTCTGATGTGGTAAAAGTAGGTGATGTTTGCCAGAAGGCATGCCCTCGAGTGGGTTAAAGAGAGCAGATTGTGAATTGTTAATGAACTGATTGTGCTGTGTCTGGTTAGTCAACGTTACAAAATGGATGCAAATTAATTCTAACATAAAATCATAGCAAAGGAGTTGCCTACAATGCATTCCACTGGTTTAAACAACTATGCTTTCTAAAATGATATAATATCTAAAACATAGAGAAAATGTCTCTGTATTGGGGTATATTCACTAAAGACTAACGAACTCACTGGTGAGGAGCAAAACAGGGCCAAATGTTTAGTTATTAGATATTAAAAATTAGATCTACCTCCGGTCCATGTGGCATGGAATAAAAAAGCAAAGATTTTGTTTGAAATTAGAAATAAAGTAGGCCTAATGCAGTTGCTCTGTGCAAAGCTGTTCATTACTCCTATAACCAATTTGATCGGAATAAACACAATTTTGGTCGATGCAACTATTTTCAGTTTACAAAAAAATTATGTTTGAATTTTGAACAACCAGTTTTCAGAGTAAAACCTTCATATAATATTACAATATATATATGCCTTTTACATCATTATTTATTCAGTTTCAATACAAATGGGGCACCTTAGCATTTAACTAACATTGAATTTTGGTTACACTCAATGTCAATTTGGAATGAAATTTTCACTCTGATCAGTGAACCAAGTGCAGCAGCCTGTTTTAAATATTCACAGCAGTTCGTTGTGGCAGGTTTGATTAGTAAGTTTAGACCAAATAGACAGACAAGGACGACCACCAACCAGTATTTGATATCTGTCTAGTATCAGTGTTAAGGTTTGAATGCTATGTCTATCAGAAATTGTTGACAAATCGAAAACATTGCCTCCTGGCTGTTTGAAACCTACAATCCACTACAGTTAGTCCAATCTGGGCTTGCCAGAGGAAATTGGTACTTTGCATAAACCAGTTTGAACTATGTTGTATTACGCATCCAAAAAATAGTGATCCCTATTAACTATCAACCGATTATTGGTCTTTCCCTTTTCAATATATGAGTGTATAAGGCTATGCAATAACTGTTACAGTGTCTGACAAACACAAGTAATATTTTCTTATCAAACAGCTACTACTTTCATACCTTCAGACACTCAAATCTGGTTCTAGCAATCAGCCTGCCATCAAACCTGGCTGCTGGCTTAAATTTGTATGACTGGATACAGAATATGTATAACTAAGAGCACAAATATTGTGTATTCAAGAACCCGATACCTAACAAGACAACATCTATGTTCATTGTTCACAGTTTATTTTGATATTTGAAACCTTTATTTTCTGAGCTATTCAGTTTGTTTTATTTTGTTTCGATTACATTGCTTTTTTAGCAAAGAACCCTGTGCTGGTCCGCCAGTTATTATATATATTTTCTTTGCCAAAGATAATGAAAGTTCTTCTATGGACAAAGCATAATTCGCTGCAGTTAGTGATCTTGCTCCAACAACGCTGGCCCATTGCCGGATCAATGAGGACCCAATGTTGAATGTTTCAGATAGATGGTTGACCAATCCTTACCTGTCAGGGCAAAGAAACCTATTGAAACTACAAATGCAAAGTAAGCATTGTTGCATTCCTGGTTGAGACAACATATTGAAGGGGCAACCTGTCTGGACCACAAGCTTCCAAAAAGAGCAATTTTGTGGTGATGGCCAAGAACCTTGTTGTACAATTTTCTCTTTTACTCTCAAAGTCGCATAATACAAAACGTCAGTGGGCAGATAAGTGAATGCCACACAGGGACACATCTGCCTTATTACCAGCTAAATCACTGTTCTGGTTGTGTCATTGCCTTATGATGATTCACACTGCCACTAAACATTACTTATTGTTGTGCATTATGTTGTTTTAACACTTAACAGATCGGCCAGTCTGCCATTTTTTCCTTTTATGATTCCATAATCATCATGATTAAGACCGGAATAACACTTGTGAAACTTTGTTATTGCCGAACGAATTACTCAAGCGTAATATAATGACATCTCTGCTTATGAAATGTTATCATAATTTGTGAGACATCTTTCATGAACCAGTAACAGATGATCCTCTGTTACAACTGTCATTGAGCCGGTGCTTACTTTCTAGGGGTTTTTGGGGTATATATTTGGTTTAATCATATTTATTACTTGTGGTATATTTCCAGTACATCCTGGCTTAAAGAAGTTTTGCAATAATGATTTTTGTCAAACTCCAAGAGCAACTGTCAGCAGCAGGTATCAGTGTCTGTCCTGAGCAAAAGATACCTCATATGAAGATGGAGTAATTCGTGACATGTGACATATTCTGGAATCCCACTTTCTTTTCCATCTCATCAATCAACCCTCATTGGTACTGAACTAGGCTTTAGAAGAGGGAAATACCTTTCAATAAATAATGCACAATATTTTGAATTGTTATATGCACAAATCAAAATTAAGTGTATGCAAACACTTCTCCGGAATAGTTCAATATGTCCAGGCTAAAGCAGCCTGCTATAGTTGCGTGCGTATAAGTAAGCAGGCTACAACATTTCATTAGAGGTGCTCTATTTCACGTCCTCGCTCACATGAATTTCTGAAGCAGGCAGCACAGTTCTACTGTGTTCTACTGAACGCGGACCTGAGATACAGTAACGTGGACCTTAGGGGCAACAGTCCTACTGCCCTACATTCCAATTCGATACCCATTTCGACAGTCTGCAGCCTCACTCGCTCACCTGCTTACAGTAGACTGTTGTCAGTCAGCAATTTGTCAACTTCTAATAATGTGAGATATCTACTATCTGTATATATTGATAAGGTTGTGTCACTCTGCTACCTTGTGGGCTGAACACAGCCAGGAGTATCAAAGAGCTTTAGCTGAACATGATATGTCCAGTGGAGTGGAAATGGTCTATTTGGCATATTGCTGTCAACATCTCCTAATCCCATTTTACTTTCCTGCCAGACATGTCATTTTTCAATTACCCTCCTACCACCAACTGGATAGCTGCTCTATCATTCAGATATTGCTAACAACATTAAGAATTTTCTTTTTCAGATCATAAATTATCTTTCTCACATGCCATCTCAAAAATTTTTCATAATCGGTTAACATTGTTTATGTGGTATAGTGAAAGCTGTTTTCCCTCTCTTCCATATTCCCCAACATACATTGGTTGATACGAGATAGGCAAACAATGAGGTATACTGGAATATGGACAGCTGCAATCATGCTCATGTTCTTCATCTTTGAGACATTCTTAATACCTGATGCTTCATTTTATGTCAAACTAGAAACATTAAAAGTTGAATATGATATTCATTTAAAACAAGAAATTCTTTAAAAAAAGAATTGTAGGGACCTGAGGTTTCTTCAAACACATATTTTATTTTCCAAATATTCAAATAATGTTTTATGTATGTGTAGTTACATCTATACCTCCAATGTACCACTGTGAGTGTGTGATTTAACAAACCTAATACATGTTACCTCATGATTAGGCATGCCTAATTACAGGTGTTATTAACATAGACAGCAAACGAAGCAATGAGAAGCCCTTTCATATTCTTTGTCATGAACATGAAATTTCTATTTCCATTACAACAAACTAATTGTGGCTTGCACAATATTTGGATTATTACACTTTTAGACTGGCCAGTTTGTGAGAAGTTGAATATTTAATGTTCTCATACAGTGTTTTCTTTTATCACTAGTCTTATATCATCTCAAATGTTTATCCACTTAGGCTATATAATTTTTTCAAGGAAATCTCCATGGGATAATATTATGCTCCAGGTGTGCTTTGGATATGGTCCCCAATCACTCAACCATGACAGTCATGGTTGAGTGGCTCCCAAGGTCATGCAGTAAAGGAACTACTGAGCATAAAGAGGGGCAAATATATACTATTTGTAAATTGTAGTCACAGTTACCTTCACTGTAGCATGAGTACCCTCCTAATATTGGAGGTAAATTTGGAGGGTACTCCTGCTATAGGGAAAGTATATCTGCAAGGCCAACTACCTAGTGGCCCCCTCCAGAAACTCAAGAAGCTCCACCACTGCAGTACACATAAATTGATGACAAATGTCACTTGGCTGATTCTTTTTCCCCCTTTAGTTACGGACCTCCACTGTAAAATCTTTCCTCATTTGGAGCTTATAACACAGATCTGAGATGGTCCCTACAAAAATGTATATTTAAATTACTAGAATTTTTCATGTTCACAGTCATGCCTTCAGGCACACAGAAATAGATAGACCATTCATAAGAATGGTTCTCGAAGTCTCAGATTTGTCAGTTTCACTTATATAAAACATGTCAAATTTAGATCAATGATGAATATTTGACCTTCTGAAAAGAAGTATTTTGAAAGTGGAGGAAAGTCTTGTTCCATTTAGAATGTAATGCTCGAATTTGGCTTATCCATTTTCACCATTGCATAATACTGATGAGCTGAGGTTGCATCGATTTATACTAACCTTTGTAATTTTTACTTGTTGTCACGGTGCTACTTTTATTATGACCAGCATTTATCATAAATAGTTTCTTGCAACAGTATCTCAATACCAGTAATAATCTTAGTGTTACTCGTATTACGGTCTCTTGATATTACTTGGCTTTCCTGATATCTTATTTCTTTAGTATTCTTGCATTGCATAGAACAATTGTCGAAATTGCTTCTGGCTCCAGGTCAATCTCTCAGGTCAACCGTTTAGGGCAATACGACCTAAAGTGGTCCCAAGGGGAAAATGGCCAGATGCCAAAATACACTTCTTGAGCGAATATACAGTTTACCCACTCATGTCAAGGAATTGGAAGGAGATGGAGTGGATTTTATGCTCTAAAGCAATACAAATTATCTTACACAGGTCTTCATTTTGAAATTTTTTGTCTTGACAATGATGATATTATTATTACTGTCAAGTTTAAGCTCTCATTGCTGAAAAATAAATCAAATTTGTTAAAAACATTTTCTGAATCATGTATGAAGTCACAAATGCCAAGATCTAAAAGTATGTGTAACTCATGGCAGTTACTTCATGAGATGATTTTTCCCGGTACTGTGTGTAGCATGTTTGCCCATTAGATGCAAAAAACTGATTGGTATGGTATCTTTTCAATATGCTGAGTAGATTTATCTGGAAGGAGCTTAATTATACTATTTTAAATATTATGACAGAATTTGACAAGATAGGCCTTCCATGTGTGCACCATGTTCAGCATATACAATGAGCCCTTCTTTTAAGCCTTGCGTAACTGCCTTCCTTTACAAAGTACTTTTTTAGTACATTTTACAAACCAAGGTAACAGAAGAGACTGTACTTCTATTGCATACCACATTTGATCATGAGAGCAGAAGGGCTGTCTTACGTCACAGTTATTAGTGGGGCAGATTTGTCATGAATAGGGGAGTAATAGTGCATTTATACATCTAGAAGCATGAAACTTTGCACACATTTCAAAAAAGTCTTTAAGAAAATATTTAGATAGGGAGCCACTTCAGTTTTGACCTGGTTGACACATGGCAGCCATTTTCCAAAATGGCGGCTAATTTTCTCATTTTCCTGCTTTCTGTGAAGTGCCTATAGTATTAAAGTATCGAAACAGTGCTCATTACTCCTTCTACAGATCTAAAGAACATTATCAATTGATTTCTGGATTAAACTGACGAATTTAGGGTAGTCAGGGTACATTTTGTTAGAACTGTTGAAGAAAATGTATCATTTTCGCGGTTTCCCATAGTTTCATGGAATCTCAATTAATTTTTAAACAGACTACATATTTGAATTCCTTGCAAGAAGCGCTTTCAAATGAATGGTCGCTAGGGTGTGGCTGTTGCCCATCATATCGGAAAATTTTGCAGGAGCCCGCTGTACCTTCTTTTGGTATTGTGGTTTGATCTGAGAGACATTTCTGTGAACTTTCAAGAAAATTGAAAAACGTTTAACTTGAGCACAATGCAGTTGAAGTTTTGTCTCGTTTTATTAAAACCCAAAGTCGCGGTATCCCGTAACTTTGTCAATATTCATTAAACAACAATATAATATGTGCAGTTGGACAGGGCTCAATAAGACCTTCATTTTGAATACCAACTTCAATGGTATCAGATGATTTTAAGCAGTGTACCAATTCATAATCTGACTGCAGTTTCGTAATTTGTGTGATTAGTACTGATTACCTTCATATTAAATGTCAACATGCCTTTATCACCCAAAATTATCATATTTAATGAAGCAATGTCAATGTCTTGATAGACTTTAATAAAAAAAAAAGTTATATCCGTCTAATATTGACAATGCCATACACTTATACATAGAGACAGTGTATGCTGCAAAAGAGTTTACACTGACACCAGCTAACTGTTTTGTCTTTTTTCATAAGTGAGTTGAGATGCGAAATCAGTACTAACTGAGGTAAGCAAGGTAAAATTGATAAACAAGGATGATAAAGCAATACTTTTGCTAATACAATTGAGAATTCAGTTATTTGGTCACATCTGAGTAAAGACACAAATGTATGCGTTGTGTTAATCATCTCTTTAAATACCATAATATTGTCACTTGTTGCCATTTATCACAGTTCCTTCAAACATAGCCTTAGACTTCAAAGACCTGATTTATGAAGTTTAGAATGCTTTGTGGAGGATAAACATGTTTCAGATGTCACACATTGTCATGATCATTGCATCCTAAAAATGTGACAAGAGAGAAAATCAGAAACCTTTGTTATTTATAAGCATCACATTCAGCATGTGTCATTTAATGCATTATATTCAACTCAAATTTTAAAAATGTGGCTAGCTATATAGGCCACTTTTCATATAGTCAAAAATTTCTATTTTTTTTAGACATTGTGTGCTTGAAAATGTTCTAGATCATTACGAGTTGATTGAGAAAGGATTTTCCCTGACATTATGATAATATACAACATTCTTGTGAATTGCTAAGACGCATTACGTATGGACTACTAAGGTCTCACCCACCTGGTGCCAACTTAATGATTTAATTTTTTTTCAGCTTTAATTGGTTTTATCTGTTGTTTTATGTTCACATAGGGCATAGGCCTAATGCCACTGTGTATGAATAAAGATACTGAGCTAGGTAGGCATAGGCCGGTTTTAGCCCCGGCAATGTCAATTTGCTTGCCTTATAGTTTGAGACTTTACAAATAACAGTAAAATTTCTTACAACAGTGCACCAAAATATCCCAATATAATCAAATTTCTTCAAAATGTCAAAATAGTGCCTTTGGCACTTTCTGCCATGCAATATTAACCGGATAAACATCAAATCTTTGTCTTTACATAATTTGCTAATTATTTCTCAAACAAACCTTGAATTATAGATTTGTTTCAACTTGTAAAATTTTCCGAGACCATTGAAGTTGGTATTCAAAATGAAGCTCTAATTGATGGCTGTTCAACCATACAGGTTATTTTAATGTATGTCTCATATTGACAAAGTTATATACTACCGCGGTTTGAGCTTTTAAAGATTAATTAAGAATTTTCAACTGGATTGTGCTCAAGTTAAGCATTTTCTGATTTCCATGAAACTTTCCAGAAATGTTTTCTGGACCAAGACACAGTACCAAAAAAAGGTACAGTGGGATCTGACAACTTTGGGGCACCAGCCACACCCTAATGGTCGCATCAATAGTTTCTGTGATTTTTTTGTCAAAATTAAAGAAACAACAAAATCTTCAAAAATCTTTTTATTTTCATTTTTTCCATTTTCGCACCAAGTTTACGAAACCCTTTACAAGGAATTCAAATATGTATTTTGAGATTTATTGAGAATTGGAGTAACCATCCGTAACCGCGAAATCCAGTGTTTGAATCAATATTTCTGACAAAAAGGACTCCAACAAGACTGAAAATAGACCAAGGCTACCAGAAAATGTTATAGTAATGTGCTGAATACTTAGAGAAGCTATTAAAAAACAATATTTACATGTATTCTATTTGGAGGAACTGCACAGAAATCATTAAAATGGAAGAATTGACCGCCATTTTGGAAAATGGCTGCCAGTAGCCACCTAAACTAAATCTGAAGTGGCTCCCTATCCAAATATGTCTGTATAGATGTTTATTAAGTCTGCGCCAAGTTTCATGCTTCTATGTATAAATGCACTATTTTTTTACATAGCTGCCCCGCTATATCACACACTTGTGTAGAAACTAGTAACAGGGAACATGAACCGATTCAACACCTCATCCAAAATATGATTTTTGTGGATGGTGATAATACTAATGTCAATTTATTTATTTCACCACAAAAGTGGCAGTAATTATTTATTTCAAGTGCGCGAAGTCCCCAAATATTCATTCTGCATGCAGTGAGTAATTTCTTGCTGTGGACTGTTGCTACAATGAAGTATCAATATACTTATATATCATATACTGATGTCTTTCTACAATAAAGAAAGATGGAATCAATCTCTTACTAAATGAGTTTGAAAACTACGTGGTTGAGTGGTAACAGTCAGGCTTAAATTTCCAGGCAGTGAATCCAAATATTTCCAGTGGACTTTCAGGAGAAAAACCCCTGATAAAATTATTCTTTCATTCTCCGTCCAGAGAGTTAGTAATTTGAATTTTGCCCTTTTGTCCAATCTCAGTATATTTTCTCCTAATTTTTCTTGGTAACTGATTGTCATACAAAAATCTCCATATTTTGTGGATCTGAGTTGTGTGCTATTGTATTAAAATATCAAAGTAACATTGTGACACTGTGTTGTTTGTGATAAGGGATTTGTGGCTGAGAACTTCCAATTAAGTATTCTCTATTTGCCTTTGATGTAAGCTTGGGCCTTTTCCTGACCAAGGCCTCGTGGTTGTTTTTTTTATACACTCCTGCTCATAAATATGGAATAGTTTTTTCAAAAAAAAAGTCAAATAAATGTAAATTTCAGAGTGTGAATGCAAGCAAGGTCCATTGTAAAGATCAAGTCATCTTCTCTAATCACTCTTTGAAAGCCTTAACTACTTTTTTTGCAAGAATTTTTAATTTTGGTTGAATGCACCTCACATTAAAACACCCCCTGAATTTCCATATTTCGTGCTGCTGTAACTTTTCCGAGGGTTAATGCTGCGGGATGCGTTTTAAACTACAGCATGTTCTTCCCTCAAGTGGTCATTGGAAGTAGTTACCATTGAATCCGACCATCGTATGCTCCAGAAGAAGTTGCTGAAGTTGTCAATTTCAATGGAGAATATTGAAGTATTCCATATTTATGAGCAACAGTGTAGCTTTGCAGATCTATATGACAATGTGAAACTCAGGGCTAAGCATATCCCACTCTTTCTGAATTTCATATGTTTATATACAGGAGAGCACGGTGCTACTAATCATACACCGTTGTTCATAAATACGGAGTACTTCAACATTCTCCATTGAAATTGAAAAACTTTAGCGACTTCTGTTGGAGCACATGATGGTCAGATTTAATCGTAACTACTTCCAATGACTGCTGAAGGGAAGAACATGCTGTCATTTAAAATGCATGTTGCAGCATTGACCCAGTAAAAGTTATGACAGCACGAAATATGGAAATTCAGTGGGTTTTTAGGGTGAGGTGCAACCAAAAATTAAAAATTCTTGCAAAAAATGCACATGCAATTTAGGCTCCAAAGAGTGATTAGAGAAGATGACTTGACCTTTAAAATCGACCGTGCGTACATTCACACTCTTATTTCTCACTTTTATTTTCTTTGACAATTTTTTTCCAAAAAAGTATTCCATATTTATGAGCAAGAGTGTATACAATACACTCTTGCTCATAAATATGGAATGTATATGCTTTCAACCAATTTGTTTGTGCAAACTCTCTTTTTTTTCAGAGTAATGAAAAAATTATAAATCATTAGGAAACTCAATACATCTACTTGTGATGTAAATGGTACATTGATACAATTTCTTTCTAGGTGAACAGCAGGACAAAATTAAGGAAAGGAGATTAAGCATACTCACTGCATCTGCCTGTGATGTTTATTTAATGAAAAAGATGACACAGGAGCTGTACGCCTAAATCAAAGCCACATTCATTAATTGTGAGCAAACTCATACACCCAGGCGTCGTCGGATAACAGCATGATACATTCCGGAGCATCTTTTAAGTATTTTTTGCTGTAGGAGTTCAACTAAAAGTCAATGTCACAAGCCTTTAATTTCATTTGTTCACGACACCACAATGCTTGATGAAACACACATAAATCATGTCTCTTATGAATTGTGTCTCTAAAAACAATTCTATCAGTGATTTAACTGTCATGAAATCGCACATTTTTTATGGCATCTGCTGTTTACTTTAGATTACAACAGCCCCGTGAAATTAGTATATGATATCACCTTTCCTTACGAAAAACTATGAAATGCTATTTTTGCAGAAGAATAAATTAATTTTCTGTGCCAGAGAAAATCGAAGTTCTTGTGTACAAAGCATAATCGGATCCTGTTAAATTTAAGCAACATCATCGTTCACTCTAAAAAATTTCAGACAAAATAGGTTTTTTAGATTCAAAATGGTTTTTTGAAAAACCAAATTTCAATGCAAAACCAACATGGATTTTTAAAAAAATCCATGTTGGTTTTTTGCATTTAAAAAAATCCATGAAAAAATCCATGATGGTTTTTTGCATTGAAATTTGGTTTTTCAAAAAACCATTTTGAATCTAAAAAACCAATTTTGTCCCGACATTTTTTAGAGTGTTGGCCCAATGCCATTCCAATGCCGCCTAAATACTGGCCAAGTGTCAGACCAAAGGCTAAAAAAGGACACAATGTTGAATGTGTTAGACAGATTTCAACCAATGTTGAACAAATTTGGGCAAAAAAAAAACTTCTGAAGGTAATTATATATGTATGTAAATAATTATTTAACGTCGTTTCTCATAACAAAGTACATGTAATTCTATATGCCATATGAATAAATAGGAAGATAAATTGAAAAATCAACCAGTGTCCATATTCAACAATTATGTTCAATGTTCACATGGGTTTTTCACTACAAAGTCTATTTCCATAAAATCTAATTGTCCAATTCAAGGTCAGTGTCCGACAATAATGAAGAAATTTCTTATATTTTTACATGCTATTTTAACATCAGCACAGATTTGTGTTGTATCAAGGGCTATGCGCTCCATGATGGGATAATCCGATAAACCTCCTCCCCCCCACTTCAGAATTTTCTAGATCTCCCCCTGGTTGTGTCCAGGTTGAAACAATTAATTCTAGGGATAGTCTGTCAAAGACCAAAATGTGCCAAAAAGAGCAATTTTATGTTTGTAGCAGAGAACCTTAGTTACGCTTTTCTCTCGGACTCATAGAGTGTCAGGTTGCAGACTCAAAGGCTGATGAGTGATGCCAAACAAGGGCGCATCTGCCTTATTACTGGCTAAATCATAGTTCTAGTTTTGTAAATGACATGATGCTTATTTGCACACCACTTAACATTAATTTCTGTTCTGAATTGTGGTATGATAGTTGCAAACGATCCTCCATTTTTGGTCTTTTATGATTCCATAATATTAACTATGACAGAGACCGAAATAACTTTGATGTTACTGGTTGCCCAACAGAATGACATCTCTGCCTGTGCAAGGTCATTGCCACTTGTGAGAGAGCGTTCATTAACTGTGCAATAACACTGTAACAGCTGATTCACCCTCACAGTTGCCTTTGAGATGGTGCTTACTGTTTGGCATATACCTAGTACATAATATACTTGGCATATTACTTGCAGTTACATGAGGAAATATAAGTCACCATTTTGCATATCTAGTGCACATAGAGTGTTAAAATTGTTTTTTACTGATGTCCCAATGTGCCCCGAGGTCGGGGCACATTGGGACGGTTATGATCAAGTCACATTTTGCTGTCTTGTAGCAAAAGAGTAGGTGCAGACTAATCTCTTATGCCTTGGATTTAAGCTCAATGGTACAGTGGCGGATCCAGACACGTCAGTCTAGGGGGGGCCCGGACGTGTTTCGGCATTTGCGGGCCCGCGTTATCGCAATTTTTCTTCCAAATGCTACTATTAAGCTTGGTGGTCTAGGGGGGGCCTGGGCCCCCTAGGCCCCCCCTGTATCCGCCACTGTGGTATGGGTGATATTCATGCAAACTTCTGAGTAGCCCAGTGTTTTCAGCATTGAGTAAAATTAGTAGATGTGAAAAGCATCCCAATGTGCCTCAGTTCCCCCTATCTTACTCATAAATTAGCAACTTTTGCTCTTTCGAATGTGTGGAAGAAACATGCAATCCACGAGAAGATGGTTGGATGCCACACATGGATGCACAGTTCTTTGTTATTATTAGCGCTTCCCTGGGGGTGCCCCCTTGGGCAAGCTCTTGGTTTCGTAAGGAAGATTTTTTGCACACACTGAAATGTTCACATTCCAGGCCAGTAGCGGATCCAGGGGGGGGGGGTTCAGGGGGTTCAAACCCCCCCCCTTGGGCCCAAGCCAAAAAGTCACATAGACAACTAATACTCGCGCGTGTGGCATAAAAGTCCGCGAGGACTAACACTCGTGTTTGACACCTAGACAGGGAGTAGGAATACAGACCTTGCACTCACCTAAACATGGGGGTTCTGCTCACAATGTATTTTCAAAGTTCTCTTTTGTTTCTTATTTGAAGAGGATAGTTGGTTATGCTAAAGTGCACCAAAATTTAAAGGCACACACTAGTACTGTAACTACTGTTGGTGCTACACTGTATCAGTAACGTGACACATTGCAATCTTTGCTGGCGATTGTTACCTTACACTACAGCAGTTTGGCTGGCCTGTTTACAACATGTCAAAAAATGGCAGCTGTTTCGATGTTGGGTTGGTATATATACGAGTAATAGTTTACTTCTTGGAATTAAAAAAGTGAGAGCAAGTTTGCGCAGAATTCCCCGGCTGGGTAAATCGCACTTTGCAGTTCAGTTGTGACACCTGAACTTGATGCAATGGATAATATTTCACCTTATTATGTCATGAATGTGTCTTCTGTGCCAGTCCACTATGCTGACAGCTGCAAACTCAAAACTGAGGACATCGTTCAAACCTCTGTTAATACTGATATGCAGGGACACTTTCCTACCAGTCCACTTTATTTGACTGATTTAGCTTTTTTGACAATTTGATATTAATCCTGTAAATCTGGACTGTAAATTCCAACCTGTCCCATTACTTATCAATATTAGCTCATCCATGTTTTAAGCAATATGACTTCTCATAAAAGTTTGTAGTGTGTAGCTGAACATTAATAGAGAAGCTTTGTTGCAGATTTCTGTGTGACGTTACTGATACACGTGTATGTGTGGAAGTGATATCTTATAACATTGTTGTCATGACAGCCTACACATTCACAGGACCTGAAAATGTGTAGCAAAACCTTTTTAATTTCTGATGAAACATCAAAAAATATCCATTGGATTAAGCAGCTGAAAACGGCATTCAGAATGTTCAAAATTCATCTCAGAGCATGTAAAATCCGTTGGCTTCTGGGGGCCTTCAGCGGCCCCCAGACCCCCTGCCGCATAAGCTTCAGCCCTTCGGGCTTCGCATCCTGTGGTACTCCCATCACTGAACCTGAACCCCCCCCTTCCAAAATTCCTGGATCCGCCCCTGCAGGCCTAACTTTATGTAAAAGCTACTGGGCACCAGCCACCACTTCCAATGACCTTATTCACATGCATGTTCATTCATGTCATAAAGTGTGTCCTAAAGTCTTTATTTTTGCATTTAGTGTCCTTATTGTGTCATTTATGAACAATTTCTCATCCACCATTCTGACCAATGTCTTCATACAGGCTCTCCCAGCGTGGATGTGGCTGCAAGATAGAATGCATGCCTGATTTATAAGTGTCAGCTTTGAGGGGGCACTCTCTTTCAATTCAGTGAGAAATGTTTTCCAGCCTTTTGGATGGCAATTGTCCACTATTCAGCAGTTCCAAATGTTTTGTCCATTTTAATTCAGTGTATTACCAAAAAGTTAATTATGGCTGCAAGATAGCCTGCATACATGACATAAAGTGTCAGCTTTGAGGGGACACTCTCTGTCAATTCAGTGAGAAATGTTTTCCAGCCTTTGGGTGGCAATTTTCCACTATTCAGCAGTTCTAAATGATCAAGTTGTGTCCATTTTAATTCAGTGTATTACCCATAAGTTAATTTCACAATGTATATTCCCATATAATTACAATTTTTAATGCATAAACTGTACGCTACGAGACTAGGGGGTTACTCTTGCTAATTTTAGAGAATGAAGTAACAATACAGCTAAGCTGTTTTGCAATTGGCCCCAGGAGTATATAAAGGTCTAAATATATTATGGGATCCCCAAAAAAAATCAACTGAATGTGCTTTGTGTGTAATATAGATTAGGCCTATGGTGCAAATTGAAATTCCCTGGCTGCTTGTTGGCCTGCTCTGCTAATCTCTCCCGGTGTGTTGTCAGGGAGAGGAGCTCATATTAGAAGGTACAGATTTTCATAAAATTTAATTATAATAACAACTGCTCATTTTATTTATTACTCCACATATATCCCCCTTTCAACAGTCTAGCTTCTGGGTCTAACTTACAACATCAGTTGTGCGACAATAGAATCACCACATATAATTTTACGACTCTTTTATTATTGTATGTATTTTAACAATGGCTTAAAATTTATGATTCATTTGCTAAGTTAGGGCAGCGCAACACTCATTGCCTAGCGATTAGTACATGTCTAGTTGGCTAAATTACTGTCATGTTGTGGGCTTGATTGTGATTTACATTGACACTAAGCATAACTTATTGCTCTGCATTTTAGTGCACTATAGCCTACTTGTACAGATTTACTGGTCTGTCATTTTTGGCTTTCATTGCTACCAAATTACCATGACAGAGACCAAAATAACAACTCTCTACTAGTTATGTGTATCTGTTATAGGCTGAAGTAGGCATTAACCTCTATGATATTCCAGTCTTTGACAATATGGCATCTGCCAATGCTACAGACATTGGTGTGATAATACACTTGTAAGAGAAGATTTATATTCTCTCACCTGTACATACCATAATTTCAATCATTCATTATGCTATTGCCAGCTGATCTACTATCCTGCTGTTGTTTAATTCTTTCGCTTGTGGTTTATCACTGACACGTACCAACTAAAGGCAATTTGTTACCTCTATGAGCCTTTAACTGCCTAGAAAACATGCAGCAAAACTACTGTTTAGAGCTTCTGCAATTGAACTTCACTCAAGCAGACCCAACTATGCCTTATTAGAGAGTGTCACAATTCACAACTTACAACTATGTAGCCTTTCCAGTCACAATACTTCTTTTCTTTGTTATGCAGGCTAGTCTTCCCACTCTTTTGCTACATCTCATATTTTGTGTGTTCCGGCAGACATGTTTCGGACCATCTTTGCCCGGATATTTTTTTTTACATTCTTCGTAATACCTTCTTGAAGTTCCTTAATTTTAGCCTTTTTCTTTGTTTTAGTTTTACTCTTCCCTTCTTTATTTTACAGTTTTACTATTTTCTTCTTTAGGTAATCTTTTTTTTTCTTTATCTAATCTTGCCCAAACATTAAATGCATCTTATGTTGCCTTTGCCATCTAAGTATATCTTTCATTCTTTGTCTCCTATCCCCATATCTTTTCCCCAAGAAAACAAAAACGACTCCCATTCTTGTTTTTTCTTTCTTTTCATAATAACCTACAAGGAAACATCTGTTGAAATACCATGTAAAATGTCAGCTACATTCAATTGTACATAACAATGATTTTCATAGTTCTCTTTGTCTTTTCTCTATGGGACGAGTTTCAATGCGAAAGCCTTCTGTTTCTACTAAACCGTCACTAAACCCTCACTAAATTCACACCTGTTGTGAATCATCCTTGTTAATGTCACTATAACAGAACTAGCTGGCATAATATTATACAACCACATTAAAATCAGGTGTGTAATTATACGTGGACACTAATTAACCTCGGCTGACATGCTGTAGTCTCACACAAAGCATTTTCTTATCTTATTCTCTGTTCAGACTTTTTGCAGTTTGAATTTTCTCTTCAGTCTGATCTCAGTAGATTTCCTAATAATTTTTCATGGTAAACTGACTGTCATACAAAAATCTCCCTATTTTATGAATCTGAGTGGTGTTCTATTGTATTAGAATATCAAAGCAACATCAAATGGAATGACATTGTGCAGTTTGTGATAAGGGATTTGTGGCTGAGCAGTTCCAATTAGGTATTCTCTCTTTGTGTTTGATGTATGCTTGGGATTTTGCCTGACCAAGGTCGTGAGGTATAGTTTTGTAGACATAACAATGTGAAACTTATGCGAAATTCAGGGCTAAGCATATTCTATTTGGAAGAGAGCAATTTCATCAAAATTGAGATGTGCCATCAAAAGTTGGCCTCCATTGCCATAACAAGTACGTATAATCTTATATGTATACATATATCTAGGCTATATTATGCTACGAATCATATGTTAACACCTTGTCCAGTGGAAATCAAGACCGATCACCCATTTTAGATATGCAGGTATAATGAGGCTATTTTCTCTAAATGATTTGTTCTTTAAGAATATAAAAATAGTAAGGCCCAGGTCATACATTGTATTCACATAGAATGTTGACAAAAATCTGCATTGCTTTTTTTGGTTTCTTAAAGTGTGGAAAACAAAACTCCATTTCGATGCTGGATATTTTGATTGTATCCTCTTGGTATTGTTTCAAACGAGAATGGCTTTTAAATTAATTGAAGTCATGAAAGGATCTAAATAATTACTATATGTAATTTATTTGTCAGAATAACATGTTTTGGGGATTCCATGGATTATTAACAAGGAAAGGACTGTTGTATATATCTGTTGTATAGGATCAGGTCACAGTGCGCTACGCCTAATGTCTGATTATTTTGGTTGTCGCTTCAGGGAAATGAGAAATCCAAGACGGTAATGAAAACTTATTGACGGTGACAGAAATAATATGTTTCATTGTCATGTAAGACCTAGGAGTGCCACTTGCTTTATTACTAAATATTTGTAGGTTTAGTATATCAGGATCCTGGCATAGATATGTGACATGATATGCAACTTAATTACAAAATTCGGATAGCCTACACTCTAAAAAATTTCAGACAAAATTGGTTTTTTAGATTCAAAATTGTTTTTTGAAAAACCAAATTTCAATGCAAAACCAACATGGATTTTTAGAAAATGGTAGTGTGTTTTTCAAAAAACCATTTTGAATCTAAAAAACCAATTTTGTCCCAACATTTTTTAGAGTGTAGATGGCAAGTTGTGTGTGATTTTGTGAGCATCATCATGACAATTTATAAGGTTTTGATGGCCTTGGGATTTATTATTTTGCCCAGGTTTGTTTTTTATTTATTTAGGATTCATCTGTAGAGGCCTCGTGGAACTATGCTGGCTACAATTCAAATATATATGTCCATAAAGTGTTTATCTGTTGGCTTATGTTGGACTGCAGCTTCAGCCATCCTTCATAGCAATGCCATGTCCTTTTCATGTGCCAATAAACCTACCATGGTGCATAAAATCAACGCAGGAATGCGACTTGCCATTTGGCTAGGAGGGGGTGGCGGTGTGCAGAAAATAAAATTTCATTCTAAAGCCTTGAAGAAACAATGGAAAACATAGCCACATATCAGATTATATCACGCACATGTGAAATATGTGGGATTGTTGTAATCAACGTGAATTAATAATACTCACATAACAACACCCCACACACATATTATATTCTTGACATCTTGATATATATTGTGTGAGGCCTTGTTTTGGCCAAGTATGGAGATGTAAATTAGGTCATATGAAGACTAAGAAAGTATTCCGGAAAAAAAGTATGCTAAGATAATTGCCGTAAGAAAGTTTGTGACATGAAACCTGCATTCATTGTCGCATGTCACAAGGTCATATGTCAGGACCCCATATACACCTTCCGATGATTCCATGAAGGCCAGAAGACCGAAATGGTAAAAAAAGTGATGGCTACATTAGGAAGCATGGCTCGACAGTCAACATTTTTTCGGACTAGAAACTTTTGTCTTTTTTTATATTCTGTTGTCATCAGAAGAAATGGCCAATCCTGTATAAAATCAATAGAAGATGTGGATGGGACATTCAGGGCAAAGTATCCAGCTCAGGCAATGGTTCTGGGAGTTGCGACTTTTGATAGAAAACTTGTGCTTTATTTCTTTTTCACGCGATTAAAAGGAGACGAACCTGATGCATACTAATATGTCCAGTGATGTCATGTCTTGCCATGGCTGAATGTGAATTGGCACCTATGGGTAAACTCAGGATGGTTCCCCATGCCATATGGCCAAGAAAGTTCAGGATTTCCACTTAAAGAAATTTCCTAAATGGATGCCTCAATGCCGGATTATGTTTTGTTAATTTCTGAAATGCAAACTGTTAACTGACCTGATTTTTCTAAAGGGATGTGATAAGTTACCCACTTACGTATATTAATTCCATTTTTCAAAACTTATTTGAAGGAAAAAGCATGTGGCAAATACATGAAAAGGCGAATAATTGAGTTAAAATGGTCATGAAACAAATTGCATGCAGTATCTGAACAATTTCACACACCAAGGTGTACCATATACACCACCACGAGGAAGTATGTGGAAAATTGGTCAACAGAATCACTGCACATGTGGGAAATGGATGAAGGCTGTCTGTCAGACAACAGTGAATTTTAGTCAGTATGGTAACAAAAAACCCAAAATAACAATGAAAGAGCTCTGTGGAGAAAAATGGCCACAGGGGACATAGCTGTCAACAAGTACCAACAAATGAACATTGCACCAACATGGCCTAGAAGAGGTCTCAATGCAAAGAAGAGCCAATGCACCAAAACAAAACATCCAATTTCACCTCTGATAACTTCATGAAGTGGGAGAAAGATTTTTGGGATAAGTTATGAATCTCTGCAATACATGAAACCAGATGAAGTGACATTTTTATTGCATTAAAGGCCATCAGGTTGTGTTGAGGCAAAGTGTGTTTGACAATGCTTGCTCACAACTCTGTCCACTTTGCCTGTAACTCTCCACAGAACTCCTTCTTTGTTAATTTTGGGGAGCGATCCACCTTTTTTACAAAAATGCATTCTTGCTTTGCAGATAGGTTACTTCTATTTCCTACTTATGCAATGATTCTGTTGACCGATAGGCTGCAGAGCCGTCGATGGTCATCTACATGAAGACATTGGTATGTTAAATTGCTCACATACCACATGATATCAGCACCCAGACTCTCGAAATTTGATTGCAATTGTTTTCATGTATTTTCTGCATGTTTTTTTCCCTTCAAAATATTTTTAAATTTTAAATAAAATATGTGAGCGGGAACTTGTCACATCCCGCGGGAAAAACTAGGTCAGTCAATTTGTTGCTGTTCAGAAATTAACAAAACCCCATCAGACATTGAAGCATCACTTTCTGACATCAATTTTCATTGTTTAGTTGGTTTACAGAGGCTTCTTTTGGTGTATATTGGAGAAAAATCCAAGTGTATGTTTTAGGGAGCATTGTCTGCCCCTTAAATTGTCGTATTCTTTAGCACTTTTGCCATGTTATTCCATTTCCAGAAAAAAGACATTCTGCTAAATTTCAATAAGATTGGTCGTGGCCTTAGGGTGGCACAATTACATTAAAGTTTGGTCCAACAAAAAGTGATGATTTTTATAATCGCGGTTACAATTGTCTAGCTTATCATTTGATTTTGGAATTTGATTCATATACCATTGTTCTTAGAAGAAAATAAGCTTCAATTTGAATGGTAGAAAGCTATGTTTCTGAAAATTTTTCACTTTGAAGAAATTCCAGAAGTAGAAAGTTTCGGAATACGGTGAAAAAATGTTTGTAATGAACTGCTTAAAAGTTTAAGTTTTGCATAACTGTCACGTCTCAATTGGAATGAGGTCTGAGGCACACTTTGGTAAAGAAAATCAGAATTTCAACATGTTTTTCAATATCTACTCAACAATATCCAAATATACAAATTTACATCAAATACATGTAAATATGGGAAATAAATCACTTCAATGCAACGTCATTCTTCTATGTCCTTTTTTTCTACTACATTATAATTCCATCAAGGTTTTACCAAATGATGTTGTAGATCACTTCCTCAGTTTAGAGACTTCTTTGGGTTTCGAAAGTCATATTAACATTGTTTTTTAGATTTATCACATTTCAATAATTCAAAAAGAAAATATCACTGCACTAACACAACTTCTCCTAAGCGAAAACCATTGATGTTGGTATTCAAATTGAAGCTCTTTTACTAAGAAATCTAACTGCACCATTTATAAGTTAATCAAATAAAAACTGAAAATATTATTGACAACCGCGAAACGGCAAAATAATACCTTATGCTCAAATTTCAAGCCTGTTGTGCCACCCCTAGACATTGGAATTTCTTCAAAAAATTTTACAGGGCCACTTTTGTGACATAAAGGAACATTACTGCAAAAGTGCATGAAGTTTTGGAGACAAAAGGGGCAGATGATGCACCCTAGTATGTTTTCTTTTAACCCAGCAAACCTAGGACATTTTGAATTCAGAGCCTCTTAACAACTACAAATCACATTTGATTCCGTTTTTATTTTTTTCAATTCTCCAAGTTGAAAAACAATCACAGCAATTAATCTGAAGTGTTTTTATGTCCTCGGGATTTATCCCAGGACATATCTGTCGTGAGACCCATATCCTGTCAATCTTCATATTTAGTGTTTTAAGAAAAACTATTCACTGGCGAAATGACACGCCCAACTAATGTATTCCAATGATACAACTTCCTCTTATGCATCCCTGCCTGCAATTTCGATCTTCTCAGTGTTCAATTTACTTTAATATATCACATTTTCCAGTTATTTTGTGACAGCTTCACCAAAAACGATTCCAAATTCGTTGCAACAGGTCCTAGCAGCTGCACACATGCAGCACTGCACCCTCACAAGCCAACCTGGCAACCCAAGCACTTGGCCCCACTATGTGGGTCACTGCTGCTGCTGCTGCTGCTGCTGCTGCTGCTGCTGCTGCTGCTGCTGCTGCTGCTGCTGAATATGCATGAGTTGAAAAAAGTTGAACTAAGTTCAACAGTTGACCTGATTCTACCTGGAGTGCTTTCTCTCTGTCTCTGCTCTGGCTCAGACTGGCTGCCCAGTCATGGATTGTCAGTAGAAGATTAGCAGTGTACAATTTAGCCTTTCTTGTCAGCCTGACTTTACCACTCAATTGATTCAAAATGTGCTCTTGAAATGCAGTTATTGCTTTCTTAAAATCACTGCTGACATATCATTTTAGTCAAGTTATGAGACACAGAAATGTTCTTCTTGTATATTGTTCTAATGATAGGAAAAGCTATATGATATTACAATAGCACATAGCACATATATATATATACAATTTATATGAGAGAAGAGATCTATAGAGTGGGCCTATAGCATATTGACATAGCAGACTATATTCTGAGTCAGGATGTCTGTAGAAAAATACTTAATTTCTTGAGAGCCTCCCTGGTCCAGTCACTTTCACTTTTGAATACTGATATACACTGTTGATATTATATTTTTTTATATCATTTATTTTAAATGAATCGGCCTGTGAGCTCCTGTGCATCTATCTATCTCCCACCCTGCTGCAAGGGACACCCTCACTAGCCATGTGCTGTCAACTCAGTGACAGGATGCACATGGTCACTGGGGGGGGGGGGCTGCATGGGGGTGGGGTGGCCTCTTGATTGTATCATGTTTGAATGTGTTAAGAGAGTACCTAAATCATATGCATGATATATATTTTTTGGATCTATGATATATTCACAGCTGATTAAATGTTTTAAAAGGAAATTTTAAAGGCCAATGGACCAGCCAGCTGACTTACATGTTAAACAAGTTCAGATGCCCGAGGACATGGTGCATGCATTGCGTGCTATTTTTATATATGCGTATTGACAGATTTTCTGATGCCACACAACTTTGAAAACTTCAGCCCTCGCTCTATGAATACATTGACCTCAACTGTGCTACTTATTCTCCTCATGATTTGTAGCTCCTCATACTATCAGCTATTTTATTCTTGCTAGAGTATATGTATCCCACAACTTACATGTACGCATAAATGGTAACATATTTCCTTTAGAACAAGCTAGTAATATCCTAGCATAGTTTGCTTTTAGAAGGAGGTACAATTTTTAGTTGCTTAGATCAATGAGACAATTAATGGTGAGTAACTCTTTATATGATCAGCAATTTTATTCTGGCTAGATTATATGTATCCCACAAATTATATGTAGGACTAAGTGGTAAAATTTCAATTCCTTCATACAAGTGGATATTCTGACCATGAATCCATGATATACTATTCACATAAGAAGTGTATTTTGGCATCTGGTCATTTTGCCCTTGGGACCACTTTGCTTCATTTGGTCCTGCACGGTTGACCTAGGAGATTGACCTGGAGCAAAAAGCAATTTCGACAATTGTTCTATGCAATGCCAGAAAACTAAAGGAATAGGATATCAGGAAAGCCAAATAATATCAAGAGACCCTAGCACAAGTAAGAGGATTTTTGGTATTGAGATGTGGTTGCACGAAATAATAGCAGCATCATGAAAACAACAAATAAAAACAATTAAGGATAAATCCAAGAGTGAAACATGGATCACCAAAATTTAGGCATTACATTTGAGAAAAACTGCAAATCCATTCATGCCTTCCAAACATTTATTTTTTGCAGTTCTTACATTCTGGTGGTCCTAAATTGGGTGGTTTAGTGGTAGCTGGGTGGTGTAGTGGTTAAGGTTCCTGCCTGCTCCGCTGAAGGTCTTTGCCTGCATGGGTTCGAACCCAAAATTTTCAGTGTAACTTTATGAGCAAAATTTCAGCGGGATGTCATTCGAATGAGACGTTAAATTGGTGGCCCCTTGTATCAGTGTCTGTGCTTGGCAAGTAAATGTGTAACATGTTGAGGACTCACGCTCTCTCTCTCATCTAATCAAGCAACCCTCATGAGCGCCATAAACTGGGCTTAGAGGGCTGCACTTACCATATCTATCTATCTATCTATCTATCCAACATTCATCATCGATCTGGACAGATCTTCGCAAAAATCTAATCAGTTCTTTTAGGGGACCCATGCAAAAAGCATGCCGACTTTCATGAAGAATCAAGCAGTAGTTCTTCCGCTAAAGACCGACAGCTAGACAGAATGACTGATACAATGCGGCCCAAGCAAAAGGAAACATCTGTCCTGACTTACCAGTCCTATGATGAGCCTAAAAAGAAACCTCAAGTTGCACAGTAGTTTAAGGTAGAAAAAATATTTTTAAAAGGGGAAAACATTGGATTAGAGAACAAAGGTGAGGAAGAAGGAAGCGCAAAACAGAATAGAAGTTTAACTTCCCTTTTTCCAGGCATTTGAGGCACATAAAGGATTAACAACTGCCTTTGGTTGGTACATTGTAAGTGCCAGTAATAATGAGCCATAAATTATGGCATAAGCAAAGCAGTTAAATTACACCAAGATCAGTGGAGTCCGAGCAATTATGTAAAAATGATGAATACTCTCGTAGTAGTAGATTTTCAAAGAGAAATGACTGTAGCAATTACCGATGCCAGTGGTAAACTAACGAAAATGGTAAAGTTCGTTGTGAATATTTGGATTACTACCTGGACTTTGAAGCAATACAAGAAAAGACATTCAATTAGAGAGCAGACCGAACTGTGACCACTCAACTTCCAAGCTTTCAAACGCAAGACAGTTTCCGTCTTATAGTAGCACCAGGGAAGGCATTTTTTTTATTGGTATAATATCTCAGAGTAGCAACATACGCAGCAATAATTTATTTGAAGCATTCAAAGTGGAAACCACTTGTGCCATTATACTGATACCCAGAACAAAATTTTATCCACAGGCACTTAAGAATTGTTATTGCATCTAACCATAAACTTTAAAACCTGGAATAAGAACCTCGGCTGTGATATGTTTGGAGACATGAGGCCACCCTGAGGGAATCATATATCGAATCATTGGGATAACAACATGCCCTTGACCCACGTTTCTGTAATGGCACATATTGTTAAAGATGTGCTGTGTTACTGCTGAGAGAGTGAAGAGGTGTCATGTAACATTATTACAGCTTCTGCGATATCAGAGGCATATCTAGAAATGACCTGAGGGCAGGTGATATTACACGGGCGCTCCGCGGCACTCCGCGGCGCTCTGCGGGCTCTGCAGCACTCCACGGCGCATTACCTATCTCTTCAATGTCAATTTTTGGCCTGAGGAGGGCTTTCTGGAGCGGGGTTTGAAATTACATCCTAGGGCAGTGAGAAAAATGCTAAACACTGCAGAAAAAATCATCCAATGAAATAACTGCCACACATGATTCAAAAGATGGTTTGAGAAACTTAATTTCTGCAATAGAAGATTCAACATGATTAACAATGATTGACAAGAAAAATTAGTTCAAATTTGAAGGTGTAAGGAAAGTTGCTTGAGAGTATCAAATATGCTCCTACCCTTTCAATCACTTTACATGGGTTGATATATACTGCATGTATATTTGCTAAAGAAGTGTTTTTGGCATTTGGCCATTTTCCCCTTGGGACCACTTTGGATCATTTGCCCTAAATGGTTGACCTGAGGGATTGAGCTGGAGCCAGAAGCAATTTCGACAATTGTTCTATGCAATGCAAGAATACTAAAGAAATAAGATATCAGGAAAGCCAAGTAATATCATGAGATCCTAGTATGTGCAAGAGTATTACTAGTATTAAGATATTGTTGCAAGAAATAATATAGACCCATCATACAAACACTTATCCAAATAGATGGCTTCGTGAAAATAGCAAGAAAAAAGTATTATAGATTCAAGAACGAAACTGCATCCTCATGCAGTTCACCAAGCAGTATAATTCAAGAACGAAAATTGACTTGGCAATTCAGGAACTACATTTAATTTGAAATGGAACTTAAATTCTGGAAGGAATCTGTTTTTCATGCTTATTACGACAGCATACGACCTTGAATGTGTCTGAGCATAATGTTGTAAAGATGTTTTGACGTAAAACTCAACCAAAACCAAAAAATATTTAAAAGTTGCCTTTGGTGTAGCAGAGAAGTATGTCTTCTGGTAATAATCGATCCTTCAACAAAAATAAATTAAGTTGTCAAAACTATTCACGAAGAAATTACATGTACTGACTTGGTAAAAGTGTGTGGTCAAATCAATTAATACAGCCATGGTCTGACATAGAATGTCTCATCAGACAGTTCAATTCAATTCAATTCAATTCAATTCAATTATTTATTATAGCGAATGCAATTACATTGCCAAGCCTTACTGGGCTTACAATCACTTTTAAAAGCATCGTATCTGGACATTTAGTGTGTCTCAATGGTACAAAGTTGTTTTTTTTAAATAAGAGTGTAAAACCTAGACAATTCATTCAGTTTCCATTTGTATACAACTTCACTATCTCATCTTGTTTCTGTTATTTTAACATTTGTCGACCAAAAGCTTAGAGCTTGTCTTAATTGTTTGTACTCTCATCACCGACATTAAATCAAGTTTTATCTTATCTTATCTTATCTTATCTTATCTTATCTTATCAGAGGTGAAGAACAGGAGCACAGTAGCATCAGTACATTTTCTTAGATAAGTCATTATTGTATTCCTTTTCTCATTAACCAAATAGATGTAGAGGAATACACAAAGGGGGAAACAGCCTCCCTCGAATACTACATAAGCAGTGGTAAAATCTTCTCTTGATTATAAATATGATATAGACTTTTGGAGTATAGGTAAGTCAATAGGCTAGTTCGTAACCAATAAGTGTAGAATGTAGATTCGAAGGTTTGCATGCTAGCAAATTCAATCATAATTTACAAAACATATATGATGTTTTAACAGTGTTGGCATTAAAAATGAGTTGTTCACTTGATGCTGAAAAAGCTATATAAAATGTGACATGACAGCAAGAATGACAGATGGGTAAAGTTGATAATAATATGACAAACAGACCACTTTCACCAAAACCTAACCAGTTCTCCCTCCACATTTTTTACATTAATTTTTGTAAATATCAACATTAGTGGAAAAACAATATGTCAATCAAAATCTTTCTGGGAACATATGAAAAAGCATGCCGACTTTCATTAGAAATCACACAGTAGTTTCTCCTCAATAGACAGACAGGCAGACAACTACATGTAGTCAGAAGGACTGAAACAATGCTAATCATGCAGATGGAAACTTCAGTCCAGACTGATATGTCCTTTGGTGGGACTACAAAAGACAACTCAAGTTGCACAACAATTGTAAGTATTTTTGAAAGAGGAAAACATTGGAGAAGAGAACAAAGGTGAAGGAGGAGCAAGCTCATAACAGAAGTTTTACTGCTCCTTTTCAAGGCAGTTAAAGGCACATAAAGGATTAAAAGGTGCCTTTAATTGGTTTGTACGAGGAATGAGCTGTACGTAAACCTGGGAAAAAAGGACAGGAGCAGCGGAATGGCTAAAATAATGCTGAAATCATGAAATATGTTACAGGTGCAAAAATAGTCTTTTAAAAGTAGATTTTCAAAGAAATGGCTGTAGCAATGACCGGTGAATACTTAAGCTAATAACAGAGAGATAACTGTCAAAAAGAGTCATTATGCTGGTGGTCGGCCTCAACAGTGGTCATTAGAAGACAAATGAGAGATCAGTAAATCAGTGTTGACAAACTTTTAAGTGTATTGCAGAAAATTGCATATGTATCAATGAATAATGTAGAAAACAGATTTCGCTGATAATAAGGAAAACTTTTGTGTCCTTTCATGTCAAAATGTGGAAACCACTTGTGCCATCATTCTGATATCCAGAAAAGTGCTAATTCATCCAAAAGCATTTTTAAAATCATAATCCAAGCCATTAAACCACAGACATTTACCAAGAACAAGAACATTGGCTGTTCCTGAGGAGCTCATATATGAGTCACTTGGAAAATGCCTTATGATCCCACGTTTTTGTACTGGTGCATAATGTTAATGTGCACAATTTACTGCAAGAGAAAGTATGAAGAGGTCATATAACAACTGAAATTTTGATGGAAATTATAAAACACACCCACCGAGCAACTTCATAACATTGCAGTGGATATGGCATTTATGGCAAGATGAGGTCGAAGTGGGTAAAGGTGCCAGTCTCAACTGCTTGTGGATTGATTCTCAATGTGAAAAAAAAAATTTCTAACTATACTTTTGGCTGTAAATTTGTCAGATGAAGGCTGGCATTGATTGGCAGGAATGGAAAATGAGATAGGGAGATATTGACAATAATATGCCTAAACGACCATTTCAACTCCACTGGACATATCATGCTCGGCTAATGCTTTTTGATACTTCTCACTGTGCTCAGCCCACTGGGTAGCTAGTATTTGCAGAGTGTCACTGACATAATACATGTTTTGATGGTTTGATTTTGATTTTAATTTCTTGGTCATGAACCAACATGCCGACACATGAAATTTGTGGCGAGCCTTCCACCTATGATACAGCTCAAGGCAGCTGCAGTGAAAGCCTTCTGTTTCTGTATAATGGTATAAATATACACTTCGTCTCAAAATACTAGAACTGTTATGTTCAACTATCCCAGGCGAACGTTCACAAACACTTTCAAATTTTGATGCGTTTTGTACAATGTATATTCATTTATACTCATGTCTTTTTTTACATGAGATGAATATCGCTGAGATACACAATTGGTGTACATTCTACTGAAATAGAAGACTTTCACGTAGGCGGTTGATGCATGGACCACTGAATAATCACTTTTATGTACATACACATAAATACAGATGTCTCCTGAAAGGTTATGGTGGGAAGCAGGGCAATACAAGTAAGGGAATTCATTTTTTCTTTCTCGAGGAAGATCATAGGCAAAGAAGGAAACATGATATGAAAATGGCTCAGCAAATGTGCCCAATAGTTTAAGGAGAGATATGAGAAGATACTAAGTAAAGTCAGAAAGCAGGAACTCCAAGAAAGAATTGTCAAATATTTAACCAAATTTGAGGTAGAGCAGAAATGGGAAAAAACTGATGCAGGATAAAGTGGTAGAAAGAGGGTCAATATGTGCAGGATGAAATGTGAAAAAGATAATGTCTACAGTAACATAAGACATAGTCAGAAGAGAGGAACAGCAGAAGAAACAAAAAGGTGGAATGTTGGGCATTGTTGGTGCAAGTAATGCCTAGATCACACGAGAGTGGTTAAGTGACGGCGAAGTTGTAGAGGTGCCAGGAACTCAAGTTTCGCCTACTTTCGGCGTTTCAAGCCATTTTTGGACAATTATATAATCAATTAGAGCTTATAAATCGTCGTTGATGGTTCCTATTACGACGAGGCACTCGTTTTTTACGCCGAATCGCTCGTAATTACGGACGAGGCAAGAAGAGACTTGTGTCGGCGAGTTGTCAGGAGCCTCGACGCAGTTCCATTGCTTCAATGTTAAACTAGATTCGCCCAAGGAGTCTCTTTCTTCGCCCTAGCATGCTGTTGCTTCGCCCTAGCATCCTCTTACTTCATCCTAATCTTCAATTACGCCCAAGCAAATACATTTTACGGTGAAGCAAGTAGCTGTTTCGGCGTTTCAACAGCCTGTTTGCGTCGGCGAGTTGTGCTCTTTTTTCGCCGAAGTTCCATTGACTCAATGATAAGTAGCCTCGCCCAACCTGCCTCTAACTTCGCCCAAGCTGTCTCTAACTTCGCCCAAGCTGTCTCTAACTTCGCCCAATCATTTTGGGGGGCTTTCTGGTCTCTTGCATCGTGGTTTCTTCCTTCGTAAAGATTCAACCGGTTGAATCTTTCGTGAAGCAAGTTCTTGCTTCACCATAAGGTCACGTGATTTCTAGGAACTTTTGGCGAGGAAGTTTAAGAAGCGCCGTAGACGAAAATAGCGTCGCCGAATTGTTGAATGTAGTTTAAAAACCTCCCTCTTTCCTGGAAAAGCAAGAAGCGACGCAACAAGAACGCTCTGTTACGTCTCCGTGTGATAGGGGCATAAGGCTATCGATTTAAGTTGTCAGTTTTTACTTTAACTGGTACTTTCTAAGTCAGTGCTATGCTATAATGGTGTCTGCGTGGGCAAGATATAATTGTAGAAACTCATAACACAAATTTACCTGCTCTTTTCCCAGGCAGTTAAACTAAACAAATTGCCTGTAGTTCATATCTAGCTGTAATATACCATAAGCTAAACAGGTCAATGACAGCAGGAACTGAGGATCAGGTGACAATAATGGTAAAAGCAAAATGAAATACCTTTTATGTTAAAAGTAGTGGTTTCACAGTTGTACCTGTAGCAATGACAAGGCTTACACGTACTTTAAAGTTCAACCAAAAATAGAGAGATAGCGAGACAACACTTCCAAAAGAATATTTTGAAAGAGTAAAGGCCAAAAATGACACATCATTGAGTCTCTGCCATAGTGCAGTAAAATGTAGAGCATAAGTAATGTTTAGTGCCACTGTACATCATCATCTAGCCAATGACACTGCAGTTATTTTGATTTAGTTGATTAGTAGGTACATGTATTCGTTCCTGTGTGGCATCCACTCATATTCTCATAAAGTTTGGATTGTCTGACACCTTGTAAACCAAATTTATTTTTACAAAAATTTACAGCTCGAGTAAGAGAGAGGAAAATGCTCCTCAGGTTTGGTAGCAACCATACCTTAGCAGCAACAATAATTACTCTCAGTTTTTTTTCTTTCACTTTATGATCCTTGACAGGGTAAATATTAAGAAAGTATATTATATTACAGATTGCACACATTTTGTAAAACGAAAATGCTGCAGTTATCTTGCTTCTGTAAATGAAATGACATTGCTTAGTTGGTGATAAGGTATTTGTAGTGGAGCAGTTCCAGTCAAGCATTATCTCCATCTTTGAATAATAATTATGCTTTTTAATCATAGCCATGATGACAAAAAAATACCATAAAAGAAACAGAATGTAAGCACTAGCTCAAAGACAGTTATAACAGAGGATCAGCTGTAACTGCTTAATGAAAGATCTCTGACAAACGATGACGACAGTGTATAAGCAGAGATGTCATTATATTAGCCTCGAGTAATTCATTCACCAAGTGTTATTCCGGTCTTGGTTATTATGGAGTCATAAAAGGAAAAAATGACAGATTGGCAGATCTGTACAAGTATGACAACAATAATGCACAACAATAAGTAATGCTAAGTGGTAGTGTGAATCCCTATGAAGCCAATGACACAAGCAGAACTGTTATTTAGCTGGTAATAGCAGATGTGTCTTGTGTGGCATCCGCTCATACACCCACTAAGTCTATGTAACGTGCCACTTACAGAGTAAGAGAGAAAATTGCAACAAGGTTCTTTGTCACAACTGAGAAATTACTTGTTTGGCACCTTCAGGTCTTCGACAACCAGGTAAGCAACAATGCTTACTTTACATTTTTAGTTCAAATAAGTTTCTTTTCCATGACATTTCAACATTTGTCAAACGTCTGTCTGACAGATTGAACATCGGGCCATCATTGAGACGGCAATGTGCCAGTGTTGTTTAAATTTGGGGCAATATCACCAACTGGAGTGAATTATGCTTTGTCTGAAGAGGAACAAATAACTACTGACGCATTATGAGTTTGCCCACAATTAGTAAAAGCATCTTCGGTTTAGGTGTACTGCTCAAACATCATATAAATGTAAAGTAAGTGAACATGACAAGCAGATGTAATTAAATACTTTTCACTTCCTTTCTTTCATCCTGTCCGCCTGTTTGCTGGGATGATCATATCAACTAATTTGTTCCATTAACATCACAAGTATGAAGTTTTCATCTGATATTCATGTCCGTTAGTCTCAAGCCTGAACAGAAAACAGGAACTACCTCTCCCACCACACATGAAATTGACTTGGCAAATGATTTTAATAAGTTCTTTGATGAAAAGATTAAACCACTGCGGTCTAAGTTGGACTCTTCTCATAATGATGCTGTTAACAACATCAAAACTGCACCTCATGCATTCCGACACTTCATAAGCCTATCTCAGAGTGACATAAAGAAATTGATCAGAGAAATGCCAGTTAAGCACTGCCAACTTGATCCTATTCCCACATGGCTTTTGCTCGAATGCATTGATGAATACCTCCCAATCATAACCAATATTGTCAATAAGTCACTCACACAGGGAGAAATGCCTCTTGAGTTGAAACATGCTCTAGTAAAGCCTCTGTTGAAAAAATGTGGATTGGACCTGATCAAAAAGAATTATAGACCAGTATCAAATCTTTCTTTCCTTGGCAAACTTATTGAAAGTGCTGTAGTCAAACAATACACAGACCATCTTACTACAAACAACCTGGATGATGAAAAGCAGTCAGCTTACAGAAAATTCCACAGCACTGAAACCCTCTTGAACAAGATCCATAATGATATCATGTTGAATATGAGCAAAGGTGAGGTAACAATGCTCGTACTGCTGTACCTTTCAGCTGCTTTTGACACAATTGATCACAAGATTCTACTGAAACCTTTGGAAAACAAATACGGTGTTCAAGATTCCGCATTGTGCTGGTTCAAGTCCTACATATCTGACAGGTCACAGTCAGTGATAATTAACGACAAAACATCGACCAAACTGCCTCTCAAATTTGGAGTTCCTCAAGGTTCAAAATTAGGACCAATCCTATTTAATTCATACATCGCTCCATTAAGCGAAGTGGCTGCAGAGAATCAAGTCAAAGACCAAAAGTATGCCGATGAGAAACAACTTATTCTCTCTTTCAAACCAACTTTCTTAGATCAGAGACATGCGGTAGTCAAAATGCAAAAGTGCATTACTGAAATCAGGAAATTTCTCCATGAAAATAAGCTTTGTAACAATGGAGAAAAAACTGAACTGCTGCTCATTGGCAGTCAACACCAACTTAATAAACTCCAAGTATCGTCAATCCATGTCGACAATGTCAAAATTAATGCGGTCAATCATGTTAGAAACCTCGGTGTATTCTTTGAAAAAAACATGTCCATGGAAAAACAAGTCAACAAAATGTGTCGGAAGGCCTATTTAAATTTAAGAAATATTTCAAAAATTTGGAAGTCATTGGACAAGGAAACCTGCAAAACAGCTGTCAATGCTCTTGTGACTCCTCACCTAGACTATGGAAATGGTCTTCTGTATGGAACATCAAGTCGCTTATTGTATAAACTTCAAGTGGCCCAAAACTCAGCAGTTCGACTCATTGAAAAATTGAAAAAGCATGACAGTGTAAGCCAGCATAGGAAACAGCTACATTGGTTGCCAATTCCAGCTAGAATACAATTCAAACTCATGTTAACAACCTGGAAAGCAATAAATGGACAAGCTCCCTTGTATATCCAAAAGATGATTCAGCCAAAATCCGAACGGAACTTATCTGAGAAGCAATAACAAAATGCTCTTAAATGAACCAACTTCCTTCAACAAAAACAAATCCGAGCCTTTTCGCATGCCGCTCCAAAACTGTGGAACCAACTCCCACAGATTGTCAAGGCCTCTACAACACTTGAAGGCTTCAAGAGAAATCTTAAAACTTACCTATTTAAGAGTTTCTACAAATAAATTGATCATGCACAAGCGCTAGTGAGCAGTTTACTGGAATTAGCGCTATATAAATGCCTATTATTATTATTATTATTATTATTACTTGAATGTTTGGTAATGTTGCAATTCTTATTAAGTTTACAATTTTTACCTGAGAATACTCGGGTTATGCGATAGCGTACATAAATAGAACTGGACGCTGTCTTCACTGTTTCTTTTGTTTCCGGCAGTGTTGCATTGATGATGTTTTATCTTGTTATGGTATTAAGATTCAGTATCTCTGGCATGCACCATGTGTCAAACGGACACGACATGTCACAAATTTTAAAATTTCGGCTAATTATGCAATGAATTTGAAGTGAAAATAGTATATTGAAATAGGAATCCCTTTATCCTTGTTATATCGGATATGGATTGGATGCGTTTTTTAAAACCAGAATGAAAATGTGACTAGAAACTCATCTTCAATGCCCAACATGAGGTTTCAACTCTTCCGTGTGGAAATATCGCTAAAAGTTAAGTCCTCAAGCGTTTAAATTCTGTTAGCTGATTTGCTGATATGACTTACTATATATCAAAATCAGAAATGGTGGCCGGGGCTGGCCTTGTAGCTAGTGTTCAGAGCTGCATAGGAGTATGCTGAACTATTGCATATGAGGTTCAACTAATAATGAGGCTTTCCAAAAACAGAGTTAAACCTGAATCTCTACATCAAGACATCAAGACTTAAAAAAGTACTACTCTTCAGGGGCAAAGCAACATGTAACCTACATTTCATAATTGTATTATGCAAGTCACTTACGAAGGACCCCTATTTACAAGGACTGAGTAATGATTAGAACTGCACTACTAGGAGTTACATGACAATGTAGCATATTATTTCTGTCATAGCTAATTACCTGTCACATAGCACTATGGGACTTCATATTGCCCAAGAAATGGAATGGTAAGGCGCTTGACATCTGTGCACTGTCACAGTGGTCTACTCCCACACCATTGTTTGAGTGTACTTGTTAATTAGGAGAACTCATCATATTAAGCTGTCACAAAAGACTAAACAATCTGTAAATATGTCAGGAAAAAAGTGTTGATACAAAGAGCCGTTCAACATAGACCCAGATGACCTGGAATGAGCTGGATTCGAACCCTTGGCCCAGCGATTAGAAGCCTAGGACGCTACCACAATATATATATATATACCAACCCCCCCCCCCCTTTGTGCTTTGCAACTTGCAAGACCCCTTGTTGTGAGGCCGACAATGATAGAGTGTCATGATTTGGTGTATTTCTTGCAGTATTATGTTCAAAAATATCAATATCATCAGAGGGTTGAGACTTTATGCATTAGATAACTTTTTTACACTCAGAGAAAATTCTGCATAGGTCATACATGTTTTATTCATAATTTGTGACCGTCTGACTTATCGTGTCAATTTAGTATGTATGGTTTTTACCCTATGCACTTTCTAAAGGAAGTAGGACAAACTTGATCCCAAGATTCTGCAACTGTTACATCTATCAGATTATTTAAAAAAGAAAGAAGTACTGCATCCATATACATGGATTTTGGGATGGGCATATTTTATACTTTTCTAGCACAGAATATAATATTGCATAGGCCGATATCAGAGTCTCAAAGTAAACATATGCTTGGCTATAAAATGGAATTGACACAGATCTGCATTACTCAAAGAATTTGATACAAGAAGCTTTGAAATTCTTCGCTGGGGCACGTGATGGTGGTCCTGTCTGATTGTAACTGCATTAATTCATCTTGTGACAGCAGTAATCTCAGATGCAACAACAGCAAAGTGTAATATGGAAATTGGTAGGCCTTCATGACTCTGAGGTGCGTCCACTCAAATATACCTGCTGATCATATGATAGTAGATGAGCCTTAGGGGCGACCATTTAGTTTCCAGGGGGGCTTCAGGTTTTTTATTTATTTCACGGTGATGACCGAAGTTCTTATCTATTTCAGGCACACTAAGTCCCCAAATATTTGTTCCTAAATCAAGCAACACCTCATCAAGGTATACCCCTGGCAGAAATTATCTATTTCAAGACTACTCAAAAGCAATTTTTTTTTTTTACCAAAACTGGGCAAGAAATCATTTACTTCAAAAACCCCCAAACCCCCCTCCCCCTGGACATTAAATGATATCCCCTTACAATAAGGGAAAAGGGACTGGGAGTATAGTTGAACGGTATGGATGACCTCGCTGGCATGGAAAAATAGTTGTGGTTTATTCCTTATTGTGATTAAGATTGAGTAAAATGTTGAAAATTCCTCTAACTCAGCAAATCAGAGAACAATTGACAGACAGAACTGATAGTCATTGACCATTGTCAGTTGCCTTCTGACTTTCCGTAAATTTCTAAACTACAATAGATGTGGTATATGACCAGTAGTAACTGAGCAATGTCAAGCAATATATGTAAAAAATTAGAAATATGAAACGAGACAGTATTCTATATCCCCAGAGATTTGATTCAGAATAACCTCTGGGCAGTTTCATGTCTCTACTCATATTCCTTCATATTGGCCAGATTTATTATGTGATCCTTGGAGAATTAAGATTGTGGCTATTCAGACAGATAATTGGTAGCATCATATCTTGGAAGTTTCTTGACATTTTTTGTCCATCACCAGTATTGTGTAATATGAAAGAGTGACACTCTTCCTCTAAAAGCCTCACAAATTGATGAATTGGAAAATGATTAAAATTTGCCACCACCAGGTGCCCAACTGGCTGTGAGAAGCGAGCTGCCTTAAGGAGTGACCAAATATTTGACTATCTATGTACTTACCCAGGTTTTTAAAAAAGGTTCTTGAAATGTACTGCAATGATATGCTGTGCGCTGGTGTAATTGTGCCTCTCACATTCGCAATACTTGTCAACTATTGTCATACGGTGTACAATCATTGAAAAGATGCTAATTTGTGTTTAAAATGTTTTCTTTAATTGACAGAATGCCACATCTTGTTACACACTTGTGTCAAACTAACTTATCTGATTCCCTACCCTGCAAAACCTATGTAGCTGGTTAACTGTTTTTAATGCAGCAAGCAACCAGGGGGTATCCAGAAAACTTTGGTCCTGTGGGAGGTGGGTTGTAGGTTTATTACATCACAGAACACATAGCCCTAAATATAATGTAACTCTGCATTTATCTAATCAGCCATTACAAATATTAAAATTACATCAGGCTAGGGGAGGTGTAACCCCCTCCCAACTCCCTCACCCTTCTCTGCCAGCAACAAATTTTAGTGAACAATATAAATTTGATCTATACATGATTTATTACCCTTATCAAGCTTGTTTATGTTTTTGGCAGTTATGACAAGGACACTTATGTCTGGAATTGCTATTTTCTTCAACAGAAAATTTCCTATCAATTATCATTGCGAGATACTTCTGCTGCTTAATTTTTTTCTCATTCAAATTAAAGAAAGTATATTATCTATCACTTGTCTTTTGCTTTCTGTGCTAGTTTCTGTTCACAAGTAATATTATTCTGTTCGATGAAGGTTGTCATCACATCTACAATTCAGAAGGGTTGCCAACTCCGGCATTTTATATTCACCATTCTTGGTGTTTAACTCATAACCAATACAAAGCCTTCTCTCTTTCAAAACAATTTTTATATTCAACAATGTGTCACTCACTTCACTAGTCTGGAATAGGATGGATCAATCACAATGAATGGTTCCTAAAATGGGGGTATTTCCCACTTATAACTGTCAAGACCAAACCAAATTGAGACAGATCACATTCAGACTCTTGAATGTCAAAATCTAATGAAGAAATATAGGCAAATGAAAGGAACTGAACGAATAGCCGGATTACGTGTATTTGTAGATAATCAGTTCAATTAAAATTTAAGCCATTGAACTTTGTTCATGAACTCATATTTTCAAACTGGACTTTTCCTTAACTTTGCACATAACTTCATTTACATAATATTTTGCCTAAGTAGTATAGATTTTGTAAAAGGAGTAGCTGAAGTATATAATTCATAGCTGCTGTCAGAAAATAATATTTCAACCAGAATAATCAGGTTTCCTTTTCATGGGAATTTCCTGAAGCCATTGTTAATGTCCTACATGTTACTGCTACAGAATAAGAAATAAGTCTGAGATCATATGCCTATAATGGTTTTGAATTCTTCATGAATGTAGGCCTACTACAAATTTAAAAAACTGTGAAAATCCTCTTGAGTGCATTTATTCGCCAAGTAACTGTGTAACTATAAAGATAAATGTCTATCTTATAAAGTCCATTATATAAACAGGAGTCCATCTCAACAGGCTATACAATGACAGGCCTGTTTACGCATGAGCCTTTCTTAAATCACAAGGGAACCAAAATGCTGTTTAAGTTATCACTGCAGATAGCCAGGCACTCATTAAACCTGGTGGCATAAAACAAATTAATTTGTATGTTTGACTTTGTGACTCAGACGTACTTATTTATCCTCACAGTAGACGCCGGAAACATTGACTCGTACAACTGGCTGTCAACATCATACTTTTTAAACACTTTTAACTGGGCAGGGCTAAATGTATTACTAAACCACTTCTGAATTCATGCTTGTGGCTTCCTTCTGCTGCAATACACCTTCATTTCAGCAACAGTAGGCCTATCTTAACAAGAGATTGCTTTCCTGATATCCCATTCCTATAGTATTCTAGCATTGCATGGGAAAATTAGCGAAATTGCTTTTGGTTCAAGGTCAATCTTTTTGGTCAACTGTTCGGGCAATACGACCTAAAATGACCTCAGGGGGTAAACTTACCACATGCCAAAATAAAGCTCTTAAAGCCAATAGGTCTGCACATTTATAATGCTATCTTTGATAAAATTCTAAAAAGGGTGAACTGAATTATGTCAAAAATAGCCACTATGTAGCAGAGTGAATCACTTCATTCCGAAAAAAAACAACTCAATTTTTTGATTGAAAGTACTATACTTAAAATGTATAAGTTGGTGACCTTTGACTACAAGTTGAATTTAGCATAGAAACAGCTGATGGATAAGCCATCTGGTGTTCCAGAGTTTCACAGATATCATCAGTTGGGAGACTGGCTTTAATTGATTTTCACCTATACAGATATGGGATTTAGTCAACTGGAAACACAAAACAGTTATGCAACTTTTTCTGTAGAACTGCTTGCCCATGGTGCTGACGAATCTCCCCACACTATTGTACAACTGGTCTAATTAGGATCTAGCCTTGAATAAAAATATATAGACTTCCAGATGAAGAATAGATTTAAGTTTTGAATGCAAATTTAAATTTAAATGAATATTCGAAAGATAGGAACAAATCAATTCGATATCATTTTTTGTGACATAGTAGTAGATCTTAGTGATACAATGTAAGTGTTCGCCTTGAACTCAATCAAATATGCGTAGTTTAGAATCAGTGAGTCAGTTCTTGAGGAAGTCTTTCATTATACAATTGCAGGTTTAAACATAGCCACAAATGATATCATTATCAGCATAACATTGCAGGTTTAAACATAGCCACCAATGATATCATTATCAGCATAAAATTTTAAGAACTCTTGTTGTAAGACAGACTTCATAATTTACCCTAACCTCCAGCAATAGTAATGGTCTAATATGTATAAAGTGCAATTTACATTGAGGAGAGACTGCACCCCTACAAGAGACTGCTGGATAACCATAGTAGTGGTCTCTTGTAATAATGAAGAGATCACTGCATAAACAAGGTAAAAACGCATCGTTAAGGTGTCTGCCTACCACTTACTAATACTTTCATGATTAGCTTGAATTGCAATGCTTTTTACATCTGAAATATTTAATAAATTGAAATTGAAATTGTAAAGTTGAATTTTAAAAATTTAGATTAAAAAAAACTGTAATTAATTTTAAAAATTGAATTCCTGCAGAAATACAACACTTTGTTAAGAACTGAGAATAGTGTAATAAATCAGAAATTAAATAAACAATTAATACATTTAATTCCCAAGCGCATGAAATGTTATCAATGGATAACACAAGAAACATGAACTGTCAGCATTACATTTCTGAAGCCTGAGATTAATGGTGGTTTGATCATTCATACTTGCTGTTAAATTTTCATGTTAATTGTTATTATGGAGTGAGAATTGTCACAATTTCAAGAAAAATCATCATATTGATATTCAGAGATATCATTGAATCAGGCGATCCAGGGATGTCCTGGCTTAATAATGACGAAATTAGACAGGAATGAAGATAATGCATAAATCAATTAAACATTGCATGTTCGATGGAAGAAAAATTTCAGAAGTAATGATTTTATTGTATGCAACAATTCTAAATACATTAGTTTACACTCTCACAAACACATTTTCCGAAAAAAAAAAACACCAGAGAAGTATTCTATGTCTAAACATATTAAGGCGGTTTGACTATAAGTATTTGCGAGGGGGGTAAAGAATGTTTGGTTAAAAAAACACATACAAGACAGTCTTTAAATAATTTCTGGTATATATATCTATCTCTTGAAGTACTGTTCTATTTGATTAAGAAACAAATAATTCATAACTACAAATAAATGATTGCATCTACTGTTTCCATGAAATAAATAAGTTCTTGTAAGTATAAAACATCACCATCTGCCCCCTCTCAATATCTAATGGTTGCCCCCCCCCCTCCCCACCCATGCAAAGGAATATGAATATGTGTGTGCTTATTGCAGACAAAAACAGAATGAAGGCTGATGCTGTTCAACCAAGGCTTGACATCAAACAATTTTACACAGGAATATGAAAAAATCTATCCAGATTCCAGACATATCGTGTTTTGATGAGTTTCACAGCAAAATTCTCTGAATGTTTTTTGCTGACATGTTACCAGAGCGGCCTATTGAAAGAGATGAAATGAATAATGCAGGTCCAAGCCTAAAGCCTATGTGAATGTTATAGTCCATGCTTTACAGACATGAAACACAAGTCCCAGCCCTATATTTGTCAAGTTATAGACCTACATGATAAATACAATTACAATTACAATTAAAAAAAAAAAAAAAAAAAAAAAAGATAGGAAATATATATCGATCCCCTAGCTTTAATAGCATTAGTGATTTTAGTCAACACATGTCATCTATAACAGAAAAGTTGAATAAGGAAAACAAGGAAATAGTTATAGTAGGAGACCTCAATATTGATCTAATTAAAAGCAGTACTCATACAGAAACAGCAGACTTTCTAGATAATATGATGTCAAATGACCTTTTTCCAAAAATCACAGTTCCCACAAGAGTCACCCACAGATCAGCTACATTGATAGACCACATTTACTCTAACAATAAAAACTCCTCTACAATAGCTGGAACCTTAAAAACTGACATATCTGACCATTTCTCAAATTTTATCTTTCTAGAATGTTCCCCGTCCAAAGAAAAACCTAAACTGATAACTTTCCGAAATTATAGTAAAAGCTCAGTACAAAAATTCAATTGTGCTCTTTATAACGCAAATTGGACTAGCATACTAAATGACACATGTGTTGATAGCGCCTATGATAAATTTCTAGATGTATATAATACCCTTAAGAATATCCATCTTCCTCTGGTGACAAGTAAATATAACAAGTATAAACATAAACTTCATGCCTGGATAACCAAAGGAATTTTGAAATCACTGAAAACAAAAGACCAGTTGTTCAAAAAGTTGACAAGGATAAAGAATACAAATAGCGCACACTATGAGACACACAAGGAAAAATACCTTAATTACAAAACAATATACACCAGACTAGTTAGAGCAGCAAAGCAACATTATTGGACTGAGCAATTTAATTTATGTAAAAACAATATGAAAACCACTTGGAACAACATTAATACACTTCTAAATCGCAAAAATGACAAGTCAAGTTTCCCTGATTTCTTTACAAACAGCAATAATGAACAAGTTACAAACCCACAAAATATAGCTGCAGAATTTAATGAATTTTATGTCAATATAGGTCCTCAATTAGCACAAAATATCCCGCAACACCAAACAACAACCCAAGATAATAATGGCATCAATGAAACTCCTCATAGCTTCTTCCTTACTCCAGTTAATCCAATCGAAATACTTAATATTGTTCAAAATATGAAAGCAAAAACTAGCTTTGGCTTTGACCAAATAAGCCCCAAACTTTTGAAACAAACTATTCTGCCAATAGTGGATCCACTCTGTCATATAATGAACCTCTCCTTCATAACAGGTATTGTTCCCCAAAATTGTAAAATAGCCAAAGTACTGCCTTTTTATAAAACAGATGACCCCCACCAATTTAGAAACTACCGACCAATATCTCTCTTACCTACTTTCTCAAAAATTTTAGAACGCCTAGTACATAATAGACTTAATAGTTACCTAAAGACCAATAAGCTCATCACACCAGCACAATATGGCTTTCAACAAAATCTTTCAACAGAAATGGCAATATTAGAACTACAAGATAGAATAGCCAAGCAACTAATAAATGACAAACTGGGCCTTGGGGTATTCCTCGACCTATCAAAAGCTTTCGACACACTTGACCATAATATTCTACTAAAAAAACTATCAAAATTAGGGATCAGAGGACTTCCACAACTTTGGTTTGCCAACTACCTCAGCAATAGAGAACAATATGTCCAATTTACAGACCACTCATCACCTAAACTGCTGATAAAATGCGGAGTACCCCAAGGCTCAATACTAGGTCCACTTCTCTTTCTTCTCTATATTAATGATATTCCCCAACCTTCAGATAGCAATATTATACTTTTCGCTGATGACACTAACCTTATCTTCTACAACAATAACATTCAAGCTCTAATCGATTCTGCCAATGAAAAACTTCAAATAATCTCTCAATGGTTCATAGCAAATAAACTCTCACTAAATTTACAAAAAACCAAATACATTTTATTTCACAAGCCAAGAAAGAAAATTTACCAAAATAACACCGAAATTAAAATAAATAATGTTCCCATACAGCAAGTTAAAGAAATAAAATTCCTTGGCGCATACATTGACAACACACTTTCATGGAAAAACCACATATCAAGAAAGGCTAACCAAATAGTAAAAGTAAATGCAGTTCTATCCCGTCTTAAAAATACTATCCCCAAGCACATACTGAAAACAATATACAATAGCTTAATATGTCCACATTTGTCATATGCTATAACATCTTGGGGTAATATAAGCAACAGAGAAATGAAAAGATTAGAACTATTACAGAAACGGTCCATTAGAAGTATTAGTAGAGTTAAGTATAATAGCCATACCAATAAACTTTACAAAGAACTTGGCCTCCTTAAAATTAGTGACATATACAAACTTGCCTGTGCAAAATTCTACTTCAAAATAAAGAAAAATATAGTTCCACAATATTTCCAACAACTCCTCCTTCACAACAGAGACCTACATACCCACTTCACTCGAAATAGCAACAACCTCCATATTTTCAATGCTAGTTCTGAACTTAATAAGCAATTAATAAATGTAAAGATTTCTCAAGTATTGAATAACCTCCCTCGACATATAAAAGACAACAGCACCGAATATAAAATTAAAGACTACCTCCTGTCCTTATATCCCTCCATTTGTATCATTCCAGATTGTTTCATTTGTATGAACTCGTGAGCAACATTGCACTACCTTATTGAATTAATCATTAGTTAAATATAAAAATTCATCATCCCATCTCATCACCCACCATTCCATATCATCCATCATATCATCCTGTTAGGGCGCACGCCTACAGAATTATATTCTTTTGTGTATGCCCTATGGCAAAACAATATTTACAACTGTACAGATGCAGTAATTTAGAGTTTTACAAGGTCCTTTTGCTTTATATATATGTGCTTTATGTACGACTGTTTGTTATTGCCATGAACTAAATAAATTACAATTACAAATTACAATACTCATATTCAGTGAGTGAGCTTATACAGTACAACCAGTGGCGTCACTAAGGGGGGCTAGGGGGATCTGAGCCCTCCAAAATGGAGCTTTTAGCCCCCCCCCAAAAAATCTTGGCCAAAAAAAGAAATTTTACTTGTATGATGCTGGTAGTGAATTAATAACCAGAGCCCATGAAAAGACACTGTACATAATACGTTTTGCACTATTTGTCATCATTTTTGCAGTTTATGTATTTACTATTTGTGCATAGATCAGCAGATATTTAAAATCTTTGGATTTCGGGATGGCTCGCGCTTCGTTCCTTTGGGCCTCTGACGACGCTCCTAATCTTTGGGGCTTCAGCCCCTCTCCCAAACTTGCATTTCTAGTGACGCCCCTGAGTACAACCCAAAATAAAATACAACAACCCTGACAGGCAGGAAGAATCAGCCACTACATTACCCTTTCACTCCTTTCAGCTCCCACCCCACAATCACTTCCTACCTTTATCTACTTTAAACTACCTTTTAATTCGCAATACCAATTCAAATCAAGGTAGCTGCAGTGGCGTAGCCAGGGGGGGGCAAGGTGGGGCAATTGCCCCCCTGTGGCGACTCGTGCCCCCCCTCTTGCCCCCCCCCCTCTGGCTTTGGAGTAAAATAAAATAAAATTAGCCTGAAATGTCTAGTTTATGACCTAGTTTTACTATTCTGCTTAGGATGGCCTCTACCAAATAGTGTTTCAAACGCTGACCTAATTATTTAGCGGGCCAAGCGACTGGTGGAGCCGAAATAATGCAGGGCCTCGAAACACCATCTGGACTCTCCCGAATTTGTCAAATTTATTCAACCATACAGTGTCGAGGCTCTGTAAAATTGCAGTGACAATCCCAGCGTCCAGTGCTTCTTGTGAGCGAAGCTTTTCTGCCATGAAGCGGCAAAATATCTAATGCCTTAAAAATGATATGTAATTACCACATGTAATTAAATTTCTTGCACTTCATGTTCAATTTGACATGTTTAGTGATAATGAAACCATTGTGATGGTCATGTGAATTTTATCCAAAAAATGTAGATAAATGTCGATAAAATCGTGCCCCCCCCCCCTCTAAAAATTACTGCCCCACCCATTGCCCCACCTTTGGCAGATGTCTGGCTACACCACTGGGTAGCTGTATATAATAGCTATTTGGGGTGGAGAGGAGAAAGGAGGGCAAAAAAGGTGAACAGAGGACTACTGACAGATAAATTTCTTACTTTATTTTGAGTTGTACTGCATTTATACTTCGCATAGTATTAACACAAGTCAGTCACTGAATCAGATTAACTAGAGAGTGGAGATTTAGCTCCCATGGATCCTGGGTATGATTCCCACTCTGGCTGGGTCGCTTGGAACATGTCTCTGTTCGGGACTGTCAAGTGGCAGCAGAATGCTGACAGTCCCTGGAAAATCGAATTGGGTCAACAATAATTTGATCTGTTTTGGACAGATCACCAGATCAGGTCGCACAACAGCTGTCCATATTACTACGCCAAACTACTTTCACAAAGCATGGTTGCTGGCTAATATCCAGTCCACTGCTTTGAATGAAAATGAAATCATGAGACAAATGAAAGTTTTGAAACTTGAGCATAAACTTTGCCTGTGAAAGGGATGATTTTTCTCATCAGAAGTTTGATGGTATTCAATGTACTTATGCCATTTAGTGCATGATAAATTTTGGTCGGAAAAGGGTCCAAAAAGAATGCATTCTGACTTATTTACTTGTCCATACAAAGCCAATGTTTTTGCTTTGTGATATCAAAAATGCTCAATTGTATTTATTCTGTTACTTTATGGAGATTTATTAACTAGGACAACAATATAATTCACAATTTCATAAAAGCTGTGTTACACTCAGCAAAATGTCTTGTCCATGCCACAAGTGGCCCCCTCTATACTGGCAATGTATGTGAGCTATAATGTATACATCCTCCATGATAAAAAATAGTTCCAACTTATTTTGGTATTTATAAGCTGTCTGCTTAAAATTGAAGCCAACTAAAGTCAGATTAGACACTTGCAGAGTTTTTGGAAATAATCTAGACCATCACTAAATGATTGAACTGTCCTGGTTTCTTCCAAACTGTCCTGGTGTCTTCCACTGATCCAAATTCTGTTGACCGCTCACAGGAGCTCGCGAATTTTGCACCCTAGGTGGCAGCAAATAGCGGTCAACTTTTAGACAGGCTTGGAACTATATGAAAATTGGACAGTAGATTCAATCATCCTTCACCCCATTTATTCTCCTTGTGTCAGGATTACTCAAAGTGGTAAGCCTACCAAGTGTGTATAAACTGGATCTAGAGCCCGAACCGTCCATCTATATATTTTCCACTCACCAATTTACTGGCGAGGTCACAAATCTCCCAATGACAAATGACCACTCAGTGCAAACTGGGTTTCCTTTGCCCCCATCCTAAAATTTAAATATTTTTTGTTTTGCTCAGTTTTGGTGAAATTAATAGATTCATTTCAGACAGTCTTGAAATAGACAATTTCCGGTTGGGGTATTTAATAACAGAGTCATTTTACCATGAAAATAAATTATTTCTCACCGCTGTAAACTCCAAACCCATCCCCCCCCCCAACAAATTAAATGGTGCCCATACTTACCAAAATCTCCCTATCATATCGTAAGTATGTAGGGGGAAATTAACCCCACATTGAACCTGTCAGTTTTCATTGCACTTATCATTTTCTTTTAATAGCAATGTTAATTAAGCTAAATTTAGATTGATAAAAGATCCATGCTATGAACGGAACCACCTTTCCCTCATAAATAATTCAATAAAAATATTCTTTTTACTAGATGGTTGCAACATGGAATGCTCCTCTTCAATAATATGAAGGACTGCCATTGAATAGATTAATTCTAAATGCTTTCGTGATGTCCCACTTCCTTTCATATATTCTACCATCACCAGATTATCAATACAACTGTCAATAATAATCCCTGCTTACATTCCAGACTGCTGCACAATTCAAGTTTCAATATCTCCCGATTATATCCGGAGTGTATAGGTGGAAATTAACCTCACATTAAATCCGTAAGTTTCCATTTAACTTTTTCGTTTGATGGAAATGTTGATTAAGGCAGATCAGGGAAAATTATTTCAAATAATGGCAGTGTATGCAGTTCAAAGGCTTGCTGCAGAAATATCAGTCAACATCTTCCATTTCAAAGGATAGCTTTGCGTCCATCAAGGATACAAATTCAAAAGCACCATAAAAATATTTTCTGTAAAGAGCAGTACTTACATTAATTTGTCGATGTTGACATTTTGCCTGTGCAATGGAGAGGTCATATAAGGCAAGTCATTGAAATCCAGGCCACTCATCACAGATGAGATAATAGGTGTGCAAAAATGACTTTAAAAAATATTATTTCAACAGCATCACCTTCACGGAACAGGTTACTGTGTGAAAAGCTCAATACCATGGTCATCACTGATGTTTGCTAGATCTGGGTATGAAATTTCTCAAATGTTTCACAGAATGCACACATTATCCCAGTTTATACCATTTGACACCAATGTTAGCACCTCACAGATTAGAATTTTACATAAATAAAACCCATGTATGTTCTTCTTCGCCTACTTATCCATCTATGTTTACATGTTTGATTGTTTGTCTCATCTTTCCATGATATTGGCAGTCCTAGAATCAAATTAATAATTATTATAATTCATATTGTGAAAACTATCTTATGGAAAGGACTTGATTACAAATGTACAGTGGTATATTTTGGTTGAAAATAAACCTGGAATGACCAACACAGGAAAGTACATTTTTTTTATCTAGTCTCCCAAGACTTGTCGGGAAAGTTCCGTACATTATATGAAAATGTGTAACTCTATTGTACAACCCAGTATTGATTATGAGACATCAGTGTGGGGTACTACCACTTCAAATAATCCAGAGATTAAAGAATTATGCTGCTGGAATATTAAACAGGTTTACTCAAAATTGTATCACATTAATGCAAGAGCAATGAAATTAGTCTTAATCAAGAAAATGAGTGATATAGGATGAATGTCACAGAACGACATCTTTATTTCCAAAAGCGGATGTTTTTTTTTAACTTATATGGCTTGATAACTACTGAAGTAGGCCTACTAACTGTGTGCAGGAATGGAAAAATAAAATTCTCTTATAATGAATTCCACAGAACTATTTCTCTTCTCTATAGGATTTAAACATGAAATGCCCCATTCAATGATATGAAGGATTGTCATGGGATAAAAAAAGGTCAACATGCGCTTTAAAAAAATAATCACGTGAATATTGTGTGATATGGTGGTTGTATAACATTACTTACATGGTATTTATGAAGTATGATTATACAGGTATAGCCTCTACTGCCTCTTGGCTGTATACTGGATAATGATGTTACGATGGATTTGTACATCGGTTGTTAACAGGGAATAAGATTTGGTTGACAAAAGATAAAAAAAGAGCTTCTTCTTTTAGCTTGTTATGTGGTTTTTACTTCATAGTGCATGGTGTTTTTTATTGATTACTTACAATTTTTTCCTTTCTGATTAATATTAAATACAATTTATCCAGATTTACGGCAACAAAAAGCAGGTTTGGCAGTCTGAAAATAAATTCTGATAAGTGTTTGGGATCTTTAATGCATGGATACCAACAGTGTCATTGTTAGAAACACGGTCAGGGCCATGATCTATCTGGTCCATAACAGTACCAAGCAAGAACAAGGGTTGGCTTAAGCAGCCTCTAATTAATTGAATGGCATGGAGCTCATGGGGGGACCAAGAAAATTCAAGTGTTGGTGGGGGGGGGAGGCTTTACCATGCACACCCCTAGACATTTTGTGACTCCGCTCTAATACAATAACATGTAAAACAAGAACGAACACTCAGAGAGTGCATACATCGGACTGCCAACCTGCCATAATATAGCCCTGGGCCTATCTATAGTCACCTATATATCGCCTTTCTTCTCCTTCCTTCCTTTCTTCTCCTTCCTTCCTTTCTTCTCATTCCTTTCTTGTCCTTCCTTCTTTCTTTCCTTCTTTCTTTCCTTTCTTTCCTTTAATAAATCTGTAAACACTCGCTCCATATGACTGGCACTGCTATCACAACAGCTGGAAAAGCATGATAGACATATATTCAGTAGTTGCATTAGAGTGTGGTATTTGGAATCATATCTGCATTTTGCCAATATTGACATGGCCATAACTCAAAATCAGCATGCTCGAATTAGGTGTAGAGAGGTAATTTGCCTCAGGTAGCATTCGGAAATTTTGTTGTTGTTGACTAGTTATTTTTTCAATAAAATCACCAAAAAGTCACAGAGACCAGCCAAAATCGAAAAGAGCTTTCATTGGACCACAAGTAAAGATACTGCAAAAAATCAGAATCGTACGATGCATAGTCTTAACAGGACCCTGTGCACAGAGTCACAACCTGACTCGTTACATAAGGCCTGCTGGCAGTCCTAAATATTAAATTCCATCTGGATGGAGGGATGCATACCCCGCCCCCCCTATATCTGTTCCTCTCTGATTGAGCGGCATTTTCTACAACCATTTAGTAGTCTAGAGCTATTCAATTAAAAAGTTCAGTTTGTAATCAGTGATTGAATATGTTGTGTGTAAAATAGTCGAAACTACTCTTAGTCAGTGTCTGCATGAGTTCTATGTGCAAATAAAATTTTGAGCTTAACACCCAATCTTTTACTTGCCCAGCATAGACATTGATACAAGGGGCCGCCAATCATCCGAACGACATCCAGCTCGGATTTTGCTCTTAAAGGTCCACTGAAAATTTTGGGTTCGCCATCCGGGGTGGGCACCTAAGCCACTTGGCCACGCAGCTGCAGAAGAGATGCAGGATAAAGTGGCAGGAAGATGGTCAATGTGTGCAGGATGAACTGTGAAAATAATAATGTCTACGGTAACATGAGACATAGTCAGAAGAGAGGAACACCAGAAGAAACTCAATAGATGGATTGGATATTGTTGGTGTAAGTAAGGCTATCGATTTAAGTTGTCAATTTTCACTTTTCCTGGTACTGTCTAAATCAGTGCCATCTCATTATGGTGTCTGCGTGGGCAAGATATAATTGTAGAAACTCGTGACACAAGTTTACCTGCTCTTTTTCCAGGCAGTTAAACTAAACAAATTGCCTAAAGTTCATATGTAGCAGTTATAAACCATAAGCTAAAGAGGTAAATGACAGCAGGAACTGTGGATCAGGTGACAATAATGGAAAAAGCCAAATGAAATACCTTTTATCACAAGTAGTGGTTTCACAGTAGTACCTGTAGCAATGACAAGGCTTAAACTTACTTTAGCCAAAAAGACTTAGATAATTCTTTCCAAAACAGTTGTTATTTTGGTCTCCGTCAAGGTAATTATGAAAAAGTAAAAGCATGAAATGACATATTGGTGAGTCTCCACAAGTAGTGCAGTAAAATGTAGAGCAATAACTCACATCAATAATGTTTACTACCACTTTGAATCATCATCAAGCCAATGACACTGCAGTTACTGTGATTTAGTTGATTATTAGGTACATCTATTTGTTCCTGAGCTGCATCCACTCGTATTCTCATAAAGATCATAGTGTTGGACACCTTATAAGTCAGATCAAAAATAAGTATTTTACAAAAATGTGCAGCTTGAGTAAGGGAGAAAATTGCAGGTCTGAGGCTTTGTATAGCAACCATGTACATTAGGGCGGTTCATTTTTAGATGGGAAAAAATTATTTAGTGAATTTCACATCGCACACCCTCTGATTTGATGAGGTTAGGTATAAAACTGATGCAGGTGAAATTTTAAGGAAATCCAACAAGAGGAAGGGGTCTCCCAAAGGCCTTAAAGTTTCAATGTTTTTTTCGTTTTTGGCCATTTTCGTTAATCCGCGGTTCTCTATAACTTTGTCAGTATTTGTCATACAGCATTCTTATTGCCATGGTTGGAAAGCTCTCAAAAAGACCTACATTTTGCATACCAACATCAATGGTCTAGGACGATATCTTGACTCCTATTGGCTCTTCGGCCAACACTTTTTAGAAACGAAAATGTTGCAGACTGTCTAATCCTGTTAAAAAAAGGTTTTTGAATATTTTTCACTGATAATTGCAGTGATTCACACTCTCCAAGTTCCTGTAAGAGGAAATAAGATATTTTTCTAATTTTTGGCCATGTGAAATCCTGCTTTATGAGCTTGGAAGTTTTGATGCTAAATTTTGTCGGAAGTATGGAAACAAATCAGGAGGGACTGTTATATTTGTATTTTAACTTCATAAGAATTAAATATAGGGCAATATCAATGGTACCATGAGAATGGTGAGAGTATTTTGGTTCATGTGGTACCACTCATGTTCCAATGCAACAAATTCTGACGAAGATATGTTATGAAATGCAACAGACCCCATATCACATTTTACGAGTTTTAAACTAACTTTAACATTAAAACGTCACCACTCATAAGCCAGGCACTGCCACAGTAAAAATCAAAAAGGTTTTATATTTGGTCATTCTGGAACTTATAGAATGCGAATCACTGCAACCACTCCGTGAAAAAAATTCAAAAGCATTTTTTAACAGGATTAAACGGTCTGCAACATTTTCATTTTAAAAAGGTCGGCTGAAGAGCTAATTGGAATCAAGACATGGTCCTAGACCATTGATGTTGGTATGCAAAATGATGGATTTTTTGAGAGCTTTCCAACCATGGCAATTAAAATGCTGCATGACTAATACTGACGAAGTTATAGAGAACCGCGGATTTGCGAAAATGGTCGAAAATTTAAAAAACATTGAAACTTTAAGGCCTTTGGGAGACGCCTTCCTCTTGTGGGATTTTCATAAAATTTAAACTGCATTGTTTTTGTGCCATTTTTCACAAAATAGGAGGGTGTGCGAATTGATATTGACGAAAAAAGTTTTTTGGACCACCCTAATGTACATTCGCAGCCACAAATCATTTGTTTTCTTTTTTCACTACATGGTTCTTGACAGGATAAACACTATTTGTGTGTTGTATTTCAGGGTGTACACCTTTTGTGTAATGAAAATGCTGCAATTGTCTTGCAGAAGTAATTTTTTGCACTTTTTTAGATGCGAAGGTCAACAATGTCCGAAAATTAGCCACACACTGTGCCCAATCTCTTTCATCCATGAATTTACCATAATGTACCAAAGTACTCCTTGTGAAACCATATCAGTACATTCTTTTTTAAAGCTAGGCTCTTCGATCTTATTGGTATGGATTATAAGTCACCTGGGTATGAGATCTTTGGAATTTTTACCAATGTTTTGATAATAACCATACATTTTAACAAATTCTACCACCAATTTCGCAGTCGAGCCCGCCTGCCATATCAGATGCATTAGATGCTTTTCTTTTAAAATGAAAAACAGAATGAAAATGCGAGAAGAAAACCACAGGTCTACTTTGAGGCAGACTTCTGTAAATGAAATGAAATTGCATAGTTGGTGATAAGAGATTTGTTGTGGAGCAGTTCAAATCAAGCATTCTCTCCATCTTTGAATTATGCATTTTAATTAGAGCAACGCTGACAAAAAACATACAACCAAAAAAAACAGAAGATAATCACCAGCTGAATGGCAGTTGTAACAGAGGATCAGCGGTTACTGGTTAATGAAATATGTCTAATAAACGATGACGACAGTGTATAAGCAGAGATGTCATTATATTAGGCTAGAGTAATTCATTCGCCAATAACAAAGTTTCACAAGTGTTATTCCGGTCTCTATCATGATGATTATGGAATCATAAAAGGAAAAAATGGCAGATTGGCAGATATGTGCAAGTATTAAAACAATAATGCACAACAATAAGTAATGTTAAGTGGTACTGTGAATCCCCACGTGTAAATGACACAACCAGAACTGTGATTTAGCTGGTAATAGCAGATGTGTCCTGTGTGGCATCCGCTCATACACCTACTAAGTCTATGTTACATGCCACTTACAGAGTAAGAGAGAAAATTGCAACAAGGTTCTTTGTCACAACCAAGAAATTACCTTTTTTGCTTGCGGTCTTTAACAACCAGGTAAGCAACTATGCTTACTTTACATTTTTATTTCAAATAAGTTTCTATGCCATGGTAGTTCAACATTGTCAAAGGTCTGACTGACACATTCAAATTTGGGCCAACATTGAGCCATCAAAGTGCCAGTTTTGTTTAAATTTGGGGCAATATCACCAACTAAGAGTGGATTAAACTTTCTCTGAAGAGGAATATTCATTATCTCTTTTAAAAAGGATACTTTTTGTTCATGAATGTTTCTGATTCATTAACTAGTAAATTGCTGGTTGTATTGATCAAAATTTGCAAATTTCAAGGTGTATGCTGTTCAAATTAAAAGGAGACACCATGAAAAAAGAACTTGACTGTTGAGAAATGAAATTTAAGTCACTGCTGTAGTTGTTATAAGGACACAAGTCACAGCTGATGTAATAAGAAAAATAAGTCTTATTTGTGCAATTTTCATTCTGTAATATATCATGATGACCACCGAACAATGCTTGTTATGTTCCGATAGTCTCCTTCTGAAAAATCCGGTAAAAAAATGCTCGCAACTTAATCAAGCTCTTATATGATAACTACTGAAGAATTATGATTTTGCCCAAAATAATTTATGAGTGAAAGCATCTCTGATTTAGGTGCACTGCTGAAATATCATATTAATGTAAAATAGGTGAACATGACAAGCAAATGTAATTAAATACTTTTCATTTCCTTTCCTTTATCCTTTCCGTCTGTTTACTGGGATGATCATATCAACTAATTTGTTCCATTAATATCACAAGTGTGAAGTTTTCATTCGACGTTCATGTCTATAAGATCTATGATGTATAATTATTCTTTATTTCTCCGGAACAAATATTTGTAAAATTTAAACGATGGGATGATTCAAAATGTTGCATGACATCTACTTGAATGTTTGGTTATGTTACAATTCTTATTAAGTTTACAATTTTTACCAGAAGACCCACAGGTTATGCAATCTTAAGATCACCAAGGGGCAACCAAGAACCAGCCTCAGACAGCATTTCTTCGGACTTAGAAGAGTAAATATGTGGAACTCCCAAGTAAAGTAGTAAACGCCAGCAACATCAATACTTTTGAAAACAGACTTGACAAATACTGGAAGGAATATGTATTATAATGATTCAGATTTCAGATTCAGATTCAGACATTTTATTCACATAAAGCATGGTCAAAAACAATACAAATGGTACTAATCATTATCAATCAATATTGCAATATGTTGCTTTATGTTGGTTGACCCCTTTATGACACTGCCAGTATCGCTACCAAGGGGTCAACCAGACAGTTCTATAATTATTATACACTAAAAATAAGTAATTCCCACAGCCACTAAGAAAGTCATATCACAGTGGTAATCTTGTTTTTGTATTTCGTTTATTTTTTAATCTATCCAGATATTGAGTATGGAAGAAATAATTTCAAGCTTTTCTTATATTTATAATATGCTGAGTACCGAATCAACTGGCACTAGTTAACCCACTCTATTGCAAATGTAACAATTTTCGATTTCACATTCAACATTATAAGATTTAAGGAAATTTTGCTTAATGTAATTTTTAAAACCATTCAAACAATGACTATATATTTTACTCCTAATATTCTCACTCATTTCATTAAAGATTTTTGGAAATTTATATGAAATGCTATTCCTTGCATATTCGTGACTCACAGCAGGCAGGCGATATTGTCGGTTTCTTGCACTTATATTGTGAATATGAGTATTTCTTTGTAACATTTCAGAGAGAAAATATTCAGGCAAGTTATTATTTTCATATTGGTAGCAAAATTTCAAGTCATGCAGTGCACATAGGTCATGTATTTTCAGTATTCCAAGTTGTCCAAATAGCTTACTAGTATGAGCATTATATCTACTTTTCATTATTATCCGAATTGCCTTTTTTTGAAGTTTGAAAATTTTGTTGACTTTCCCACCCCAGATGGTAATTCCATAATTTAGATGGGGCCCAATTAGCGCATGATAAATGTTAAGCAAAGCCCGTGAAGGTAAATAATTTTTAACTCTTGCCATAATTCCTATTGTTTTTGAAACTTTCTTTGTAATCAAATCAATGTGAGTGTTCCATTTTAAATTTTGGTTTAAATGTATCCCTAAAAAATTGAAATTTTCTACAAATGCTATTTGAACATTGTCAATTGTTAGCAACGGGAATTCAACATTTCGATGCGAAGAATGAAACAGAATAGCTTTTGTCTTTGCTATATTTAATGAAAGTTTATTTAGCTTCATCCAGTTTGAAATTTCATCGAGTTCTTTGTTTAAATGTAAGCAATCATTTTGGTTCCATAAGTGATTCAGAGTAGCACATAAAGTTGTGTCATCCGCATACATAATAGGATGAAAGTATTTAGTTGCAGAAGTGATATCATTCACATAGATTAAAAACAGTAAAGGGCCTAAAATTGAGCCCTGTGGGACTCCACAATTGATTTCTAGACTATCTGAAAGAATATCATTATACTCCACTTGTTGTGTCCTGCTATGAAAGTAATCTCTTAAGAAATTTAATGAACTATTGTTGAAACCATAATATCTCAATTTATAAATCAGTATACTGTGATCCAGTGTGTCAAAAGCCTTGGAGAGGTCGAGGTATATGTTAAGAGGAAGTGCATTATTGTCCATAGAATAGGTTATGCGATCCACTAATTATAATACTGAAGAACCCCCTTTCCCCATAACACATTGCACAGCCGAACAAGATGATACAGAAGAAAGAGATGATGAAAATGACGAAAGCATCGTACAGGCCCAAGGCCTACCAGACAATGGAAGGATAAAGTAAAGTAAGTAAAGTTGTTTGTTTGTTTGTTTGTGTTTTACGCCTCCGCAGCACCTTAGTGGGCTATATCGAGGCAGGCGACCACCGTATGATAATGAGATGAGAAAACTGTGAGTCGGGCACATACCCTATTAATTCAGGGATTCCCAGGGTCCTTCAGTTGCCCTAGCATAGAATACAGGATACAACCCGCCTCCATTTAATGTTCCATGGGCTCGGACTAATGTGAGTTCCCGGGGTGAGATTTGAACTCACGCCCTCAAAGCCAAATTAAGTAAAGTAAGATAGTGTTCAGAAATGGAACTAAAAGCTGTTTTCACAGTTTCTATTGTTTCTGGCAGTGTTTCATTGTTGACGTTTTATCTTGCTTTGATATTGAGCTTCAGCATCTCATTGGCATGCACCATATGTCAAACGAGCATGACATGTCACAAATTATAAATAGTGTTTTGCTAATTATGTGATTTTAGCCCTTCCAGCAATGAATTTCAAGTGCAAATACGAGGGGTTTTCCAAAAGTTCTGTCCAACTTGTCATAGCTTTTGCTAGATCTGCTGTAGAAACATGATATTTGGTTCAGATAATACTGACGTAATTTTCAAACAACACCCAAAAAATCAGGTCACAAAAATAAAAATAAATGCCTAATCTGTTGCCATGGAAATCAGAAGTCATGAAATGCGGCCCAGACTTTGTAGTGCAAACTAAAAACTAATTGAATACCTGCTTGCATTATCTCTGTCTTGACTTATTGAATTAAAGTATATTCATAATTTTTTTCATGAAATACAACCAGTTAATTGTAAAATCATTAATAACAATGGAAAATGGTGTTATTGTCACATCTCAGTTACTTTGCCACGCCTTATGTAGTTTTTCATTTTTTATGAGATCAGCGATTTTTTGGGTATGAATGACATCATACCTGTTGTATTTCTTCAATATAATTGGATACGAATTAGCAGAGAGAGTAAGAACCTTCTATCATACATACAAGGAAGACGGTATGAGTGACAGAACCAAGTGAACTTGTACAATTTTTTTTCTGAATGAAGAGAATGCCGATTGGGAAACCTAAGAAAAGAAGACTGGACAATGCCAAAACTGACCTTAACATGAAGACTGAGAGTTCTTATTAAGACATGGTTAGAAAGTATGAAATAATGTATTCACTGGATTCCAGTCATAGGTTTAGGGACTTGTGAAATAGGTATGAATATTTTGAATATATTCTGTTCTGTATCTCTTGTAATAATTACATACTTTGACAAGAAATATCAATTATGTGTTTGTTGACAAGATCTCAGCCGCATTTCATGACTTATGGTTTCCATAGCAACTAATCACAAATTATTTTTACTCCTATGATCTGGTTTTTTGGGGATCATTTGCCAATTACTGCCATCTTTGCGTGTTTCTCTCTCTCTCTCAGAGGTAGCTAATTGATGTTACTGAGTAGATGGACTCATTACCGGGGATCCTGCGGGAGACACCTTAGCACTTGCCACCACGAAACACCTACTCAAGAAATACCAGAGGCTCGACAGTTTAGATTCACTTATCCATTTAATACTCAATTTATAGACAGTTACATTAAGAGTCATTCAAAGAACAGACAGTATTCGACTTATCAATACATTAAACAACGATCTTAACGAATTACATACATCATTAACTAAATGCCATCTCAATCAACCATGACCTGAGGTTCCTTTAAGAGAAACCCTTGATCATACCTCTAACAACAATACCCTTACCTGACGAATCGTCACCGCGTCAGGGAGACAGGTAGCCCCCCTGCTGCCTCAGCGGGAGCGGGCTCTCTTCTGGCTGGGCAAACAAGCTTGCCCCCAGAGATTGCTACTAGGGTGTTCTGCGGCTGCGCAGAAACACCAGGGTAACTGTTGCCATGGAAACATGGGGTGAGTTCTACCCCGTTGCTATCATTGTATCTCATTACACAATAATATAATATATTACGTTATTTTTATACAATAATAATATAAATGACATTACAGAATTAAGGTCTTGAGGTTCATGGTGATTTGAGGAAACTTCCTATAAGAGGAAAGAATGAAGACACCTCTGAAGCTAAAAGCTCAGCGGTGACATTACTTCAATATCAACTCACCCAAATATCATGCTTCTGTATAAAATCTGGTAAAAGTGACGACAGGTTGGACAGAACTTATGGAAAACCCATCGTAAAGGACAAAACACCAACAGTGATCTCAATATGAGGACTTTGAGGCATTGATTTTTTAAGGGATATGAGGTTAGAGGAAATGTACTCAGTGTCAAGTTTATTATTTTAAGAATTTGGGAAATGTTAGGGATTATTTTTGTTAGATTTTTTGTTCTGCATCCCTGGTAAAAATTAATTTTTTCACAAGATGTAATGTTATATGTGTCTATAAAAGTTCCCTGGGTCGCATTTCATGACTTCTGGTTTCCATGGTAACAAATTAACCATTTATTTTTGTTTCTTTCATCTGATTTTTTGAGGATCATTTGCAAATTGCTTCAATATTATCGGACCCAAATATCATGTTTCTGTATTAAATATTGCAGAGTAATGACTAGTTGGACAGAACTTTTGGAAAACCCCTCGTAGTATATTGAAATAGGATTCCTTTTATCCTTGATATACCGGATATGGATTGTAGCATTTTCTTTGAAATTAAACCAGAATGAAAATGCGACCATGCGGAAACTCGTCATCAATGCCAAACGTCTGTGAGGTTTCAACTCTTCCACCTGGAAATATCGCTAAAAATTAAGTCCTCAAGCATTTATATTCTGTTAGCTAATTGGCTGATAGGACTAACTATATCGAAATCAAAAATGATGGCCGGGGCTGATCTTGTAGTTAGAGTTTAAAGCTGCATGGGAGTATGTTGAAATATTGCATATATATATGAGGTTCTATACTAATAATGACACTTTACGAAAAAGAAGATAAACATGGATCTCTATGTCAAGACATATAAACCTTAAATAATATGATTCATGGATAAAACAACACAGGGTCGTGCAGATTCTTAAATAGGCCCAGGCCAACCCAAAAAAGCAGTGGCGGATACAGGGGGGGGCCTAGGGGGCACGGGCCCCCCCTAGACCACTGAAATTAATAATAGTATTTTGAAGAAAATACACTGTGACGCGAGCCCGCGAATGCCCGAAACACGCCTGAGCCCCCCCTAGATGACCGTGTCTGGATCCGCCACTGAAAAGTAGGGCTCCATCCCTTCAAGTTGAAAATAGCAGTCTTTCAATAATTCAGATATGCGACAACAAACAACCTGTAACCTACATTTCATAATTGCATTATGCAAGTCACTTACCAAGGACCCCTATTTACAAGGAATGAGTAATGATTAGAACTGCACTACTAGGAGTTACATGACAATGTAGCATATTGTTTCTGTCATTGCTAATAACCTGTCACATAGCGCTATGGGACTTCATATTGCCCAAGAAATGGAATGGTAAAGCGCTTGTCATCTGTGCGCTGTCACAGTGGTCTACTCCCACACCATTGTTTGAGTGTACTTGTTAATTAGGAGAACTCATCATATTAAGCTGTCACAAAAGACTAAACAATCTGTAAATGTGTCAGGAAAAAAGTGTTGATACAACGAGCCGTTCAACATAGACCCAGGTGACCTGGAATGAGCTGGATTCGAACCCTTGGCCCAGCGATTAGAAGCCTATAGGACGCTACCACAATATATACACTGTTGCTCATAAATATGGAATATACCAAAACAACCACGATCCTTGTTTTATTTTTTACCCTTGTTTTTGCTGAGTCCAGATTCAGAAATCTAACTTCAACGTGGTGAGAAGAGGCTCAACTAGCCCGATATGAATGGCTGGAGTGGATTTTTCATATTTTGAGGTTTTCAAGTTTCAAGTTGAAGTTTCAAGTTTCAAGTTTATTGACCATTAATAGTACATTAGGTGATAATCTATTGATATTGCATTATTTTTTAAAAAATGGTAGGCAGATAATTACAAAATTATATGGGCCTTTACCAATATGAGAATATCAAAGTCAGGAATTTAACCAAATGCAAATACAAATACAAGTACAAATAATTATAGATTTCATGAACAATGGTGATAAACCAACCTTGTTTATTGTGATAAACTCTCAATTGCTAGCAGTCAAAACAATTTCTAGTTGAAACTATAGTACATTTTGGTAGAGCACACATAGGGTGTATGAACCTATATCAATAATGCGTTCCTGGTTATCATGCAGTCGTGGAGTTTGAAAATGTAAAAAAACTGTTCCATTGGACCAAGCATTAATATGACCCATTTCGTCTGTGCTGTGATTATTTGTCTCGGAGATTCCACATGCTAATGACCATTGAATTGACTCATTTAAAGGTTAATCTTTCCTTTGATGCCAACAACTTTCACAAATAAACAATTTTTGATGGATTTCTAACCCTGAACAAAATTCATATTTTGACTTTTTTTGCATTGTTTTTTCAATTTCCTCCAGCCTCCCAAATTTTCAAAAATTTAACCAAATATTAAAGTGAGGACTTCAAATAACTCTTCAGGAATCCACTTAAGTTCTTATAAGTGCAATTTTAACCATTGGATTCACATGGGACAGCCACAATTCAATGGAAGTTTTCGTGTTTTCCTATATTCCATATTTATGAGCAAGAGTGTAAATAGACCACCCCCCCCCCCCCCTTGTGCTTTGCAACTTGCAAGACCCCTTGTTGTGAGGCCGACAATAATTGTCCTGATTTGGTGTATTTCTTGCAGTATTATGTTCAAAAATATCAATATCAACAGAGGGTTGAGACTTTATGCATTAGATAACTTTTTTACACTCAGAGAAAATTCTGCATAGGTCATAAATGTTTTATTCATAATTTGTGACCGTCTGACTTATTGTGTCAATTTAGTATGGATGGTTTACTCAAGGCACTTTCTAAAGGAAATAGGATAAACTTGCTCCCAAAATAACATGACTTTCTGCGACTGCTACATCTATCAGATAATCTAAAAAAGAAAGAAGTATTGCATCCATATACATGGATTTTGGGATAGGCATGTTTTATACTTTTCTAGCACAGAATACAATATTGCATAGGCCGATATCAGAGTCCCAGAGTAAACATATGCTTGGTTATCAAATGGAATTGACACAGATCTGCATTATTCAAAGAAATTGATACAAGTAACTTTGAAATTCTTTGCTGGGGCACGTGATGGTGGTCCTGTCCGATTGTGACTGCATTAATTCATCTTGTGACAGCAGTGTAATATGGAAATTGGGTGGCCTTCGTGACTCTGAGGTGCGTCCATTCAAATATACCTGCTGATCATATGATAGTAGATGAGCCTTGGGGGCGACCATTTAGTTTCCAGGGTGTAAGGTTCTCCTCTGCATGAAATTATTTATTCACGGTGACAACAGCAGTATTTATTAATTTCAAGCGCACAATGTCCCTGAATATTAAGCTACACCTTATCAAGATATACCCCTGGCAGAAATTATCTATTTCAAGACTACTCAAAAGCAATTTATTTATTTCACCAAAACTGGGCAAGAAATCATTTATTTCAAAAACCTCCAAACCCCCCTCCCCCTAGACATTAGATGATATCCCCTTATAGTATGGGAAAAGGGACTGGGAGTATAGTTGAACATTATGGATGCCCTTGCTGGCATGGCAAAATAAATTGTGATTTATTCCATATTATGATTAAGATTGTGTAAAATGTTGAGAATTCCTCTAACTCAGCAAATCAGTGAACAATTTACAGACACAACTGATAGCCATTGACCACTGTCAGTTGCCTTCTGACTTTCCATAGATTTCTAAACTACAATAGACGTGGTAAATGTCCAGCAATAACTGAGCAATGTCATGCAATATGTACAAAATTAGAAATGTGAAACAAGACAATATTGTATATCCCCGGAGACTTGATTCAGAATAACCTAAGGGCAGTTTCATGTCTCTACTCATATTCCTTCATATTGGCCAGATTTATTCTGTGGTCCTTGGAGAATTAAGATTGTGGCTATTCGGACAGATAATTGGCAGCATCGTATCGTGGAAGTTTCTTGGCATTTTCGTCTCCATCACTAGTATTGTGTGAGCCATTAGAGTCACACTCTTCCTCTAAAAGCCTCTCAAATTAATGAATAGGAAAATGATTAAAATCTGACACCACTAGGTTCACTAGTCACTACTGACTACATTTTAATAAAAACAAGACAGTGTAACGTTTCCCGTCACTATCCCCGGAGACTTGTTTCATATAAATATGAAACAGTTGCCATACATGCAACCAAGTATTAAATAGAAAAAAGAAGTGTGTTAAGCTAAAGTCAAGATTGGTGCCAAAACATGTAAGATGAGCACGTACCTATTCTTTGATTCAAGTGCATAATTTCGTGCTATTCCTCTGGCTAGAAGGCAGTACCTCTTAGAGGGGTCTCCCCATGAACCGATATTTTTAAGATGTGTTGCCTTTTAAATAAATGTTGATTTTTTTCTTGAAAATCGGTAAAATGCATTTGTATATACATGTAGAATATATATGTCCCTTATGCATAATAAATTCCTTTATCTGTCTGTCAGTCTGTCTTCTTTGTTTCTCTCTGTCTTAAGGTGGCTCGATACTCATGAACTTTCTGAGACTGAATTTCTTCAAAATGGTTCAAAACCATGCATATTTTTTCTGGGAAGTTGTGTACAAAAAAAATTGGGGGCTACCAGCCTTTTTGCAAAATATTTGAAGTTATGTACAAGAAAGTCAGTCCATGCAAACCTGAAAGCTCAATTTATTTCTTATCTTTTTTACTGTGAAGTTTTCCCTGCCCTTTAGCAGTTATGCATCCCATATTATGCAATGAAGCATGAAATTAAAGAAGCCATTTTTAAAAAGAAGCTGATTAAAATTTGAGGGAGATTGCAATTTTAGAGATAATAATTTCATTTAAAGGACTTTCCAAGGGGCTCGGAATAAAAATATAAACTATGATGCTGAAAAGTATTGACAGGACCGAATCTCTTTGTCATTCATTTCACAAATAGTGAGGAACAATAGGCCTATAATGCATGAAAACAAAATAGTAAGTTCCACGATAGAAAATGATATAAAAATTTATTTATAACTACAAGTCATTTTGAAAATTAGACAAACTTGCTGAAAATTACCTCTAAAAATTTTCTATTTGGACAAAAGAGTTCAAAGCCTTCCAAGTTCATCTAATGCTCCAAACCAGAAGTCTCTAACCCTCATAGTGGTGGCGCAAATGCAAATGAAGATGCCTTCACACAAAATCATGAAAAACCAAAAAAGCAGTCCACATAACTCAGCAGTTTGCTGCTGTTATGGTGATGTCACCATTGCAGGGCTATGAGAAGCGACCTACCTTAAGGAGTGACCAAAAATTTGACTATCTAAGTACTAACACAGGTTTTTAGAAAATTCTTGAAATGTACTACAAACATAATACTGTGTGTGTAGTAATTGCTGCTTTTACATTGAATTACTTGTCAACTACTGTCACACAGTGTACAATCGTGGAAAAGACACACATTTGTCTTTAAAAATGTTTTCTTTAATTGACAGGTTGCCACATCTGGTTACACACAGTTTGTGTCAGACTAACTTATCTGATTTCCTGCCCTGCAAGACTTCTGCAGTTGGTTAACATTTTTAGTGCAGCAAGCAACCGGGGTAATCCAAAATATTTTGATGGGGTTGGGGAGTCTATTGCTTTATCACATCGCAGAACACATAGCCCTAGATCTAATGAAGCTCCGCATTTATCTAATCAGCAGGTATATATATTAGAATTACATCTGGCAAGGGGAGAATGTACATTATCTATCACGTGTATTATGCTTTCAGTCTTAGTTTCTGTTCACTTCAAAAAATAGAACAGCAGTAATTTTATACTGTTCGAAAAGGTTGCCATAACTTCTGCAAGGCAGCATAAATCCAGAAGGGTTGTCAATTCCTGCATTTTATATCCAGTGTTCTTGGTGTTTAACTCATAACTAATAGAAAGCTTTCTTTCAAAACAATTTTTATATTCAACAATGTGTCACTCACTTCACTGGTGTGGAATTGGATGGATCAATCACACTGGATGGATCCTAAAATGGGGGTATTTCCCACTTTTAACTGTCAAGACCAAATCAAATTGATACGGATCACATTCAGACTCTTGAATGTCAAAATTTAATGAAGAAATATTGGCAAATGAAGGGAACTTAATGAATAGCGGGATTATGTGTATTTGTAGATAATCAGTTCAAATAAAATTTTCTAATAGTTGAAATTTAAGCCATTAAAGTTTGTTCATATTTTCAACTGAACGTGACATTCCTTAACATATATTCATGTGTAACATGGTGCCCAAGTGGCATAGATATTGTTAAAACAGCAGCCGAAATTGTTCATAGCTGCTATCAGAAAATAATATCTCAACTAGAATAATTAGGCTTCCATTTCATGGTAATTTCCTGATGCCACTGTTAATGTCCCACATGTCACTGCTACAGAATAAGAAATAAATATGAGATCATACATTGTATGCCTATAATGGTTTCGAATTCTTCACAAATGTGTTACCAATATTGTTATCGCCAATATCCACTATAGTGCCCAATAGGCCTATTGGGCATGGATATTAGGCCTTTGGGCAAAATATAAGGTCTTTTGGCAAATTATAAGGTCTTTGGGCAGACTATAGGGCTTTTGGGCATTACGACTCCTTTTGGCATGACTTCCCCAAAGTCATCGCATCCTTCAAAATATCCGCGAGGCCTTTGGGCAAAATATAGGTCCTTTCGGCGCATGCCTAAATCACTCGTTATCATTCACTTGCGACTATAGTGGATTTTGGCAAAGATCTTATACTTTGGATACATGCCCAGGTCACTCGCAATAACTCTTGGGGATTTTGACAAATATCCAACTTTGGATAATAGTGAACTGACCAATGAGAATACGCCCTAATATCTTGATCAATGAAAATCCACCCTAATATCCACAGTAGGGGGCACTGTAGTTAATAGTTTGTCCAATGAGAATGCCACCTAATATTCTGTCCAATGAGAATCTGGCCAAATATCCTAGCCAATGACAGTCAAGGCTAATATCCACCGAGCCATGATTTGCCAGTGGATATTAAGCTGCATTCTCAATGGACACATGAGGATTCAATGAGATTCCAATCTAATATCCGAGAGCCAATGAAAATTGTGCCTTATATCAAATAGGCCAATAGTGAAATAGGCTCTTTGGTCAAAGTCAAAAGAGCAAGCCAAAATCCATCACACAGTTTTTTGTGGATATTTGTGAGGGATTATATATGCTTTGGGCATACACAAATATAGGTTTTAAAAAATTGTGAAAATCCTCTTGAGCAAAATCATGTATTCGCCATGTAACTATTCTACATGTACAAGTGTCTTATAAAGTCCATTACATAAACTAGAGTCCATCTCAACAGACTATACAACACACCATGGTACCCTGTTTAAGTATGAGCCTTTCTTAAATCTCAAGAGATAGCGGGGCAGGTATGTAAAAAAATAGTGCATTTATACATAGAAGCATGAAACTTGGCGCACACTTAAAAAACATCTAAACAAACATATTTGGATAGGGAACCACTTCAGATTTAGCTTAGGTGGCTACTGGCAGCCATTTTCCAAAATGGCGGTCACTTCTTCCTTTTTGCTGCTTTCTGTGTAGTTATTACTAGGGGTGGGCCAATCTGGGTAAAAATCATAAGACTTGTGATTTCCTAGGCCAAATATCCTCCTGATTAAGAATTAGGCAGGTAAAGTTGTCTCAGAAAGGTATTTATGTTGGTAATTTGCATATCTTTGCCCCTATCTTTATTTAGGCAAAAAAGCGACGTTTTTCATACATTTTAGGTGCCTTTTCAGCCAGTAGACAGACAGGTTGGCATATTTTTATCACTAAAATGACATTAGATGTCATAAAATGTGTTTAGTGAACTTTCTATCACATATCATGGTCAAATTTCCTGAAAAAGTTGATAATACATGGGAGTTTTATGCATTCGAGGGGTGTCAAGACTCAAGAATTGATGTAAATACGTTGATTTTATAGATATTGGTAGTTTAGATATGTTTAGTTGCAAGTAGTGCTTGTTTTTTGTTTGCAGGATAATGTCCAAAAATTTTAAAACAATTAATAGGGTTGTCATAAATAGTGTCCTGAACTCTGTTTACCATTTAAGTATTCATGTGCCTAAAGTGCATTACCCACTATGACAAGTTATGTACATTATGGCCAAAAAGTTTGTTGCCAAGAAAATAAGGGACATCGACGGAAAGTAATCTTACTTTAGAAACAACAGGAAATAGAAGACATAAGAATGGTCTATGAAATTTACTGAATTGAATGAGCACATGGTCAGGAGAGCCTATGAAATCAGGAGAAAGAGGGATAGGCAGTTAGAGACTGAATATGATATTGTTATGAAAGCAGACGGCACAGCTTTCTTTCACATACATTTTTTCTTCTTCACAGACTGTGCATAAGAACTAGTCAAAGCAGGAAAAAAGGAAACAAAACAGGGAAGTGAAGAGATGTGTTCTAGGCACAGAGGGAAAGCTGAAGACAGGAGCAACAGTTTTAAAAAGAGGCACAAACCTGCATGGAAACTGTGACAGATGACTCATAATTTACGACACCAATGGTTGAACCTAGTCAAGTCCCTCAAGATCAATGCACACAGCCAGAGAAACATGTACTAATGCAGAACCATCTCAGGCTAATTTCCCAAAGGCCCAATCAAAATTGCCAAAACTAAAACACTGCACATCTGATTCTTGGGCATGACCATGCAATTAGAAGTGTTTTCTGATTTGGAAAAAAAGAAAATTTTGGCATTCGAGATCTCATCCAGAACTTCACTGCATTCTGGGTTTGTGTCCAACTCAAGTATCCATGCCATAGTCTCACTGTCATTTCCAAGTTGCTTTCTCCAAGTCATGCTTGTCATTTACCTCACTCACTGTATAATGTTGATATATCTAGGATGGATTCCAATGATATCCAGTATGAAGCCAGGGCCCACTTGAAATGAGAGACCATTTAGCAGTTTTTTATTCTGTCGTACCTTGCTGGGTTGCTTTCTGCTTGTGCTGGTGTCCTCTGATCAGCTGGATAGTTCAACCTTAATTTTGGTAGATTCAGTTGCCATTCATTCTTGGTGATCTTCATATTTATGATGATGAGAAGCATGGGAGTCCAGCACAAGCTCTATTCATTATTGAAGTTGCCTTGGGATTGATGGGAATTAGTTCGAGGAGAATCCAGGATGTAACTGGGCAGGTGTACATTTAGACATTCGACAAGATCAGCACAAGCAGTTAAGGAAGTCCTGTCAGTGCAGATGAGGTCATTGATACTTTTAGTTACTGCTGTCAGAAATTGAACTATTTCAAAGTTTGAAATGTATGGCAACATGGGTAATATCTCTTCAGGCCAGATTCCAAAATTCTCAGAGTAGAAGCTTAGAGATGGAATCAAAGTTGTGTTTCCAAACCAGGGGCAATGTGAAGACAAATTTAGATTCCCTGCTGAATAATGTGTTTAAGTGGCAGTGATATGACTGTCATAATTGGCATATACATGATTCTATTGATGTTAAATGTAAAACTGTGGTCGTGAATGATGTGACGTTAAAACAAAAAGACCAACCTGTTCAGAGTTTCTGGGTTGTTTAATGTCAAATTACTTTGAAGGAACAGTTTTTCTTATGTCAAGACATGTATATTGTGTTTGAATTACAGAGAAGTAGCATTATTTCTGATTGGCAACATGTTCTATTGGTGTTAAATGTAAAACTGTAGTATTAGTGTTTGAATGATGTTACTTATATATCTGTTTATTGGTGAAATTGCTCTATTTTCGCTGCTTATTTCTTAATAAATTGAGTTATTTTTCTTCAATCTGCAATTGATTTTACTGTTTGGTGAATAGAACTAGTTGAAATAATATTACTAACACCTAAAATCATGAATAGAAACCTAATATTAGTGTAAATTTGGAATTATGAGCTGTTTATTATAAAAAAACATGTCCAAAAATAGGCGATTTTTCAACTTTACGGACCTATCTCAGAAAAATCAAAATTGCCAACATAAATATGCCATTTAGATGAAAAAACCAACCAAATTTGAGATCTCCAGATCATTTGGCCTATGAAACCACAAGTAGCGGGGCAGATTTGTCATGAATAGGGTGTAATAGTGCATTTATACATAGAAGCATGAAACTTTGCACACATTTCAAAAACGTCTTAAAGAAAGTATTTAGATAGGGAGCCACTTCAGATTTGACCTGGTTGACACATGGCAGCCATTTTCCAAAATGGCGGCTAATTTTCTCATTTTCCAGTGTTTGCTTTCTGTGAAGTGCCCATAGTATTAAAGTATCGAAACAGTGCTCATTACTCCTTCTACAGATCTAAAGAACATTATCAATTGATTTCTGGATTGAACTGACGAATTTTAGGGTAGTCAGGGTCCATTTTGTTAGAACTGTTGAAGAAAATGTATCATTTTCGCGGTTTCCCATAGTTTCATGGAATCTCAATTAATTTTTAAACAGACTACATATTTGAATTCCTTATAAGAAGAGCTTTCAAATGAATGGTCGCATCAATAGTTTCTGTGATTTTTTTGTCAAAATTAAAGAAACAACAAAATCTTCAAAAATCATTTTATTTTCATTTTTTCCATTTTCGCACCAAGTTTACGAAACCCATTGATGCCACCATTCATTTGAAAGCTCTTTTTACAAGGAATTCAAATATGTAATTTATTTTGAGATTTATTGAGAATTGGAGTAACCATCCGTAACCGCGAAATCCAGTGTTTGAATCAATATTTCTGACAAAAAAGACTCCAACAAGACTGAAAATAGACCAAGGCTACCAGAAAATGTTATAGTAATGTACTGAATACTAAATGTACTTAGAGAAGCAATAAAAAACAATATTTACATGTATTCTATTTGGGGGAACTGCACAGAAAGCATTAAAATAGAAGAATTGACCGCCATTTTGGAAAATGGCTGCCAGTAGCCACCTAAGCCAAATCTGAAGTGGCTCCCTATCCAAATATGTTTGTATAGATGTTTTTTAAGTGAGCGCTTAGTTTCATGCTTCTATGTATAAATGCACTATTTTTTTACATACCTGCCCCGCTAAAGTCTTCAGTGAGAATTTTGAAAATATTGTAGATTTGCCCACCCCTATTATTACAAATAGAATACATGTAAATATTGTTTTTTATTGCTTCTCTAAGTATTCAGTACATTACTATAGCATTTTTAGGTAGCCTTGGTCTATTTTCAGGCTTGTTGGAATCCTTTTTGTCAGAAATATTGATTCAATCACTGGATTTCGGGGTTACGGATGGTTACACCTATTCTCTATAAATCTCAAAATAAGTTACATATTTGAATTCCTTGTAAGAACAGCTTTCAAATGAGTACCCGCATCAATGGGTTTCGTAAACTTGGGACGAAAATGGAAAAAATGAAAATAAAATGTTTTTTGAAGATTTAGTTTTTTCTTTAATTTTGACAAATAGTTCACAAAAACTATGGATGCGACCATTCATTTGAAAGCTCTATTTACAAGGATTTCAAATATGTAGTCAGTTTTAAAATCAATTGAGATTCCATGAAACTATGGGAAACCGCGAAAATGATACATTTTCTTCAACATTTCTAACAAAAAGGTCCCTGACTACCCTAAAATTCCTCAGTTCAATCCAGAAATCAATTGATAATGTTTTTAAGATCAGTAGAAGGAATAATGAGCACTGTTTTCATACTTTCAAACTATAGGCAATTCACAGAAAGCAGGAAAATGAGATAATTAGCCGCCATTTTGGAAAATGGCTGCCATGGGTCAACCAGGTCAAATCTGAAGTGGCTCCCTATCTAAATATTTTCTTTAAGACGTTTTTGAAATGTGTGCCAAGTTTCATGCTTCCATGTATAAATGCACTATTACGTCCCTATTCATGACAAATCTGCCCCGCTAAGAGCCATAGTCACCAAAATACCATTTAGTTATCACTGAAGATGGCCAAGCCGCATGTAAACCTGGTGGATTAAAACAAATTGATTTGTATGTTTGATTTTGTGACTCAGACGTACTTTTTTATCCCCACAGTAGACGCCGGAAACATTGACTCGTACAACTGGCTGTCAACATCATACTACTTTTTAAACACTTTTAACTGGGCAGGGCTAAAAGTATCACTAAAACATTTCTGAATTCATGCCCATGGCTTCCTTCTGCTGCAATACATTTGCATTTGAGCTACAGTATCTTTACAAGAGATGGCTTTCCTGATATCCTATTTCTATAGTTTTCTAGCATTGTGTGGCACAATTAGCGAAATTGCTTTTGGTTCAAGGTCAATCTTTTCGGTCAACTGTTCGGGCAATATGACCTAAAATTACCTCAGGGGGTAAACTTGCCACATGCCAAAATAAAGCTCTTAAAGCCATTAGGTCTGCACATTTAAAATGCTATCTATGGACAGATTTCAGTCATATTTAACACATTCCAAATCATAAAACATGATAAAATTTTAAAAAGGGTTGACTGAATTATGTCAAAAATAGCCACTATGTGGCAGAGTGAATCACTTCATTCTGAAAAAAAAAAACTCAATTTTTTTATTAGAAGTACTGTACTTAAAATTTATAAGTTGGTGACCTTTGACTACAAGTTGAATTTAGCATAATATCCCTCAATTGCGGGTGAACACCATGAAAAAACCATTGAGTTCACACCATTGAGTTCATCCTAGTGAACTCAATGAAATAAACTATCTGACGTTGTTATGCAAACAATGGGCATCGATTGTTCGTGTCAGGTCTGCCTTCTGAATAACACTCGTCCTTCGGACTCGTGTTAATTCAGAGCAGACCTGACACTCATGATGTTCATAGCTGTGAACTACACTGTCATGGGGTTTTATTATAGAAACAGCTGATGGATAAGTCATCTGGTGTTCCAGAGTTTCACAGATATCATCAGTTGGGAGACTGGCTTTAATTGATTTTCACCTATACAGATGTGGGTTTTAATCTACCAGAAACACCAAAGAGTTATGTATGGAGCTTTTTAATGCAGAACTGCTTGCCCATGGTGCTGATGAATCACCCCTCGTTATTGCACTTGAATGAGATTCTTGTCTGCAAAATATATTGACTTCCAGATGAAGAATAGATTTAAGTTCAGAATGCAAATTTAGATTTTAATGAATATGCCAAAGATAGGAACAAATCAATTCAATATCATTTTTTGCGGTACAGTAGATCTTCTTGATACAATGTAAGTATTTCCCTTGAGCGCAATCAAATATGCCTAATTAGAATCAGTGAGTCAGTTCTTCAGGAAGTCTTTCATTATACAATTGCAGGTTTAAACATAGCCACCTATGATATCATTATCAGCATAAGATTTTAAGATCTCTTGTTGTAAGACAGACTTGCCTTAATAATTGACCCTAACCTCCAGCAATAGTAATGGTCTAAGATGTATAAAGTGCATTTCACATTGAGGAGAGACTGCACCCCTACAAGAGACCGCTGGATAACCATAGGAGTGGTCTCTTGTAACAATGAAGAGATCACTGCAAAAACAAGGTAAAAACGCAACGTTAAGACGTCTGCCTACCACTTATTAATACTTTCATGATTAGCTTGAATTGCAATGCTTTTTACATCTAAAATGTTTAATAAATTGAAATTGAAATTGTAAAGTTGAATTTTTAAAAATTTAAATAAAAAAAACTCCAATTAATTCAAGATTATAATTGAATTCCTGATGAAATACAACATTATATTAAGAACTGAGAGTAATGTAATTGATCAGAAATTAAATAAACAATAAATAAATTTCATTCCCAAGCACTTGAAATGTTAACAATAACAACAAAAGAAACATGAACTGTCAGCATTACATTTCTGAAGCCTGATATCAATTGCGGTTTGATCATTCATACTTTCTGTTAAATTTTCATGTTAATTGTTATTATGCAGTGTGAATTGTCACAATTTCAAGAAAATTCTTTAATATTCAGAAATAACATTGAATCAGGCGATCCAGGGATGTCCTGGCTTAATCGTGACAAATTAGACAGGAATGAAGAGAATAAATGCATACAACAATTAAACATTGCATGTTTGATGGCAGAACATTTTCTGAACAATTGATTTTATTGTATGCAACGATTCTAAATATATTAACTTACACTCTCACGAACACATTTTCTGAAATAAATCACCGGAGAAATATTCCATGTCTAAACATATTAATGGGGGTTGACTATTAGTATTTGGTTAAAAAATAAACATTCAAGACAGTCTTTAAATAAATAATTTCTGGTGTATTATATGTATCTCTTGAAGTACTGTTCTATTTGATTAACACACAGATAATTCATAACTTCAAATAAATGATTGCATCTACTGTTTCCATGAAATAAATAAGTTCTTGTAAGTATAAAACATCACCACCTCCCCCCTCTCAATATCTTATGGTTGTCCCCCCCCCTTCAATATCCCATGGTCGCCCGCCCCCCCTCTCCCCACCAATGCAAAGAAATATGAACAAGTGTATGCTTATTGCAGACAAAAACAGAATGCAGGCTAATGCTGTTCAACCAAGGCTTGACATCAAACAATTTCACACAGAAATATGAAACAATCTATCCAGATTCCAGACATTTTGTTTCATTTTGATGAGTTTCATTGGAAAATGCTATGAACGTTTTTGATGATATGTGACCAGAGTGGCCTATTGAAAGGGAGCTGAAATGAATAATGTAGGTCCAAGCCTAAAGGAAGAAGTCTATATGAACGTTGTAGTCCATTCATACAGACATGAAAACACAACTCCCAGCCCTATATTTGTCAAGTTATAGACCTACGTGATGAATACTCATATTCAGTCAGTGAGCTCATATTTATACTTGGCATATCACCAAAACAAGTCAGTGACTGAGTTATATATATACCGGAGGGTGGGGGAGGTTAGCTCCCATGGGTCGTGGGTACAATTCCAACTCCAGCCAGGTCGCATGGAATCATGTTGGACAGCAGATTCAATCGTCCTTCGCCTCATTACTGCATCATCCTGATGTCCTGAATACTAACAGTGATTAGGATACCTAGTGCAAATATACAAGATCTAGAGCCCCAATTATCCATCTATATATTTTCCATTCACCAATTGGTGTGGTCACAAATCTCCCAATGATAAATGACCACTCAGTGCAAAATTTGTTTCCTTGGCCCCCTTCCTCAGAATAAGAAACAATGAATATAATAGGAGAATAAGGTTACAAGGTTATGCCCTTGCTGCTGGGTAATTCCGTGTCATTTCATCAAATTTCAGAAAATTTTCCCACTCGACCGACTCAGAATGCCTTGAAAATTTACCAGGATGAAGATTTCTTGTCTAAAAGCAGAAATCCTAAGTAATACAATGTTATCTTTAATAGTTTCTCTGAAAAAAATTTCATGAAAAATTATTACAGCTTATCCAGTTCAAAGGCTTGCTTCAGAAATATCAGTCGACATCTTCCATTTCAAAGTATAATTTTGCATCCATCAAGGATAAAAATTCAATAGGCCCATAGGAATATTCTCTGTAAAGGGCAGCACATACATTGACTTGTTGATGTTGACATTTTGTACTTATCCATCAATGTTTACATGTTTGATTGTTTGTCTCATCTGTTCATGATATGGGCAGTCCTAGAATCAAATTTATGATTATTATAAGTTATATTGTGAAAGCTATCTTATATGGAAAGGACTGGAATACAAATGCACAGAAGTATATTTTGGTTGAACGTAAACCTAGAATGACCAATGCAGGAAAGTATTGGTTTTTTATCTAGTCCCCCAAGACTTCGAAAATTATGGAGGTTTTGTACACCCAATGACAATTTGTAACTCTATTGAACAACCCAGTATTGATTTAATTATGAGACATCAGTATGGGGTACTACAACTTACAATAATCCAGAGATTACAGAATTGTGCTGGTGGAATACTTAACATGCTTACGCAAATTTCATCATATTAATGCAAGAGCGATGAAATAAGTCTAAAGCAAGAAAATGAGTTATGTAAGATGAATGTCACAGAACAACATTTTTATTTCCAAAAGTGGATTTTTTTTTTAAAGTTTATATAGCTCGATAACTACTGAAGTACTAATAGTGCGGAGGAATGGAAAAATAAAATTCCCTTATAATGAATTCCATAGAAATATTCTCTTCTCTAGAGGGTTCAAACATAGAATGCGCCAATAATATGAAGGGTTGCCATGGAATAAAAAAGTTCAACATGTGCTTAAAAAAAGAACCATGTGAATATTGTGTGATATGGTAAAATGGTGGTGTAAAATTACTTACATGGTATACCATGTTTATTAAGTATTGATTATACTGGTATAGCCTCTGCTGCCTCTTAGCTATATACTGGATATGATGTTTCGATGGATTTGCACATCGGTTGTTAATGGGGAATAAGATTTTGTTGAGAAGAGAAAAAAAAAGAGCAAGTTCTTTTTTATTGTTATATCATTTTATCTTCATAGTGCATGGTGTTTTTTTATTCATGACTTACACTTTTTTCCTTTCTGATTAATATTAAATACAATTTATCCAGATTTACTACAACGAAAAGCAGGTTTTGCAGTATGAAAAAAAATTCTGATAAGTGTTTGCATGGACACCAAAAGTGTCATTTTTAGGAACAGGGTAAGTGCCATGAACTGTCTAGTAACATTTAAAAATATAACATTTCCTCTGGGTGGGCACACTCCCACCCTTATATATGTTCCTCACTGATTGAGCTGCATTTTCAAAAATCATTTAGTAATCGAGAAGTATTCAATTAAAACGTTCAGTTTGTTTTCAGTGATGATAAATGCTGTGTGTAAAATACTCAAAACTACTCTTAGTCAGTGTCTGCATGAGTTCTATGTGCAAATAAAATTTGAGCTTAACACCCAATCAGTTTTTTTTACAAGAGAAGTCTGTGCTGCCACTTTTTGGTGGCTGTTATGCTCTCTTGAATTTATCATCTGGAACTACGATTGAGCTATAAACCATTAGTTAAGCCCGTTTTACACAGACCTTTTTTTTCAGAGGAAATGCTATTGCTTTGAGCATTTGAAAATTACACAGAATCTACCATGTTAGTCTTGAAAAGGCTTGTAAAATAAACCCAAACAAACATTAACTGAACTGGGAGTTCAGTGTAATTGCATTTTATTGCTAATGATAGCAATTTAGCCGGTGTATCAGGAAATTGAATCAATTCTTGGGCCGTTAAGTGTTGGCACCCATCTATCTGTAGCTTTTATCCATTTTATGGGTGCTGATTGCTACTTCTATGGTCATTATCTACCTCTATAGCTATGGCATTATATAATCTTGTGTAATAATGATCATTTAAGAACCTGCTTGTATAGTATAGTATAGAGAGCCTCCTGATGGACGCTGAATACTAGTTTTGTGATTTTGTATTGTATGGCTAGCAGAATGTAGAAATATGTGTGAATTGATCTATAGAGGTACAAGAATGGCCATTTTTCCCTGTGCTGTTTGGTTGGGGTATGGCATTCAGTCTGTGCAAATCAGTGTCAATATATTATCCTCCAGTCAGTCCAGCACAAGATCGAGTAGATCTACATTCAGTTGGGATGATCATTTTACTTTTACCTTGCCTACAGGTGGAGTTCCAAGAGCGGGGTGTGAACCCACATCCTAATGAGCCAGCAGATTCAAAACCAACTGCAATAATAAACATGAGGCTGAGGAGGCACTCATGGATTACTCTATGACTTACATTTGTAATCAGCACAATTTGTATTGGTATGCTTTAATTACAGCTATGTGATCATTGTCATATATGTAAAATTTTGTGTATATGGGCCTACAGTTGTAATTCATCATCTAATACAGTTGTAATTCATCATCTAATAAGGATGTATAATTATAAACTAATATAATAAAACCCACTCAAGGTGGTGGACTGTAAGAAATGACCGTGTTTTTGTAGCTAAAAGAACCGTAAATTTATTGTTATTTCATCGGTATTTTTTTAAAACAGACTTTGTCTGTGAATTTACAGTTCTTTGTCAGTTACAAAATGGCTCCAAGATAAATTTACTGCAACATGTCATTTAACATTCAGTTCACGTTAATGAACAATTACTTCAACCGTTAATTTACTGGCAACTTGTAATATGCAGACAAAACATTTGAATTGGCCAAACAATCAATACACCTGGTCGGATTAGGAACTATAAACAAGAGATTGCATGGACTTCAACCACGGAGCATGTGGTGCCATCTATAACATATGCTTTACACAGCTGTTAATCAAACTTAATTTATAACTTATCTGAAGGCAAGGGAACATCCTCATTCATATGATCTTAAAGATGCTGTCATTATGCAAAAGTTGTTATATTTATATATGACATTGACATTTGTGTGAGTCTTATGATGTGATGTAAAGAATGACACTATTAAAACCAAAATAACCCAGGCGCAGTCTGCATCAATACAACATACTTCGATAAACTTGACACCTGGTTCTCTTGGACAATGTCCATCAATTTTATGGTATGTGAGCAAACGTTTGCGAATTAATTTCTGGGTATAGTTGATGGACTTACTTCCCTGGTGTGAAGCAAGAGATGAGCAAGGCCGAGCCTGGAGTCAGTGACTCTCTCAGCTGATTCCAGCTTCGGTACATCCCTACAGCTATGCGACAGTTAAATCACTTGCTTAGTCTGTTCTTTCACACTTGTGCAATAAGTAAGAATAACACATAATATCCGTATTTTTACAGTAAATTATACAGCTCCTTGCATTCTTTACATTCTACGATTGATAGTTGATATAACTGTAAAATATACTTTAAATAAACTGTTTTATATATGTACATTATACCGTAATATCACTTTGTTGAATCTGCAAAATTACAGTTCAATGTACCAATCTGCATTTTACGGTTAATTGTCCTGTTCAGGTTTATTAGTACTTTTACAGTTCTTAGACCTGGAACAAAGTTGCCAGTTAATTTAACTGTAAAATTTAACGGGAATTTTTTGCAGTGTGGATCAGTCCACTGAAACCCATGAGTGGTTTGGATGGCGGAGGAACTCACGAGTGGCAAAACCACGAGTGAGTACCGCAGCCAGCCAGACCACGAATTTATAACTTGTCAATTGGAACCTAGCATTTTTTGGAATATCTCTCACTTTCACTGAATTAATCTCAGTAGTACTCAATTGTTGTCAACAAATAAGCCTAACACAGTACCAAAGCACTAAACAACTCCGTATTTTTATCCTGTAACAACCAGGCACATGCCTTAGATGGGCACCCTGTCCCTGTGCCCTTATAAATTTTGCATTGAAGAAGTGATTTTCGGCATGTCTGTCCAAGACCGCGACTCTGAAATATAGAATGGAGGTAAGAGAAGATTGCAATAATGACCAGCCAGTGTCAAAAGTAATTGTATTGACTTACAAACATATTTTAGGTCAATCATGCATATGTTATATTGCCCTTGCATTACCGACTGAGCCATAGATGGCTAAAATCCTTTAAAATTTATTCGCAAAATAAACTCAAGCTATTCACAGGCCTCTTATTGAACCTTTCAAACATAAACTTGTTATAGCCCATATATCTGGGCATATCAAGTTCGATTTTGGTGACTTTCAAACAAAAATTGCAAGAGCCTGAGTTTTTTTTTTGCGACGCCATGTATTTTTTTTTTCAGCTTTTCAAAATTCTTCAGTAGAGAGCTTCAACTTTATTGACAATGATAATAATAAATTTTTATTATTGACAGGACAAATAATTTCAAATATGCTCCTGATCTTTAAATTCCTTTACACAGGAGGCCATACTGTAAAATTTACTGTATATTTTGCTCAAAAAGTGTATTTTGGCATCTGGCCATTTTGCCCTTGGGACCACTCTATCATATTAACTGGTACTGTCTAAGTCAGTGCTATGTCATAATGGTGTCTGCATGGGTAATATATAATTGTAGAAACTCGTGACACAAGTTTACCTGCACTTTTTCCAGGCAGTTTCGGTAAACAAATTGCCTCTAGTTCATTTGTAGCTGTTATAAACCATAAGCTAAAGAGGTAAATGACAGCAGAAACTGTGGACCAGGTGAGAATAATGGAAAAAGCAAATGAAATACCTGTTATGTTGCAAGTAGTAGTTTCACAGTAGTACCTTAACAATGACAAGGTTAATACTTACTGTAGCTAAAAACGGAGAGATAACACTTCCAAAAAAGTTATTTTGGTTTCTGTCATGGTAATTATGAAAAAAAGTAAAAGCATAAAAGGACATATCAGTGAGTCTCCACAAGTAGTGCAGTGCAACACAGAGCAATAACTCCCATCAATAATGTTTAGTGCCACTGTAAATCATCATCAAGCCAATGACACTGCAGTTACTGTGACTTAGTTGATAATTAGGTAGGCCTATATATATTTTGTTTGTGTGAGGCATACACTCGTATTCTCTTTATGATCCGAGTGTTGGATTCCTTATAAGTCAGATCTAAATTGGTATTTTACAAAAATGTGCAGCTTTAGTAAGGGAGAAAATTGCACCCAGGGCCGGATCTAGGGTCTTGGAGGCCCTGGGCACAATGAGGCACTGAGGCCCCCACCTGTGTAACTATGTGTAAACATAAAGTGAAAATTTACCAAAAAATTTCCATACAAAATTAAAACTTTCAATTTCAGAAAAAAATGTACCTGGTTATGAGATCTTTTGAATTTTAACCAATGTTTCGATAATAATCATCAGTTTTAACAAATTCTACCACCGATTTTGCAGTCGAGCCTGCCTGCCATATCAGATCTGCATTGGATGCATCTCTTTAAAAAGCGAAAAACAGAATTACAATGCGAGAAGGAAACACCGGGTCTACTTTGATGCATACTTCTGTAAATGAAATGAAATTGCTTAGTTGGCAATAAGAGATTTTTTGTGGAGCAGTTCTATTCAAGCATTCTCTCCATCTTTGGATTATGCTTTCTAATCAGAGCCATGATGAAAAAAAAAGAAACAAAAAGAAACAAAAAGTAAGCACCAGCTCAATGACAATTGTAACAGAGGGTCAGCTGCAACTGTTTAATGAAAGATCTCTGACAAAAGATGATGACAGTGTAAGCAGAGATGTAATTATTTTTGGCTAGAGTAATTCCTTCACCAATAACAATGTTTCACAAGTGTTATTCCGGTCTCTATTGTGGTAATTATGGAATCATAAAAGGAAAAAATGGAAGATTGGCAAGTATTAAAACAATAATGCACAACAATAAGTAATGTTAAGTGAAGCCAATGAGACAACCAGGACTGTGATTTAGCTGGTAATAGCAGATGTGCCGAGTATGGCATCCGCTCATTCACCCACTAAGTGTATGTTACTTGCCACTTAAAGAGTAAGAGAGAAAATTGCAACAAGTTTCTTTGTCTCAGCCACAAAATTACTTTTTTGCACCCTGTGGTGTTTGACAACCAGGTAAGCAACAATGCTTACTTTACCTTTGTAGTTCAAAAAAGTTTTCTTTGCCATGACAGTTCAACAGTTGTCAAACGACTGTCTAACACATTGAACATCTGGCCATCATTGAGCTGGCAAATTTGCCAATGTTGTTTAAATTTGGGGCAATATCACCAAATGGAGCGAATAATGTTTTGTCTGAAAAGTAACATTCATTATTTCTTGCAAAAAAAGATACATTTTTTCACAAAAATGTTAACTAGTAAATTGCTAATTGTATTGATCATGAATTGCACATTTCAAGGTGTATACTGTTCAAATTAAAAAGAGATACCAAGAAAAAGAACTTGACAGTTAGGAAATGGCAGTTAAGTCACTGTTGAAGTTGTTCTAAGGACACAAGTCAAAGCTGATGTAATAAAAAAAAAGTCTTATTTGGACAATTTTCATTATGTGTCATGAAGATCACCTCAACAATGCTTGTTATGTTCAGGTAGTCTCCTTGTGAAAAATCTTTGAAAAATGCTCCCAACTTAATTGTGCTCTTATATGATAACAACAGAAGCATTATGAGTTTACCCACAAATAGTAAAAGCATCCTTGATTCAGGCGCTCTGCTGAGATATCATATTAAAGTAAAATAGGTGAACATGAAATGAAGATGTAATTAAGCACTTTCCATTTCCTTTCCTTCATCCTGTCCGTCTGTTTACTGGGATGATCATATCAACTAATTTGTTCCATTAATATCACAAGTGTGAAGTTTTCATCTGACGTTCATGTCTATTAGGCCTTTGATGTATAATTATTCTTTATTTCTCCTGAACAAATATTTGCAAAATTTAAAGATATGAAGATTCAAAATGTTGCATGACATCTACTTGAATGTTCGGTTATGTTACAATTCTTATTAAGTTTACAATTTTTACCAGAAGACACTAGGGTTATGCAATCTTAAGATCATCAAGAGGCAACCAAGAACCAGCCTCAGACAGCATTTCTTCGGACTTAGAATGATAAATCTATCGAACTCTCTCCCAAGTAAAGTAGTAAATGCCAGCAACATCAATACTTTTGAAAACAGACTTGACAAATACTGGAAGGAATGTGTATTATAATGAAGAACCCCCTCTCCCCATAACACATTGCACAGCCGAACACGATGATACAGAAGAAAGAGATGATGAAAATGACGAAAGCATTGTACAGGCCCAAGGCCTACCAGACAATGGAAGGACAAAGTAAAGTAAGTAAAGTTGTTTGTTTGTTTGTTTGTGTTTTACGCCTCCGCAGCACCTTAGTGGGCTATATCGAGGCAGGCGACCACCGTATGATAATGAGATGAGAAAACTGTGAGTCTGGCACATACCCTATTAATTCAGGGATTCCCAGGGTCTTTCAGTTGCCCTAGCATAGAATACTGGATACAACCCGACTCCATTTAATGTCCCATGGGCTCGGACTAAAGTGAGTTCCCGGGGTGAGATTTGAACTCGCGCCCTCAAAGCCAAATTAAGTAAAGTAAGATAGTGTTCATAAATGGAACTAAAAGCTGTTTTCACATTTTCTATTGTTTCTGGCAGTGTTTCATTGTTGATGTTTCATCTTGCTTTGATATTGAGCTTCAGCATCTCATTGGCATGCACCATATGTCAAACAAGCATGACATGTCACAAATTATGAATAGTGTTTTGCTAATTATGCAATTTTAGCCCATTCCAGCAATGAATTTCAAGTGAAAATAGTATATTGAAATAGGATTCCTTTTATCCTTGATATACCGGATACGGATTGGTAGCATTTTCTTTGAAATTAAACCAGAATGAAAATGCGACCATGCAGAAACTCGTCATCAATGCCAAACGTCTGTGAGGTTTCAACTCTTCCGCCTGGAAATATCGCTAAAAATTAAGTCCTCAAACGTTTATATTCTGTTAGCTAATTGGCTGATAGGACTAACTATATCGAAATCAAAAATGATGGCCGGGGCTGATCTTGTAGTTAGAGTTTAAAGCTGCATGGGAGTATGTTGAAATATTGCATATATATATGAGGTTCTATACAAATAATGACACTTTACGAAAAAGAAGATAAACATGGATCTCTATGTCAAGACATATAAACCTTAAATAATATGATTCATGGATAAAACAACACAGGGTCGTGCAGATCCTAAAATAGGCCCAGGCCAACCCAAAAAAGTAGGGCTCCATCCCTTCAAGTTGAAAATAGCAGTCTTTCAATAATTCAGATATGCGACAACAAACAACCTATAACCTACATTTCATAATTGCATTATGCAAGTCACTTACCAAGGACCCCTATTTACAAGGACTGAGTAATGATTAGAACTGCACTACTAGGAGTTACATGACAATGTAGCATATTATTTCTGTCATTGCTAATAACCTGTCACATAGCACTATGGGACTTCATATTGCCCAAGAAATGGAATGGTAGGGCGCTTGACATCTGTGCACTGTCACAGTGGTCTACACCCACACCATTGTTTAAGTGTACTTGTTAAGGCCTGGTGCAAATAAGAGCCTGACAAGAGGGTGAAAAATAAAGGTCCTGGTTTCACTTGGAATGTTAATGTAATCCAAAGTACATATATTTAGCAACAGATAAACAACAAAATTAGGGTTAAGTAATTATTTCCAACATAGAAATTGTCATTTTCTCATTGAAAGAAGCAACAAGAAAGCATAAAATTTTGGAATAATGAAGTTCTGTCATAAGCATTGCATAAGTCATAATCAATCATTTTCTGAACCTATTGGGCAATGTGTGACATGCATGCATATTTTGGTGGGACAGAGAACTGTTTAAACTGTTCAAAATTTCAAAACTGCCATTTTTATCAAGATTAGCTCAGTTTTAGCACAAGAATTGAATACTTCCCGAACATAGATTTACTCATTTCTACAGTGAAGAAGATGACAAAATTTTGCTCTGCATACAAAGCTTAGCTTGCTGTTCAAATTTCTAAGAGATATAGTTATCAATATTGAAGATATTACATGCTGATATGGCATTGAAATTTCAGTTTGAGGCGTTAGGTTTGGGACACAAGATGAAATTCTATCAAAAAACATGCAGTTGATTGCTGTTTTTTAAAAATCACTTGGCAGGTCTAACCAATTGTTCCTTAGTCAATTTCAAACTTTTTTGATTGCTTGTTCATTCATCAAAGAAGGTTATTTTATAATCTTAAATCATATTAATATTAAGTTTTATTTGCCTCATTGCTGCAGGTCCAAACAATTTCTAGATTCATTTTGACAATTTTTTCCATCTCTAATAACACAGAGGACTTGCAGAGTCTGTCTGAACCCAAAGCCTGAAAGTTCCATGATACATGGAGCTACAAATCAGGAGGTGTTAGGGTCGGGACAGAAGTGTAACGATCGGGACAAACAGCATTTTTCAACATTTTTTAAAAATCTAGAAAGGTGTATGCATCCTTTTTGGTCCTTAACAGTTGAGTTACCGCTGAGGGGCAATGTTCTAGTAAAAAGGTTTGTGCAGCCAATCTTTGTTGGACTGAGGGTATCAACAAACTTAGTGTTAGGGTCGGGACAACTTTTACAAAGCAAGAAAAAGAGATTGAAACAAGTAGCTATGACATATGTACAAGGAAATGAGGTTTAATATGCATAGAGGGATCCTCAAACTGCACTGGGAGAGCTAATGATGCTTTTCAGGATAAGGGAACTAAGGTGGTTACTAAGACATGAAACACCCACTTATGAGCTACTTAGGTACTAACACTAGTAGCCATGGCCTCTTAAATAGGTCCTTACAGCACATTTGGCTACTTATGACAACTGTAAGGCACCTAAGAATCCACTAACAGCCAAAAATAAGTACTTATGGGTACTTATGTTAGTAGATTTCATGCTCTGCAAATGGATGGAACTAAGAATGTCCCCTTAGAAGGATTATAGAAGTGCGAATGCTTTAGGTGAAAATCCTTTGTTTGACAAACTTTGCAGATTTGATTTCGCATTGGTTAATCAAGCCCATACTGAGGAAAACACACCAGTTAACTGACTTGCATGTTTTACCAACACATACATAATCTTGATCAAACTGATATATCAAGAAGCGCGGCAGCAAACCCACGACTGCACAGTTCTGTTGCTTGAACAATGTGATGGAGCATGTGCCATCAATTTTTCTGTAAGAAAATACCTTGATATACATGCCAAAGTTTCAGATAAGTACAATCAAACTGTTTATTGGAAGGATGTTGGATGAGGGGGCGGTGTCTAGACCAAAACATAATTACTTGAGTTTCAGTGCCTCTAAATCAATAATTTTGGTTTGAATTGAATAAAATTATCAATGAGATAGGTAATCTTCCAAAACCAAAAAAATTAAATTGTACTGTAAATGCTGCATGCATTCCAGAATTTACTCTATTTCTCTCTAAGGGAGACTGGGGCAAATTGTAACTTTTATAAACCATCGTTAATTTTAAACTAAATCAGGCGCATGAATGCCTAATTTGATACATGAAGCTAGTGTTGGAGGTTCGAGATTGATGGTCATATTCTGATGGTGTGGGCTTGGCTCAGTATCAGCTGCACCAGACAAAAATGCCATTTTTGATTGTGAAAATTCTGTACTCAAAATTTATAGATAAAACTTACAATTGGCCAGTGCTGAATTAGCAACATGAATGTCTCCTGCCCCATGTAACTTATAATTTAACATGTTTAACTGATACGTTGTCAGAATTGTGAGTAACACTTAAGCTGTAATTTGAGTGACATTGTCCCCAAAGCAATTTTGGAGAGACTGGTGGCATGATATGATACATTCAGACAACCAATAAATTGTGTCAATATAGGATACTATAACAAATCAGTTATATGCTGCAGATATTATATGAATGATTAAATTATGTCAAAAAAGAACCTAGAACTCTTTGTGAAGGTCCACCCTTATCTCCCTAATTGTTGTGTCCCATTGTTTTAATTGCTTCACAAAGTAAGTTTTTTAAATAGAAAATCACCCCAAGGCAAAAACGACACAACTTACCTAAGTCTCCCCTACTTTTTTTTTTTTTAGTTAAAATTTGAATAATACACAACTGCACATGTACGAGGCCCTACTGACAAATGTTAGAAATATCCATTACACAATATTTGTGTTAATGTACATGTTTGAAGAAGGAGGATGCATACACCAAATTCATGGTGTTAACAGAAGGCCTCGGTTTTACAATGCATATTTTATGGTCTTATATGGATTGATTAAGTTTGATTTTTGTGCACGTAATTTAAAGCTTTGCCGAAGGTTTAAATGCTCATATTTGCTGTAATGCATGTAAACCTTGTTATATTGCATTGTGGGTTTGCTCACGCCCAGTCTATGCTTGCCCACAATCTGGTCTTTCTTTATTTCACACATTAGGATACTTATATTTAATCTCAATATTATGACAAACACAGAAACTTTGCAATGAAATTATATAAAAGCTGAGAAAAACAGTTCTGTAATCCCTCTAAGGAACCTCCACCAAGCATAAGGGGCCTTAGTGTCTTAGTAGCCAGCTAAGTTCCCTTATCCTGAAAAACTTCAATACAACATAGAATATTGTGAATCAACAGGTACACAGAGCTGTCAAACAGAAATTGCTAAAATTTAAATTTTTGGCTTCATTTGCCACATTGGAGTCTCGTTGACACTATTTGACAAATACACAGAGCATCAAATTGCAATTGATAGTCATAGAACCAGAGCTCCCATGGCAACATCTGAGAATGCTTTCCATCGACAAATTGCCAAAATTGTTTCCCAAATGAAGGGTTGAGCATTGCTCAAAATATGCATGTTACGCTAAAATGCTCAAAAATGACCATTTTTTGGATGTTCAAGACCTCAGATATCTGGAACCAATGCTCCGATTGCCCTGAAATTTGTAACATTTACTGACAAAACAGTTTACAACATAACAAGGTACCATTGGATGTAAAATATGCATTTTGCATGGTTTTGTTGGAGATACAATGCTGGCTTCACCTGAAATACGCAAAAATTTGCACTAGGCCTTAATTAGGATAACTCATCATAATAAGCTGTCACAAAAGACTAAACAATCTGTAAATATGTCAGGAAAAAAGTGTTGATACAAAGAGCCGTTCAACATCTATAGACCCAGGTGACCTGGAATGAGCTGGATTCGAACCCTTGGCCCAGCGATTAGAAGCCTATAGGACACTACCACAATATTATAACAAAACAACCCAAGTCAGGGTCACTGAGTAACAATATCACCAGCTGTTGTGTGAACTAATATCGCTCGAGCCCACAGGGCGAGAGTGATATTAATTCACACAACAGCGAGTGATATTGTACAAAGTGCCCAAACGCGTGGTTGTTTTGTTTTTATCACCTGGTTTTAACTTTTTAGTTATAAAGAGAGACTATTTTCTGCAATAACAAAAATGTGACCTCACCATGGAGCAACAATGGACATGACGTCACAATCCCATTGTTTCAGCCATAGTTTGGTTTGTGATGTCATCAGGCAGCTGAAATGCTGGTGATGTCATAACCATTGTTAAAAAATATCACCCTTGAAGGGTGGTATTTTTAACAATATCATAGGCCCTGATATTTTGACTGTAAACAGTGATATTCACAGCCAACCAGGTGATAAATATATATAGACCAACCCCCCCCCCCCCTTGTGCTTTGCAACTTGCAAGACCCCTAGTTGTGAGGCCGACAGTGATAGAGTGTCATGATTTGGTGTATTTCTTGCAGTGTTATGTTCAAAAATATCAATATCATCAGAGGGTTGAGCCTTTATGCATTAGATAACTTTTTTACACTCAGAGAAAATTCTGCATAGGTCATAAATGTTTTATTCATAATTTGTGACCGTCTGACTTATTGTGTCAATTTAGTATGGATGGTTTTTACCCTAGGCACTTTCTAAAGGAAGTAGGACAAACTTGCTCCCAAGATAAACACAACTTTCCGCAACCGCTACATCTATCAGATTCTTTAAAAAAAAAAGAAGTACCGCATACATATATATGGATTTTGGGATGGGCATATTTTATACTTTTTTTAGCACAGAATACGATATTTCATAGGCCGATATCAGAGTCCCAAAGTAAACATACACTTGGTTATAATATGGAATTTACATAGATACATAGATCTGCATTACCCATAGAAATTGATACAAGTAAATTCTTCGCCTGGATTGTGGGGACTTTGTGACAGTGAGGTGTGTCGACTCAATATACCTGCTGATAATATAATAGTAGATGAGCCTTGGGGGGGACCATTTAATTTCCAGGGTGTAAGGTTCTCCTCTGCATGAAATTATTTATTCACGGTGACAACAGCAGTATTTATTAATTTCAAGCGCACAATGTCCCTGAATATTTATTCCTGAATCAAGCTATGCTCTATCAAGATATACCCCTGGCAGAAATTATCGATTTCAAGACTACTCAAAAGCAATTTATTTATTTCACCAAAACTGGGCAAGAAATCATTTATTTCAAAAACCTCCAAACCCCCCTCCCCCTGGACATTAAATGGTCTCCCCTTACAACATGGGAAAAGGGACTGGGAGTATAGTTGAACATTATGGATGACCTTGCTGGCATAGAAAAAATAATTTTGGTTTATGCCATATTATGATTAAGATTGTATAAAATGTTGAGAAGTCCTCTAACTCAGCTCATCAGTGAACAAATAGGGGGAATTTTCACATTTTATGAAGACTCTCATCTGTGAGGCAGCTAAAGAAGTTACAGGGTATGCTGTACCGCCAATTGAGAAGCACTCAAAACACATCAGTCACAAGAGCATGTCAGTTTATGAGGATAAACAATGATGAGCAAAGACAACAATTGACAGATACAATTGATAGCCATTGACCATTGCCATTGACCACTGTCAGTTGCCTTCTGACTTTCCATAGATTTCTAAACTACATAGACGTGGTAAATGTCCAGCAATAACTGAGCAATGTCAAGCAATATGTACAAAATTAGAAATGTGAAACAAGACAGTATTGTATATCCCCGGAGACTTGATTCAGAATAACCTCTGGGCAGTTTCATGTCTCTACTCATATTCCTTCATATTGGCCAGATTTATTCTGTGGTCCTTGGAGAATTAAGATTGTGGCTATTCTGACAGATAATTGGCAGCATCGTATCGTGGAAATTTCTTGACATTTTCGTTTCCATCACCAGTATTGTGTAATATGAAAGAGTCACACTCTTCCTCTAAAAGCCTCTCCACAGTGTCCTTGAACGAAGTTGGGGTTTAAAAAAATGTACAAAGAATCTGTCAACGCAGCATTATAATATGTGGTCTCAGCTTCGATTTGATGTAAAGATCAAAAAAAGCTGTTGGGAAAAGTTTGAGAAAATTGAAATTTAAAATTTTAGGTTTTTCACACCCTTGTTGCATGCAAAATATCAGATATATGAAATGGCAGTTCAGTGGTACTGAAACATCATAATTTATTTAGTTATACATTAGGTTACTTCTGCAGCTTAATTTTTTTCTCATTCAAATTAAAGAAAGTAAATTGTCTATCACTTGTCTTCTGCTTTCCGTGCTAGTTTCTGTTCACTTCGAAAAATAGAACGTAAGTAATATTATACTGTTCGATGAAGGTTGTCATCACTTCTGTAAGGCAGAAGGGTTGCCAGCTGCGGCATTTATATCCACTGTTCTTGGTGTTTCTAAAACTCATAACTAATGCAAAGCTTTCTCTCTTTCAAAACAATTTTTATATTCAACAATGTGTCACTCACTTCACTAGTCTGGAATAAGATGGATCAATCACAATGAATGGTTCCTAAAATGGGGTATTTCCCACTTTTAACTGTCAAGACCAAACCAAATTGAGACAGATCACATTCAGACTCTTGAATGTCAAAATTTAATGAAGAAATATTGGCAAATGAAAGAAACTGAATGAATAGCAAGATTACGTGTATTTTTAGATAATTGGTTAAATTAAAATTTTCTAATAGTTGAAATTTTAGCCATTTTAAAAAGTTTGTTCATGAACTCATATTATATAACTGGACTTGACATTCCTTAACTTTGCACCTATCTTCATCCGCAACACTGTGCCTAAGTGGCGTAGATGTTGTTACAACAGTAGCTGAAATAGTTCATAGCTGCTATCAGAATATCATATCTCAACTAGAACTTTTCAAGGTAAGTTCCTGAAGCCACTGTTAATATCCTACATATCACTGCTACAGAATAAGAAATAATTCTCAGATCATGTGTCTATAATTGTTTTGAATTCTTCACAAATGTACTACCAAAATAGGTTTTAAAAGGTTGTGAAAATCTTCTTGAGCACATGTATTTGTCATGTTACTCATGTAACTGTGTAACTATAAATAAAAATAAATGTCTATCTTATAAAGTCCATTACATAAACTGGAGTCAATCTCAACAGACTATAAAATACACCAATGGCAGGCCTGTTTAAGCAAGAGCCTTTCATAAATCGCAAGGGAGCCATAGTCAGCACCAAAATGCTATTTAAGTTATCACTGCAGATAGCCAAGCACTCATGTAAACCTGGTGGAAAAAAAAAATTAATTTGTACATTTGTACATTTGACTTTGTGACTCAGACATATATGTACATGTATATCCTCATTTGTACATGTATATCCTCACAGTAACCGCCAGAATCATTGAATTGATAGGTAGAACTGGCTGTCAACATCATATTTTCTATAACACTTTGTAACTGGACCAGGCTGAAAGTATTACTAAACCACTTGTGAATTCATGCTTATGGCTTCCTTCTGCTGCTACACACTTGCATTTCAGCAACAGTATCTTTACAAGAGATGGCTTTCCTGATATCCTATTTCAATAGTATTCTGGCATTGCGTTGGACAATTTGCGAAATTGCTTTTGGTTCAAGGTCAATCTGTTCGGTCAACTGTTCGGGCAATATTACCTAAAGTGATCTCATGGGGTAAACTTGCCACATGCCAAAATAAAGCGTTTGAAGCCATTAGGTCCGCACATCTAGAATACTATCTATGGACAGGTTTCAATCATATTCAATACATTAAAAATCATAAAACAAGATAAAATTCTAGAAAGGGTGGACTGAATTATGCTAAAAATAGCCACTATGTAGCAGAGTGAATCACTTCATTCTGAAAAAAAACTCAATGTTTTGATGGGAAGTATTATACTTAAAATGTATTAGTTCAAGGGTGCCGGAACAGGGGGGGCAGGGGTGTCAAGTGCCCTTTTGATCTCTAAGAAAAAACATTATAAGACCTTAATTTACAGTGTATTTAGGCAAAAATTTAAAAGCATTAATTCAAAATTAGTATTGCCACTACATTAAATTTTTGTCACGCGAATTAAATCTGCCCTTTCACGACTGACTGCCCCTGCCGCCCTCGTTTCCTTCCGGCACCCTTGTATTAATTGGTTTTAAAAGGCTGATAGCGACCACTTTTGTTTACATATCCTTACTATAAACTATATTTTGGATCATTCTAAACTGTTTTTAAGAAATCCTATCTTGGAAAGTTTACGAGTATCAAGCCACCTTAATTGATTTTCACCTACACAGATGTAGGATTTAGTATATGGAAACACAAAACAAATATATGGAACTTCTTCTGTGGAACTGCTTGCCCATGGTGCTGACGAATCTCCCCACGTTATTGCACAGCTGGTCTAATTAGGATCTAGCCTTGAAAGTGAATCTTATCTTCAAAATATATTGACTTCCAGATGAACAATAGATTTAAGTCTTGAATGCAAATTTAAATTTAAATGAATATTCCAAAGATAGGAACAAATCAATTCGAAGTCATTTTTTGCAGCATAGTCGATCTTCCAGATACGATGTAAGTATTCTCCTTGAGCGCAATCAAAAATGCGTAATTAGAATCAGTGAGTCAGTTCTTCGGGAAGTTTTTCATAACACAATTGCAGGCTTAAACATAGCCACCAATGATATCATTATAAGCATTATAAATAAAAGATCCTTTATTGTGAGGCAGACTTTCCTAAATAACTGACCCTTTCCTCCAGCACTAGTAATATTGATTGATTGATTTTATTTAGATATTTTTACAGTCAATACATACATGTTTATAAAAAAGACAAGAAGTATTAAGTGTAAAAGAATCTTGGATTACACACAAAAGTCTCACGTGAGACTTATTTCCAGTGTGGTCCATCAAATCACAAAATGGTATCACGGTTCAAACATAACAATGTATAGACAGTATGACTAGTTATATGAGTAAATAAATTAATTATGAATTAATGTAAATATTTATGTTATGCGGCTAATGTTCTGAGGTGAGCTTTGACTTTCTTCTTGAATAACAGTCTATTATTTATGGATTTTATCAAGGAAGGTAAGTCGTTCCATATTTTTGAACCATTATAATTGAAATTTCCAGAGGTAACACCAATAGGCCGGGGAACCGTGTAATTATGACTGGAGCCTCTTGTTGAGTACTCATGTTGTACTGGAGTGAAATTTTGAGATAGATAGCTTGGAGCAAGGTCATTTTTGATATTAAAGATATGACCTAGTATCATTTGAATTGCACGGCGACGTGTGTCTAAAAGACCAATTTTGTCCAGTTCCTGTTGGCCTATAGATGTTCTTGGACCAAGATTTAATATAAATCTGGCAATTTTATTTTGGGCTATATGAAGTCTTTTCTTATTAGCTTTTGATAAGCCCATATACCATGCCGAGACAGCATAATCAAAGTGACATTGTAATAGTGCCAAAGCAAGAGTTTTCCTTGATCTAGTATCAAGTGCGTCTCTATGTCTATACAGAAATTTGAATCTGTTGTTACATTTTGTTACGATGTCTTTGACAACGTAATCGCCAGATAGGATGTTGTCTAATTTGAGACCTAAGTATTTGACCTCTTGCTTTGGCTCTATTACATTGTCGTACAATTGAATAGTAAGATTTCTAGTATGACAGCGTTTTCTTTTAGAACTGAAAAATATAACTTCTGTTTTGCCCATGTGCATGGACAAGTTGTTGTTTGACAACCAATGAAAACATTTACAAGCAGCCTCCGAGAGTTCTGTTGGGACAGTGTCTACATTTTTATGACTAGTTAACAGAATAGTGTCGTCAGCGTAAAGGACCAGATTACATGTTACACATGAAGCAATATCATTGCTATAAATCAAGTAGCACCATGGTCCTAAAAGACTCCCTTGCGGGACTCCACAGTTAATTGTTTTTTCAGATGACATGGCATTGTTTACATTAACAATTTGTTTTCGGCTTTCCAAGTAAGATTTAAACCAGGTGTTGTCTATACCAGCGAGATTAATTTTCTCGCAGAGCATCTGGTGATTTACGCCGTAGTAAGCTTTATGAACATCTGAAGTATCATTCCAACATAATTTCCATTTGATATTTCAGTTCTGATGTGATCATGAATTTGTATAAGGCAAGTGTCTGTTGAATAACTTCTTCTGAAACCTGATTGGAGTGGATAAACAATACCTTGCGATTTACAATGTTGGTCTACTTGAAGCATTTCACATTGAGGAGGGACTGCGCTCCTACGTGAGACCACTGCAAATATAAGGTGAAAACACATCCTTAAGCTGTCTGCCTACTACTTAATAATGCTTTCATGATTTGTTTGAAATTTAACGCTGTTTACATCTGAAATGTTCAATGAATTTAAATCTAAATTAAAAACTTCAAAATTTTAAATAATAAGTAAATTGATTCTTATAAATTGAATTCATGGTGAAATACAACATTGTATCAAGAGCTGAGAATATTGTAATCAATCAGAAATTAAATAAACAATTAATACATTTAATTCCCAAGCTCATGAAATGTTAACAACAACACAAGAAACATGAACTGTCAGCATTAGCTTTCTGATGCCTGATATTAATGGTGGTTTGATCATTCATACTTGCTGTTAGAATTTTCATGTTAATTGTTATTATGCAGTGAGAATTGTCACAATTTCAAGAAAAATCTTCATATTAATATTCAGAGGTAACATTGAATCAGGCGATCCAGGGATGTCCTGCCTTAATCGTGACAAAATTAGACAGGAATGCAGAGAATTAATGCATAAATCAATTAAACATTGCATGTTTGATGGAAGAAAATTTTGTGAACTAATGATTCTATTGTAACAATTCTAAATATATTGGCTTACACTCTCACGAACACATTTTCCGAAAAAAATCTCCAGAGAAGTATTCTATGTCTAAACATATTCAGGGGGGTTACTATCAGATATTTGGGAGGGGGTAAGGAATGTTTTTATACTACAATATGTAAATGAGTTCTTGCCCAGTTTGGCTAAAAAAGTCATTGAAGGCAGTCCTTAAATAAATCTTTTCCGGTTTGTGTATCTCTTAAAGCGCTGTTCTATTTGATTAGAAACAAATATTTTATAAGATGAAATGCGCTCAAAATAAATGATTCCGTCTAGGCTACTGCTTCCATGAAATGAATAAGTTCCTGTGAAATAGAAAACTTCACCAGCCCCTCTTCTAAATATGTAATGGTTGCCCCCTCCAATATCTCATTGCCGTCCCCCTCCCCATGCAAAGGAATGTGAAAGTGTGTGCTTCTTGCAGACAAAAACAGAATGCAGGCTTATGCTGTTCTACCAAGGCTTGACACCAAACAATTTCACACAGAAATATGAAACAATCTATCCAGACATATGGTGTCATTTTGATGAGTTTCACAGCAAAATTCTCTGAATGTTTTTTGCTCATATATGTTACCAGAGTGGCCTATTGAAAGAGAGGTGAAATGAATAATGCAGGTCCAAGCCTAAAGGAATAATTCTTTATGTCTATGCTTTACTGACATGAAAACACAAGTGCTATCCTATATTTGTCAAGTTATAGACCAAAATGATGAATACTCATATTAAGTCAGTGAGGTTATATTTATACTTGACATACCATCAAAAACAAGTCAGTAACTGATATATATAGGCCTATACCGGAAGGTGGAGGGTTAGCTCTCATGGGTCGTGGGTAGGCTACAATTCCCACTCCAGTCGGGTTGTATAGAATCATGTTGGACAGCAGATCCAATCATCCTTCACCTCATTAAAGCATCCTCCCTGTGTCCTGATTACTAACAGTGATTAGCCTACCAAGTGCATATATACAGGATCTGGAGCCCCAATCATCCATCTGTTCTGTATATTTTCCACTCACCAATTATTGCAGCTTACGCAGTTCAAAGGCTTGCTGCTGAAATATCAGTCAACATCTTCCATTTCAAAGGGTAGCTTTGCATCCATCCAGGATAAAATTCAATAGGCCCATAGGAATATTCTCTGTAAAGAGCAGTACTTACATTAATTTGTTTATGTTGAGATTTTGTTTGCACAACGGTTAGGTCATGTATGTCAAGACGCCGAAATCCAGACCAGACACTAAATGGAATTGATATAAGATCCATGCTATGAACCCACTCATACCTGGAATTCATTCCAAAAAAAATATTCTCTTTACCAGAGGGTTGCAACATGGAATGATGCTCTTCAATAATATGCAGGACTGCCATTGAATAAATTGGTTCTAAGTGATTTAAATTCATGATATCCCACTTCCTTGCAATTATTCTATCATCACCAGATTAATCCAACTGTCAATGATAGTCCTTATTAACATTCTAGACTGCTGCACAATACAAGTTTCAAAATCTCCCGATTATATCCTGAGTGCGTAGGTGGAAATTAACCTGCCAGTTTCCGTTTCACTTTTTTGTTTGCTAGCAGTGTTGATTAAGGCAGATTATGGCAAATAATGGCAAATTATGGCAGCGTATGCAGTTCAAAGGCTTGCCGCAGAAATATCAGTCAACATCTTCGATTTCAAAGGATAGCTTTGCATCCATCGAGGATAAAAATTCAACGGTCCCATAGGAATATTCTCTGGAAAGAGCAGTACACTAATCTAATTTGTTGATGTTGAGATTTTGGTGAGGTCATATAAGTCAAGAGACTGAAATCCAGGCAACTTGTCACAGATAAAAAACAGGTGTGCAAAAAATGACAACTTATTTCAGCTGCATAGCTTTCATAGAACAGTTTACTGTGTGAAAGCTCCATACCATGCATGCTCATCACTGATGTTAGCTTGGTCTGGATAAATCAAATTTATTATTATTATTTATATTGTGCAAAATCTATCTTATGGGAAGGACTACAAAACAAATGAGCTGTGGTACATTTTGGTTGAAAAATTTACAATTGCTTATCGTCGAATGACCAATGCAGGAAAGTATGATTTTTCATCTAGTCTCCTAAGACTTCGAAAATGTCGTGAAAGTTCTGTAAATTCAATGAAAATTTGTAACTCTATTGTGTTGTACAATCCAGTATTGATTATGAAATATCAGTATGGGGTACTACCACTTCAGATAATCCAGAGATTACAGAATTATGCTACTAGAATACTAAACATGCTTACGCAAAATTTTATCACATTAATGCAAGAGGGATGAAATTAGTCCTAATCAAGAAAATTAGTTGTATACGATGAATGTCACAGAACGATATCTTTATTTCCAAAAGTTGATTATTTTCAAAAGCTTAAATGGCTTGATAACTACTGATCGTGTGGAGGAATGAATAAATAAAATTGGTGAAAAGATCCATGCTATGAACCCACATGTACCTTTCCCTTATGATGAATTCCGTAGAAATATTCTCTTGTGTCTGCATGAATTCCATGTACAAATAGAAATTCTAAACTCAGCGGGCAATCAGCTGTTTTTCACAAGAAATGTATGTGCCGCCAACTTTAAGTGACTGCCGTTCCCACTCGAATTCATCATTTGAAGCTACAATCAATGTCAATCATTTTCACTTTTCCATCTGTGATACTCGGAGTGTGTTGACAGACTGCTAAATAAATCAATAGATCTCCTTTTAACCGATAACTTAGCCTGTATTATACAGACCTTTTTCAGAGGGAGTAATTCTGCTAAATATATATTTGAAAATAACATACAATCTACCATGTTAGTCCAAAAAACGCCAATAAAATAAACCTAAACATCCATTAACTGAACTTGAAGTTCAATGTAATTTTATTTTATTGCTAATGATAGCAATTTAGCTGGTGTATCAGGAAATTGAATCAGTTCACGGGCCTTTAAGTGTTGGCACCCATCTATCTGTAGCTGTTATCCGTTTTATGGGTGCTGATTGCTAGTTCTACGATCATTATCTTCTTTTAGCTATGGCATTGCCTAATCTTGTGTAATAATGATCATTTAAGAATCTGTAAGTATATCATTGAGGGCCTCTTCATGGACGCCCAATACTGCAATTTCATGATTTTGTATTGCACTGCTAGATGTACAAGAACAGACTGGTAAGATACGGAAACACCCAAGTGTTATTTCTGTCAGTTTTACACTAACCTTCTTCAGTGTGAGTTGTCGGGCTTTTAGCGTTTGAATTTTACATACAATTCACAATGCCTCGATGAAGACAAACATCTGTTACTTGAATTTAAAGTACAATATAATTGTATTTTATTGCTAATGATAGCAATTTAGCTGGTGTATCAGGAAATTGAATCAGTTTCACGGGCCTTTAAGTTTGGCATCCATCTAGTGTCTGTAGCTTTTATCCGATTTATGGTTGCTGATTGCTAGTTCTACGGTCATTATCTACTTCTAGCTATGTCAATGCATACTCTTGTGTAATAATGACTATTTCAGAATCTGTAAGTATACCGCTGAGGGCCTCCTAATGGATGCCCAATACTGCAATTACATGATTTTGTATTGCACTACCAGATGTACAAGTACATGTGAATTGATCTTTAGAGGTACAACCCTGTGCAAATCATCATGATATACTTGTGAGAAATAAATCAGTGCAGTAAAACTGGCTTTTGCAATTAGGCTTTATCCATTTGCAGACTAACAATGCTTAGCCGATACAATGTAGCAGATGCTGAAAATTATAACTAATGATATTATAAGCAGGAATTATCGCTCTACTCCTGCAGGCCATAATTAATTGGTAGGTGCATGCACAACCTTCTGCGAATTATATTTAATATGAGAATATGAGAATGTAATTAGTCTGACTACGTACTTTCCTTCCCATAATACACAGAAAGTGGTTGTAATAATATGTGATTCATGACATTACCAGGTGCCAGCGGATGTCCACGATCTTGTGTAATACTTACAGGCATTAATGTAAGTTTATTTCTTAGCTTTTTAATATGGTGTACAAAGTTGTTGCTGCTCCCAATGTGTTGTGCGTGAAAATTCTAAAATCTGGGTAAATATCTGGGTAAATATCTGTACTTTAACAACTTGTTGGTATATGTATACAATATGAAAGCTCCAAAATGGACAAGAATACAAATTCTGTATCTATTTGATGCAAAGTAAGAGTATGTATTCTCTTTAAACTGTAAAATATAGTATTGACTGCAGCCTCATTTAAGCCAAAGTTCCTCTGTGATATATACGTGTACATATACATGCTTTTGAACTAGTTTGAAACTTCCCATAAAAAATCCCAAGGTCATGTGTGAATACTCAAGGCACTTTAGGCCAAAGTGAAACTTGAAAGAAGACTTCATATTTTTAATGAAGAGGAATACATTTGCATTAATTCTAGTAGAGCTTCTGAGTTGCATTATTCTTTACAGACCTATTACTGCACAGTCAAACCACTTGTGTACCATACTAAAGGTACTGATGATGTCACAAAATGCCAGAAAGCATTTTTCAACAGTTCAATTGCCAATTATTTTCACAGTATATTTCAAAGGATAACTTAATATTCTACAATCATATTTTATTTATTTTGCACCAGTGGTTTTACTGCCGGATTGGCATGACCCATTTCTCCATTTCTCAGGTAGATCTGGTCTAACATTAGAAGACAGGTAATGCATAAAAATTAAGTGAAAGAAGCCATTTTTATGCATTACCTGTCTTCTAATGTTAGACCAGATCTACTTGAGAAATTTCAGATTTTTAGAGCAAGCGCAAGTGCCCAAACCAGAAAATATGGTAGGGGGTCAAATACTTATTTTCCTCACTGTACTATGTGTAGGTGAATGCAATGAAGCACAGGAAGCTTTTAGGGTGCACATCCTGGAGTATTTTACAACATTTCTCTAGATTATCTCTGAATTCTGAAACCTGTGGATTTGATACACAACAGGCAATACGTGTTAAAAAAAAAACCTTATGCAAGTGTCAGCGCACCTAATACCCTCAAATAGTATCACAATATTTCTCATTATTCATTTTCTGTATTCATATTGCATACAGCATCATTACGTATCAATAAGATGTGCAAACAATTGGTAATCAATGCCAATTTCTTGCTCAGATGCATTGTCCTATTTGGGCATTTTGCGATAAACAATAACATTAGTCAATTTCAGATCTGGCACCTCGGACTGGAAACTGATTTCTTAAAAGCATTTTCATTTGCTTGGAGCTATTCTGGAGAAGATGGTGGGAACTATCATTAATCCTAACGACCAATCCGATAAAAAAAAATTAAGGAAGAAGAATGAAAGAAAGGCTAAGACTTTTGAACCAGAAGTCTGCGACTTTAAACAAAAAACTTGCAACTTTCAAATGGCCAGTGAATGCTCAACGTTCTTCAGGCTGACATTAAACTTTAAAGATGCACTTAAAAGTACTTTTACGAATAAAAGAAGGTGATGCAGGAGAAGAATGGAAACGTAGTCATGAGTTTAAAATAAGTATGACATCAGAGTAAAGTTCAATGGACATATTCAATTTTAGATCTAATGCCCGGTTGGGCTCTAATTGAATGATAATAGCTCAATTTAAATTGTCATTGAGACCAAGCAAATTACTCTTGTCAGATCCACACTGATTCATGGCTATACTGGGAGAATGACATGTTGCTGTTAGGTAATTATAGTGCAGCAATAAACGAGTTATTGATCACTCATTCCAATCAATGGTCCCTCTTTCAAGCTTTGTCCCTGTATGTTCAAGTCCATTCCTATCAGTTGCGAGAGACAAGAGTAGCTATATCTGCCATCTGATCAACATCATTTGAGGCTCCACAATTCCAAAACAATTGACAACAGCAAATTGATAACTTGGTGGGAAAATGTAAGCGTTGTAAACACAATCCATTTTACCCAAGCTTTTGCAGAGCAAGTTTGCCGCTAATATAGGCCCTTCTGAGTAAGACAAAGTCCGTATTCAAACAAAAAACATGCAATTGATGGCATCATTACTTAGTGTGCACAACAAAGATTGTGAATCATCAATCCCCTACTTCTATATGCTAATAAAGAGATCTGTTGCAACATGAATTGCGGGGTGGTAAGTCCCAGAAGAGTAAGAAAAATTCAATCAGTGAAAATGTTACGAACATAGGCGTACGGCACGCGCGATTTTTGAGGGGCGAGCGACATTTGCCAGAATTTCAAGATCTAAATTTAACACAATTTCAAATGAAATTGCCTGGAAATCATTAATTTGTGATAGTTTTTATTTAGTCAGTAGCCAGAATTATTTAGCCTTTCTGCCCGAATCTTACTGTTTCACAAACTTTGGCGGGGGGGGGATCGCCCCCCCTGCCCCCCCCCCTCCGATACGCCTATGGTTACCAAAGTATACATCCCCCCCTTCAACTTGCAAGTTGTGATGTTCTTAATTGATAACAACGTTGTTTTTACCTGAAGCAGTAAACTTTTGATATAAAAATTTGATCTCTAATTGGTTTTTACATTTTTCACCCTATTTCTGTAACTTTTGTGGATGGACAATATCACAAAATCTACCTACTGTAATTGAAATTGTAAAACTTCAATATGAAAATGAAGCAAATATCTCATGATGTTGATAAGCTGCATTTGAGGAGTTTAGAGGCTGAATTGGGAAACAACACAATTTTTGAGCACAATGCAACTAAGACAAAGGCAATAAGCCTGAATTGATGCAGTGAACTATGAAACAGGTCAGAGCAAAATTGGCAAATAAAAGCGCTACGACCATGAGAGTTATTCTTTAAAATATTGTATGTGTCTGCATTGTATTTAGTACAAGGAAAATCTAGGTCTCATATAGATGGCATACGGTGTAAGAACTTCCCAAGAGATTAAAAAGTAATTAGTTCCCTCGAGAGAAAGTGTCACAGAGATGACTCCGCAGTAAATCATAATAATTATTGTAACTGCAACCTTCAGGAAATGACAATTAAATCAGGGGGGAGAGACATCCGGAAAGGTAGAAAAATCTTGTTGTTCACTGCAAAGAATGAATAAAAAATAACCAATGCTAGCAAATAAATGCATCAAGGATCAACTGTAAATCCATGTCAGTATTAGAGCTCATTTCCACATCAAATCGGTAGGTAATATAGGAAGTATGTACTCACTGCCCCACAACATCATCATTCTTTTGCGACATGCTAAGCAAGCAACCAATCAAGGACTCAAGGTGGTGTCTGCTCTAAATAGTGTTAAGATCTGACTTATTTTATCAGGAGAATTATAGGCAAGCAAACATGTGGTCACAGACAGGACCACAGACAAGAGAGTGGGATAGACTTATGGTTTGCTTACCTTGCCTAGAAGTGTCAAGCGGCTCAAGCGACATGCATCAGACATAAGACACAGACAGGAGACTGGAATAGAATGATTTTCTTGCCCAGAAGTGTCAAGCCACATGCATCAGACATACGAAATTAAGAATAGAACTAATGAAATCATTAGATGAGTATAAACACTGAAAGAGATGCTAAATATTTTAAAACCTATAAACATCAACTGAATATTTTTTTGAAACAGCAACGTATGATTTCTAGTTATGAAAATTAACATAACATAACATCTTTTTAATGGTCACAGGTAACATTCGTCATGCAGCCTAAAGCAAAATTGGCCTAAGTCATTTTTGACAATTGTTAGGCTAATTTGGTTTTGACAAACAAAATGACTTAGTCCAAAATTGTTATGTGGTCTAGCTGTATCATTAAGCAGATTTCCATAAAATTATTGAGTGAAACGTGAGGAAACATCTTTAATAAAATTAATGCTCACAATTATGACCGAAAAATACTGGTCACATTCGCTAAAATCAGTGACAACAAAATTGGATGTTTGCGCGAAAATTAAATAGGGGTTTTGAGGTTGCTTGTTATTTATTTAAGAGTCCAAATTTTTTTTAGCACATGTATTATCATAAGGGCCTTCCTGTGGTGCCAAAGAGGAAAAATGGCCTAAGTCTGACCTAGGCCAATTTTGCTTTGAGCTGACGAATTATACAAGTGAAATTTGTATGCTGTATTAGACTGAAAATATGAAATGTGGCAAAATTATGCTGAGTCATTTATTATGGGACGTTCAAAATATAATTATTGGATGACACCAATCTATATTGATAAATTTGCGATAATTTTTGGTGTACAATACTGTTTATGTATATCTTAAACTTCCCGCGTCCATTTCTGAAATATTACTCTAAATATAACAGATGATGACTTGAAAAATGTAATTATCATTTAAAGCAACAATACAATACGATACGATGCGATAATAATTTATTGTCACTGTTACAAGTACAGCAAAATTTGTAGCAATAGACGATATACAAACAGAACATAGTGAAGTTGAAATTAATTATACAATTATACATATAAATATATATATATACACACTTTATACATTATTCAGCAAATGAAGCATTCCATTATGATTGAAACTATTCCGGGAAATTCTATTTAGAAGCTGACGGGTCAGATTTCCCCATCTGCTCTGAGGGGCAGTAAACATGATTCGACAGTTCTCTTATGCATGGCATCCAGTACAGTACCATAAGGTTGAAATTTATTAAATACGTAGGTGAGTGACCAAATGTCTTTGATTTATTAATATCAATATATTGATGATGGCAGTTTTACACATACCATGTACGTGTTCATTGTTCAAGTACTATCTTGTTGCAATGCTCTAATGGCATCATACTATTTTGTATTACAGTTTGTGTAATTTTTGCCATAATAGGCTGTAATATCAATTTATCATATATATACTCTGCATAATAATTGTGTCAAATAAATATGTGTAATTAAACACGTTGACTTTGGCAAACAGGCTTCATCCACTTGGTGGGAGAATAACAAGTGCAGCAAATTACAACTCATAACATCATAAGGTGGTATTATCCCTCTGCTCAGGCAGCAAGTAATTGGTAGATGCATGCAAAAGCTTCCCAGAATTATATCTAATATGCGAATATGAGATTGTAATTAGTCTGACTATCCCAATTCCCTTTCCATAATAACCAGAAAATATTAGCAATAAAGTGTGATTCATGACAAAGGTGATGGGTAATACTCAAGGCACTTTAGACCAAAGTGAGACTTGAAAGAATGTGTCTTAAGCTTTTTTAGAAGGTCAGTTATAATGCATTGCCAAGCCTGTAGAATGTATCTTGCAGGAGTACAAAAGTTCTGCCTGGCAACTTCGTGTAGGGGAGAGGAGGGCTGGTTGGCACAGGGGCAGGTTGGCACACTCTTTATTTGTGGGAAGCTGAAGTGGAGTACAGAAATGTGTTGTTACCGCATTTTGCATACATGATAAGGCCCTTCAAGAAAATCAACCATTTTGGGTGTCGGCTTACCCATGTGGGCTGTGGAGCACTTTTACCTGCGCAGGGGCTGGTTGGCACACCCAAAAGCCGTTTTTCGATAACAAGGAAAAAGGTGTACATCAATGACTGATGGCCTCACCTAGTTCATTAACTTATGATAAGCTTTGTAAATATGTTGACTTGTGCCAACCTGCCCCGCTTATGTGCCAACCTGCCCCATGGTGGGGCAGGTTGGCACAGAATTATTGAGCTGCGATATCTCATGGGCGAATAATAGTACAGGCTCAGTGTGATACTGATAATGTAGGTTGGGGATTGGACTTCAAACTTACATGTGAACAAAATCTATATTCTGAATGGCTTTTGTTCAGGACGTCGAAATGTCCGTTTCGTACCAACCAGCCCCACTCTCCCCTACGTGTAAGCACTTGCCATTCATCTACTGTAAGGTCAAAAGTTCAAAGAAGTCTGATAGCCAAAGATTAATTGGGAGACATTGTCAAAGTCTCATGTTCGTACCGTTATGTTGGTCTGGTAATGAGACAAGAATCTAGAGTGTAGATTCTCGATCTTCGGATCCATATATATAGAAGATGAATTTACCATCAGAAGATCTATTAGATTTTGTAGCCAGAATTTTCGGCCACACATCGTCATCAGTGGCGTTGTTGTGGGGCTGAGGTCATGAGAGTCATGTCACGGGAGAGAGTTTTAGGCCGGGGATAGCACAACAACGCCACTGATGAAGATGACGAGACGTAGCAGAAAATTCTATGAAACAAGAATCATTTCACTTGTTCCTGGAAATACAACATTATCAGTAGTGAAAGTGATGGAACCCATCATGATTGACATAACACATTTCTCAAAGTGAATGAAATGCAGCACTGAAAGCTTTTTAAAAGGCATATAAGATGTCCAAGAGTGTATTATGTGACCACAATGTAATATTACCACATTTCTCTGGATATACTATCTCAGAAACAAACAAAAGAATTTTGATACACAGAAGGGGAAATGTGAAAAAGGCATTAAAATGCTATTCTGGGACCACAAGAAATTGAAAAAAAGGTTTTGCACTTCTGAACTTGAAGTCTGAAGCTTCAAACAAAAAAAATCAGAACTTCAAGATGGCCACTGAATGCTCAATGAACTTCAGACAAACATCAAACTTTTAAATGATACTTCTACTTATTCTAGGTGATTTTTTTTTACAAGTTATGTAGGAATATGACATCAGATGGTAGTTCCAATAAGTTAGCATTGGAAGTCATGCAAATCAGGTTTCTGGTGTGTGGTCACAGAAGTATTCAGCCAATGACAGCCATCAGTGAGAGCAAAAACTGCATTTACACAGCAACACATTTCTTATATTTTATGTTGTCTCAGTTAGTTTTTGAATATAATACAATTTGTTAGTCAGTCAGATGAAGCTTAGCTCAGTCAAACCAGAATATTATGCATTATGTCGGTCAATAGGAAAGTTTTGGATAAAGTACTTTAAAATATCAATGGCTGTCTTCTATGTCAGTGTAATGTCACATAACCATGTACAATAATATGAGAAGCCTTCATCACACAATGCAACATGGCCAATCACATTGCCCAAGCAATATGATGTCACATACCAATTTGATTTCTCATATTCTGAAGGGATAGTAACAATTACAAAATCTGAGTAAAGTTGAATCTGCTTATGAGATCCTAGCCGTAAAACAGCATATGAACTTTTTTCAGTTACATTTCCCACACTCAGTTTTGCTCTTATTGGAAGATAAGAACTCAATTTAAATTGATATTGAGACCAAGCAAATTACTCTTGTCAGATCCACACTGATTCATGGCTATACTGGGAGAAGGACATGTTGCTGTTAGGTAATTATAGTGCAGCAATAAACGAGATATTGATCACTTATTCCAATCAATGGTCCCTCTTTCAAGCTTTGTGACTGCAGGTTCAAGCCAATTCCTACAGTTTCGAAAGACAAAAAAAGCTGAATCTCCTGTCTGATCATCATCATTTTGAGGCTCCACAATTCCAAAAAATGACAGCAGAAAGTGTCTTATTCGGTGAGAAAATGTGAGAAAATGTAAGCAGTGCAAACAAATCCCTTCAATCCAAGCTTTTGGAGGCAAATTTATCTAATATAGGCTCCACTGTGGAAGACAATGTCCATATATGACTCAATACTCAGAAGAAAACATGTAATTGATGGCATCATGATTAGATGAATTTAAAAGATTGTGAATACACTAAGCATATGAATGAGGAAACAAAACTAGTTTAGAGCACAATGCAACCAAGAAAGGCAATAAGTCTGAATTGATGGAGAGAATTATGTAACAGGTCAGAGCAAAATTGGCAAATCCTACTTTTTATGAAAGCGCAATGACCATGAGAGTTATTCTTTAAAATATTGTATGTGTCTGCATTGTATAAGTACAAGGAAAAACCAGGTCTCATTCAGATGGCATTAGGTGCAAGAACTTCCCAAGAGATTAAAAAGTAATTAGTTCCCTGGAGAGAAAGTGTCACAGAGATGACTCTGCAGTAAATCATAATAATTATTGTAGCTGCAACCTTCAGGATATGACAATTTAATCAGAGGAGAGAGGAATCCAGAAAGGCAGAAAAGTCGTGTTGTTCACTGCAAAGAATGAATAAAAATAATCAGTACTTGCACATGAATGTATCACGGATCAACTGTAAATCCATGTCAGTGTTAGAGCTCCGTTCAACATCAAATTGCCACGTAATATTATTGGAAGCCGACAGGTACTCACTCCCCCATGACATCATCATTCCTTTGTGACGTGCTAAGCAAGCAATCAATCAAGGCGGTGTCTCCGTAAACATCGTTAAGATCTGACTGATTTTATCAGGAGAATTACAGGCAAGCACACACGTCGTCACAGACAGGATCACAGATAAAAGAGTGGAACAGACTAATGGTTTGCTTGCCTATCCTAGAAGTGTCAAGCCATATGCATCAGTATGTCCCACATAAGAACAGAACTAATGAAATCGACGGATTAGTATAAACACTGAAACAGGTGCTAAATATTTTAAAACCTATAAACAGCAAGAGGAAAGTTTGATTTCTGGTTATGAAAATTATGGGGCATTCAAAATTTAATGATTGGCAGACACTAATCTTTATTGATAAATTTTCGATCATTTCGGTGCACATATATCTAAAACTTTCCATGTCCATTTCTGACATATTACTCTGAATGTGACAGATGATGACGAATCTGCAATTTTCTCATAACTCCATGAGAAGATATATTTCCCTAAACAGCTATTCAATCCACTTAAGAGGTTCTTCATCCATCATTGCATACCAGGTTATGAGCACGAACACTGAGCATTCCATCTGTGGTGATAACATTGCTGCAGTCATCCTGGTTGTCAAAATATTGTTATTGTGACAGGAATAAGAATTGTGGGCTTCATTTTGTTCAGGACAGCACTTTCTTCTCATATGAGTACTTTGCATTCAAGCACCAAACCAATTAAGTGATAACAGTTCTAGTTTTAAAAGTGAAGAAGATATCACCCCACCAAAATGCATTGCAGGCTACCATTCACGTTGGATTTGTAATGACATCAGATATCATGCGAACTGAAGAACAGCTGAAAAACCTTTGTAAGTGCACATTGCTATATAGTTTTCTTTTACCTACAAGGTACTGTAATCATTTCAAGCTGACATTTATGCATGGTTTTACAAAAGAATGAACACTCATATTTTGTCCTGGTCCATTGCTACAACACGTGCAATATTTTGTTTTATCACACCTACCCTGTGATCTCCGTGTCCTGATTGGTCAAAACACAGTTTTTTTCTTCACCACAGGACCGCACTGGAAATAAGTCTTGGGACTTTCGTGCGTCATCCTAGATCTTCATCCATTGTTACATCTTCATTTCATTTATCGATTTAATTTTGTAACCTGTATGAATTTCTAAATAAATCAATCAATCAATCAAACAGTTACATGACAATATATTATTTGAACTAATACCCAGGCAGAGTACTGATGCCTGGGTATTATCAGTTACACCCTGCTCATCTCGAGGGCACGGGAATATACACCACGAAGGACTCCATAAACCACGAAGCCGAAGGCTGAGTGGTGTATGGAGGCCTGAGTGGTGTATATTCCCGTACCCTCGAAAAAGGAGCAGGGTGTAACGGTTTTATCCTCAGACTTCTTGTTTTATTGATGCCCATAGATTATCTTGCAAACTGAGTCTGAAATGTCTTTCAGTAACAAAGCAATAGCATTGTGACGTCATCATCAGAGCTGTCACCTTGATGATGTCACAATGGCTCAAACAATGGCATTGTGACCACAGGGGCTTCTAAACCAATGTACATGACGTCTACTTATTATATAATGAAAAGGGAAATCACGCAAAAATTACATGCCCTCAATCAAACGCCTCCTGGGGAAAAATTTCTGCAGGTATGAGCTTCATATTGTAGGACAATAAGTAGCAGAGTCCATTAAACAATCGTGTGAAATTTTATCAATGTCTGATCACGACATCACAAGTTCTTTGAGTTCAAAGTTCAAGAAAGTGTTCATAAAATGAACTACGATTATGATTGGGTTTTGACAGTCATGAAGCTCGGCAATGTTTTGCATAATATCTTGATAATATTAGGATTTAAACAAACAAAAATATGCCACAGTCTTAGAATACGATTGATGCTGTTATCTTACCTAAAGATATGTCTCCTAAACCGTGTGTAATCATTGATAAGCTGTTATTTTCATCAAATTCACGAGCTCACAGATCTCAAAGCCGCCATGATGTCATGTTATGACGTCATCAACACTAAAATGCAGGCCAACCCATGAGACAGGGCGGGACAGACTCACATAGCCAGATTTCATGGCAAACCTTGCCTGGAGGAGTGGTGGGAGCGGGGGGGATGTTCTCCTCTTCTCACCTGTGGACCCTCAAAAGAAAGAGGCAGTCAGAACGGACCTGCAGACCTCGTAAACATAATGCCTTGTTTGCCTCATGACAATGGCCCATAACTGCATGGTTGTATTCATTGCCAAATGCTTCATACCTCTGCGGATGATAATGTACATTAGGCCCAGATACATTGTGCTGATTAGCTGTTAATTAATTGTGCATGTGGGTCTATATCAGTGTAGAGCATCTATAATCCTACAGATTATTCAGGACTTAGATGAATCAAATTATTAAATTTTATCACAGGCTAAGTGGAGCTGGAAGAACTGCCAAAAACAACATTTCAATGTTTTTCTTTCTTTTCATTCTTTGACCTAAAACAGGGTAAAGGCTATAAAGTTTGCTGAATTAATTGTATGTCATAAGTATGATTTTTAGAGAATTTAATGTCATAAGTATGAATTTCAGAGAATGGCTTGGAAGCCTAAAAAATAAATTAATAATGTACAGGCCTGTAAATGCTCAAGTCGTAAATAGGTGTATTGTCCCCAAAATCAGGCCTCCCGGCAACCATGTTAAAAAAAACTTGTCTATAGATGGTATAGAGATTCTATAAATTAGAGGAAATTTTAAAAAATCATAAGGTTTTTTTGCAGAGCTCTTCAGGGATAAAAAAAAATTATAAATACATTTTTATCAGGATTAATATTTAGTAAAATAGATACTTCTTCATTATCGATAATGTTGGAAACTTATGAGCTGATCTATCTATCAGTCTATATTATAGATCTGTCTAGGCCTATCTGTCCAGGCCTATCTATCTGTCTGTCAGTCTGTCTATCTATCCACATCTAAGCCAACTATTTTTGAGTAAAGACATTAGGTAAATATATTTGAGATTTTAAAAGAAGTCAACTGGCTTCAAGAAGATCACTGATCACAGATCAGCAGGCCCTGCACGTCGGCCCACAGTGTGCACAGTTCAGAGCCACATTGCTCACTGACACCAGCAGTGCTGGTGCACCGTATGACCCTTTGCAGCCCACAAGTTTGCAGTTTTAAAATTAAGATAAAGAGAAATATAGTTTTGTGTCCCCATATAGTGATGGCCTGGCAGATGGTCCCGTTCCGCACCCTGGTTCTGACTTTTAAGTGTAGTTGCTATGACAACAGCATATGACGTCACGACTGGCAAGGAGCTCTCTGCCCGATCATAATCGTAATCCTGTTTCTTAACTGATTCCAGCTATTCAGGTCCTCCTTGTGAAGCCAATTCCCGCTGCACAGCTATGAAATTCACACTGCAGATGGTTGGCACCCTGATGTTTTATGTTATGAAGTATGGGTAGTCAATTGTTAACTGAATTGGTACAATTGCAGCTTGTTCAGAATGGTCTCAGAAATTCGTGACTTCCCTTTATTGTATTCTATAATGTATCTGCATAAACTTGGTTCAGAAGCCCCTGTGATTGTGACGTCATGACTATTGTTGCTACAAGGATGATGTCATAACAATCCTATGGTTGCAATTGTGACATCATTGTTTATCTCATACACCCTGTCTGGTGACGACAGACAGGGTGTACGGTGTCATACACTGCGGCTCTCAGCCAATGAGAATCGAGGATTCACACTGGACTGAGGATAATAACTAATCCTTCTGGCATCAGTGAAATCTAATTCCCCTTGTGTGTGTTTGTAACTAATTCCCTCCGCCATTGGCCTCTGGAATTAGTCACAAACACTCTACTAATGCTCTCTTGATCAGTTAATATCTGTATAATAAATCACAAACAGTACAAATTCCTACCTATTAAAGGCAACAATTTTGTTTCAACTAAAACCTGCCTCTTGTGCATCGTGAAGTTGAAAAACTATTTTCTAGAGACTGTAGTAGAGCAGTCCTATAGAGACTAACCCATGCATGGGCACAATGTACTTTGTAGACAAACAAATGTATAATTTGCTCCTTCACTACTGCACTAATAGTTATTGCATGATAATTGCTGTTTTCGTGATTACCACCCATCTGTGCCTTCATATAATTACTGTGCACCAGATGCAGTTAATTCCTCAAGACATGAAGGGAATATAAATGGGTTAGTTGACCGAGTTCTGTTTCTTTGTGCTTTCGATTATATAGTTGTATAATAAAACTTAATGGGAGTGTGGTTCACAGCAATGAACCTCACGAATGTCAGATCGCGGAAGAATACAGCAGACCTGACATGAGTGAGGTTCATTGCTGTGAACCACACTCCCATTAAGTTTTATTTATATCCCACAATAAAAATGGACCTCCAGTAAAAATAATTAATAATTTCAAGAGGCACTATTTTGTTTGAATGGCCGCAAATAGATCCCTAGCAACCACACCGACCAATCAGAGCGTCAAAACATTGTGACGTCATCACTTCACTTCCCATTGTTTACAAAACAACGTCAGATAATGAGATGCATGTGGTTCACAACGATGAACCACATGGTGTGAATCACATGGTTTTTTGCCAGAACTTCACTGCCTATTGTGGGATATACTGTCTTTAAGGATGAAATACTGGATGGAATTTTCTCATATCTAGAATTTTGGTGGAACAAGCAAGAGTTCAAAACTATGTTTCAAGCCTGTAAGCTTATCTGAGCATCAAAATGACACAAACATAAATTAAGCCCATACAGAAAAACTTCAAAAATATCAGAAGAAACAGATGGCAAGGATAGATTGTTGAGCAGGAGTCCTCAGCATGTTACACATTTACCCCTTGTCAGATATCTTTTACTTGCCAACAATGCCAGCGATACAAAGGATCCGATTGGCCATTTAACTTCTCATCTGAACGATATCCAACTGGGATTGCTATAGAAGATCCACTGATTTTGTTTATTCACCTCTCTGGATTTGAACGATAGTCCAATACAGTCAAAATAGTTTTCATGAGCACTTTATGATGCATCAAGCACAGTTCTATGACTGATGCTCTGAACAATTGTGTGATCCATTTAATCTAGACAAACCTTATTTACTTGTCAAAAATAAAAAGCCATATCAAATTCATCAGCTAATACCAGGTATCAAATGATAATGATTGTCATAGTTGTCAAATGTCAATGAAGGATCACAATAATCTGATAAGACAGCGAACTCAGATGATTAGTACAGAATTCCAAAAAGTCAGTCTTGTCATAATTTGCAGTTTAGTCGCAATGACTCTTGCAAGTATAACCTTAATTACTTGCACTATAAAGTTTTGTACCTACCAATATTTGCCCCAAAAGGATCAAGTTTAAATTCATAGGCGTACGGCGGGCCGAATTTTTTTTTGGGGGGGGACAAGCGATATTTGCCCGAATATCACGATCAAAATTTTATACCATGTCCATTGTCCAATGACATTGCTTAGAATCACCTGATATTCCGTAATATTGCTTTGATAATTTGCCCAAATTTGTAGCCTCCTTCCCCGAATTTGGGTCTTTTCTCAAAGGTTGGGGGGGGACTTAGTTCTGATACACCTATGTTTAAATTGATGTTAGTGCTATTGCCCCTTTTAACATCGAATCGCCAAGTAATGCTAAAATTGGAGGCAGACAGGTACTTGCTCCCCTGTGACATCATCATTCTTTTGTGATTTGCAAAGAACTCAATCAATCAAGATAGTGTCTGTCCCCAAACATTAGACCTGAATAATTTGATCGGGAGAATTAGGCAAACAAAGATGCTGTCACTGGCAGGAGGCTGGAAAAGACTAATTGTACAGAAAGTGTCAATCTGAACGCAAACTAATCTGAGCACCAGAACTCCCTAGCCCCCCTCCCCTCTCCACCAAATATAGCAATGGGACTTTTACAATGTATATCGGGCTGTTCAGGATTATAACACATTCACTGTTAAGGTTGTGTAGTAGCATAATCTTTAATGGTGTCACAAATATCAAAACCATGATCTGGGATTCCATGCTGTTTTTGTATTTACATCAATGCTAAACAAGTAAGGAATTCCCAACATATTTTTTTCAATGAGAATGTGTAACATTGTAAGACCCACTCTCCCATTCTGTCAATAAACCCTCATGAGCCAGTTACCAGAATTGTACTGTCCATATACACTTACTTGAAGACTTTGACCTATCATGTCGCCGAGGCCATTTGCTTCTTACTCTTTATTTATAAATACGTGATCATTTTTCTGTACATGTCTAACATTCTGCAGTCCATGTTAACATTACTTTGGATGTGACAAATGATGACATATCCGTCAAATTTTCTCATGGCTTATAGGGGAAGATAGATTTGCTCTAAATTGCTATTCAATCCACAAAATTTGTCATCCATCATTGCATACCAAGTTATGAGCACAAATGTGGAGCATTCCATCCGTGGTGATAACATTACTGCAGTCATCCTGTTTGTCAAAATATCATTATTGTGACAGAAATAGACATTGTTGTCATTTGATGATTGTTAATTAGAAAGAATGGGGTTACTGTGACAGCTCATTGACCTAATTTGTTGATATGCTTGCTTTCAAATTTTGGCAGACGGAAATAGATATACTCATACCGGATGTCAACAAAATATTGTGGGCTCTAAGCTGCAAACTCTGCCTTTTTGCATTTTGATGATAAGTAAAGCAGTTTAGTAGAGGCTAGCCTGAGTTCGCTTTTTGTCACATACATGTACACTGTTTTCCTTCACTACTGTAAGGATTGTCATTCCATGATATTTGCTGTTCTTGTGCACATTATCCATCTGTTTCTTCATATGATTACTGTGTATCAGATGCAGTACACTGTGTAAATACTGTAAATAAATTACTAGAGTTCTTTTTCATCTCGAGGAATGCATTTGTTTCCTCAGAAGAAATTGTCTTTATTAGCATTGCAAGGACTGTGTGTATTAAAAATGACGCATGTTGCCCTCAGAACCATGTTCTTGCTGCTCATGAGGCTTTTGCATGAGATGATAAAGAGAGCACAGAGCTAGTTCTGCAGCCTTCAGCTCAGGTGATGGGGTGTCCAATCCTATATTTCACAAAGAAGTAACAGCTACAGATTGTCATTAAACTTATTGTAACTGGGTGTTAAGTTATACAGGGAGAAGATATGTCTATAATGTTGGCTCATAAACATGTTATAGTGTTTATATTCACTTAGGTGATTGAAAATAGACACTTTAGTGTTAAAATAAAAACACTATGGTGTTTATGCAGGACAAGCTGAAGTGTTAATGGGACTTAGAAAATTTTAAGCCAGTTGGAAGGTATATTACTATGTAAAGGAAATTAAGACAAAATCAATTTTTTCATATACATATATTGTCAGAATATAGAATCAGGCATTTTTGCCAACCAGCACAAATTTTGCGTGCTTTTATAATGTAAAAAGTCCAAGTTGAAAAAAAATTCTAAGTTTCATAAACGCTAGTGTTTATGATGTGTCTAATTATAAACACATAATCAAGCACTTAAGCTTCAAACTTAATGCATTTATCAACAGAAACGTTCGCTCAGCCATGAAGGTGAATGTTAGCCACTTTCAAAAAGCTGTTGATTCTGTTCAATGTTTGATTGTTTGAGCTATGTGGGACCCATAAGAAGTCTTATAACCAAAGTTTTGACAAGGTAAGTTCTTAAAAAAGCAAATATCCTTATTTTATTAATCAAGACAACTGTGCTCAGTGTTGTAAAGCTGTCATATTGAAATGTTATAGAGACAAAATTTATTTTCAAATATAAATACTCTTAAAACAGTTTTCATTGACACTTATTACAGAATCTTTTAAATATGCAATGTAAATCATTGTAAAAAAACTATCTATTTATACTTTGTGAATGTCAGGTGCCTATGTCAAATATTGTTTTGTGAAGGATTCTGTCACAAGGGTGGATCCAAGAATTTTTAAAGGGGGAGGTCCAGTGGCGAGGGGGAAGGGGGGGCGAGTCCAGGGGGTCCGGCCCTGAACTCATTGTGTCTCTTACGTGTTTCAGAAAGAAAATGTTGGTCTTCAAACTGTGAAGTTTTATTTTCACTGAATGAAGAAGTAGTAATTCGAAATAATGGGGAACAGCTACAGAAATAAAAGGTGATTATTTTTAAATGGGGTTGAAAAGGTGTCTAATATATGTCACCAAGATTCAACCTGAACAAGAACCCCCAGGTTGCCTGTGGTTTCTACTGATGTGGGATTTAAGTAAGGCCAAATGCTAAATTGTGCAGATTCTTTATGTACCTTAAAATATGTTTTTCAGAAAGAAAATGCAAGTTTCCAAATTCAGGAATTTTTTTCATTGGATGAAGAAATTGGAATTGCAAGTCAAAGTGAACTTCCACTAAAAGGTGATTATTTCTAAAATCTGGTTGAAAGGGTGTTTAATATGTTGGCAACCTTTTTCTTGAACAAGAACCCGTGGGTTGCCTAATTCAGGTGGTTTATGATGCAAAATGAATGCAGATTCATTTTGTACCTAATGTTTTTTAGGAAGAAAATTCCAGTTTTCAAAGCCTGGAGGTATATTTTCACTGGATGAAGAAATCATAATTGTGAATCATGGAGTACTGCCACAAAAAGGTGATTATTAGTCTGGTTAGAAATGTGTCTAATATGTCAAAAAAATTTAACCTAAACAAGAAGCTCCGGGTTGCCAAATGCAGGTGGCTTCTTGTGATAGTTGGAAAGACGTCTTACATGTCGCTCGGTTCAGGGTTGGAATCCAGCTCTAGTTGGGTCACCTTGGCCTATGTTGGATGGCTGTTTCAATCTTCCTTCACTTCATTGCCATGTCCTCCTCCTGCCCTAATTAGCCTACCGAGTGCGTTAATACAGGACATAAAGCCCCAATCATCCATCCACCAATCTAACATGTTGTTAAAATTTAACCTGAACAGGAACCCACGGCTTGCCTGATCTAGGTGTTTTCTATTAAAATGATTAACTTTTAAGTATGGTCAAATGCTAAATGATGCAGATTCATTATGTATCTTGTGTTTTTTCAGGCAGGGAATGTCAATTTTTAAACTCTGGAGGTTTTTCACCGGTTTAAGAAATTGAAAGTTCAAACCATGGAAAACTGCCATAAAATGGTGATTATTTCATGATTGTTTTGTATGTTTTATGTTTTACACTTGTTAACTTGCACTGTAAAAACCAAAAAGAGTTTCTCTTTTTGAGACTAAAATAAAGTATATCGTTATCGTTAACATTATAAGTAAACTCTGGTTAGAAAGGTGTCTAATGTCTCTAAAAGTTAATCCAGGCAAGAATCTCAGGGTTGCCTAATGTAGGCGGCTTCTTCTGATAAATCCAGTAAGAGAGATGTCTACTGTGTCATCGAAATTTAACCTGAACAAGAACCAGTGGGTTGCCTAACGTAGGTTGTTGCTGCTGATATAATATTTAAGTTTTAAGCAAGGTCAATAGCTATATGATGCAGATTCATTATGTATCTCATGTTTTTCAGGAAGAAAATGTTCGTTTTTCAACTCTGGAGGTATTTTCACTGGATGAAGTATTGTAATACTTGGAGAACTGTCACAAAAGGTAACTATTTCTAAAGTCTGGGTGGAAAGGTTTTTAATATGTCGTCAAAATTTAACCTAAACAAGAACCTCCGGGTTGCCTAAGACAAGTGGTTTCTTCTAATAAATATGTTGGAGAGATGTCTTATATGTCAACGGGGGGTTGGTCTAGTGGTACCATGCTGGGCTGCCAATCGCTAGGTCCAGGGTTTGAATCCAGCTCTTGTTGGGTCACCTTGGCCTATGTTGGATGGCTGTTTCAATCATCTTTCACCTCATTGCCGTGTCCTCCTCCTGCCCTAATTAGCTTACCAATTGCATTAATAAGGTACGTAAAGCCCAATCAACCATCAATCAATGTAAAGCGTTGTCAAAATTGAACCTGAACAGGAACCCACGGCTTGCCTGATGTAGATGATTTCTATTAATGTTTAACTTTTAAGTATGGTCAAATGCTAAATGATGCGAATTCATTAAATGTATAATATTATGTTTTTTTCAGGAAGAAAATGTCTGTTTTCAAACTGTGGAGGTTTTTTAACTGGATGAATTGTAATTGCAGCCCATGGAAAACTGCCACAAAAAGGTGATTATATCTAAAATCTGGTTAGAAAGGTGTCTAATATGTCACCAAAATTAAATCGGGGCAGGAATCCCTGGCTTTCGTAATATAATATTGGCGGCTTCTTCTGATAAATCCAGTTGGAGAGATGTCTACTGTGTAATCAAAATTTAACCTGAACAAGAACCTGCGGGTTTACTAATGTAGGTTGTTTCTGATGATATAATATTTAACATTGAAGTAAGGTCAAACGCTATATGATGCAGATAGAGTTCCCCCGTTGCCAGACTCACAGTCTTCTCATCTCATCATACGGCGATCGCCAGCCTCGATATAGCCCACTAAGGTGCTGCAGAGGTGTAAAACACAAACAAACAAACAAACAATATATGATGCAGATTCATCATGTATCTCATGTTTTTCAGGAAGAAAATGTTCCTTTTTAAACTATGGAGGTATTTTCACTGGATGAACAAATTGTGATTGGAAATCATCGAGAATTGTCACAAAAAGGTAATTATTTCACAAATTAAATAACAAATAATAATTTTATTATCAAAATTATTATTGACAGTCTTTTTAAATGTTGTTATGCAAAATTGACATGAATATACCCTTTTTCATCCGACCGCCCCTGCTGCCCGCATTTCCTTCCAGTACCCCTGTATTTCACCTGTTTCTTCAGATAGATTATATTCATGAGCGTAGCTTTCCATAGCTTTACATTTGACAGTTTTTTTCTAGGTGCATAATGATGTTGACCTATTGCTTTTTTACCCAGTTCTTAATTTTTACCCCAATAGTGGGGGTGGGGGCACAACTTACCCTGTGGCACAACATACCCCGGTCTCCCCCACATTTACAAATTCAAAATTGCACAATGTGACTTGACTGCTAATTGTTACAGATTATGGATGACATGTGAAATAAAAAGGGAAAAACAAGAAACATCACTCGCCACTTCTCCAAAATATAAGGTAAACATTTATTTAATTTGTAAAGTTATTTTTAGTTCCCTTTCTCATAATTATAATGAACACTTCATAATCAGGGATTGACTGGTTCCTAGTATGTCCTGTTATTGCATAATTACTTAGTGCATATTAGAATACCACACTAACTGGACGTTTTCTCATAAAATTCAACCTTTAAGCACTATTTGCCACTCATTGGATAAATGCATAACATATTAAAGGCTCCCTTGTATCTCTCTTTCATTGCTCAGGTAAACTTTAATAATAACGGCAAGTTTCAATTTTGCTGTACAAATGGACAGAACTTTTAACTTTTATTTCTTTCTAAAAAAAATTATTATCAACCATTTGTTAAAATAATTTCTTTTCTATCATTACAGGTTCTATGTATCATTGGTATCTTACGTGTCATCTGCATCATCTATGTCGTCATCTTGACGTTTCTGGTCGTGATTATGGTGTTTCTATTACTTGAGATAAAATACTCATTGGTGCGCAGATCTGCCTTCTGCGATGCAAATAAGCGATACTGACTTAATGGAACATTTCTTTATTTTTACTTCTGTGACAATTTGACAAAGACACCTTGAACCTTATCCACAAAAGGACAGATGAGCATTCACCTGATTTTCAATGCTCTGATTTGTCCTGTGTTATGCATATTATTCTTATAAACATTTGAGCACATATCAATATATGAAGTAAAAAATACGATCTAATTACTTTTATGCCAGGTTTTCATTGGAGGAACTAACATTCAATTGTTGTTGTAAAAATTATACATTCACTGTTGTTACACTGAACAAATTTGGGTTGCTTACATAATTTTGAAATATAAAATTGTATTATTTCCAAGCGGTAGTTTTGTGGCGAAGTGTCATCTAAAAGTAGGACCGACGAATGTCCTACATATTCTCCTACAGTTTTGCAAATTACATTTATTTTATGATGAGCTGAACCAGTAAAAACATATATTTTGCATGCCTACTTAAAAAGATTCTCTTTGTTGCTACAGAGTCTGACACATCATTGTAATATTTCACTAATGAAAACTTGGAATTATTAAATTGTGAAATTACTGACACCTTTTGTTGATTTTCTATGAAGATGAGCTTCAAACAAGTAGTTGCACAGCTTGGCCTGTTTCTCAATGCTTCAAGGATGCATTGTATAGACTTTCCTGGGATGCAGATCTGAAGCTTCCAATAATTCTCTGAAAGCAAAACTAGTGGCAATTCTGCTTAACTTAATGATGCATGCGAGGCTGGTCACTTTTACTTTTAAAGTTCTTTTCTGCAATGCTTAGAATTAGTGTTCAATATAGAACTCTTAGAAGACAGTGTCATATGAAGCATTCATATTTTCTATAAAGAGCACATAGATCTACAAAATTATATTGATGTCAGGTATTAATAAAGCTGCAGTGCTTATTTCCTGGTTTTCATTACCAATAGGGCAAGCTTTAGAATGAAAACCTGATTTTGGGTGTGTGGATTTAATACGACCATATTTGGTAAAAACCCCAACAGGTGATAAAACAGTCAGACATCAACAAGAAATTGTCATACTTTCTATATGGCATGTGTTTTACTGTATGAAACACAATGTCATTGGATCAATGTACTAATTTTCATTTTCAAGCTATAAACAATAATTAAGTTTTGCTTTTTGTCAATCGTTGAACCTAGTTGAAATTCAATCAACCTGGATAAATGATTAAGGCTTTACATCATTTATATATGCATTTTGACAGGCTATTGTAATTAGGACAGGAGCAGGGCACAGCAATGATGAGAAGGTTGATTGAAACTGCTGTCCAACATAGTATGCCCGATGGCGACATGGCCAGAGCTGGAATAAGACCCAGGAACCAGCAATTGCATTGAAGTCCAGAGCACTACCAACTGAGCTGAGATCCCCTTCCCAGTAAAGTAAGTCAGATTATGTACTTTACCTTCGTAACCTGCTTAAGCAAAAGGGGGAACACAAAATAGCAAAATTTGATTGAAGGAGGTTTTTTTACAGTGCTGTGCAAAAGTGTTGAGGCAACCCACAATTTTTCTTTGTTTTACATTCCCTTTGAGCACACATGACCCTCCTCTCTATGTTTCCCTTCCTGAGTATCTCCATACAAGTACTCATAAATGTTTTTTAAAATGGATCCTTGAGAAACATTCCTGAACACTATACGAATAAGAATACAACACCGTTTTGGACTCAAAACATAGTTTGGAAATCAAACATAAAAAATGTGGATGTGGCTTCAGACTTGTGAACATAACTGCATTTTCAGTGTTTTATTACTTCATTTCATGGGCCCCCCTCTTTGTTGTTAAGGCATACAAAGGCAAGTAAAATCTGCTCTTACTGTACTTCACCTTTGTGGGGCAATATTTTTCCAGGAGTATTTTTGCCCTAAGGAAATGCCCACGATAGACTGACAGACAATCCTTCAGACAGACAGACAGACAGTCACACGGAAACAATACCCCCACTCTGCTTTGGAAGTTAGCAAAATAATACTATATAAATTGAACAAAGATGCCATTTTAAATTTCTTTACTGCCTATTTGAATTCTTGAGTGCATTTACTTTGGGGCAAAACAGATACAATCATACTTATGTATACTGTATATGCTATTTTTCACAAACTAGATGCAGTATAATTAGACCTGATTAGCAGAGATTGCTTGTGGTGATTACTGTGTGTTTGTATACGACTGTTTGGTGTTTCTAATCCGACTGATCTCAATGATTGTTTCAGATCAACGCTTCTTCTCCCTTCATAAAGATAAACGCCTAGTGTTTATTTTAAAACAATTCTAGAGTCAAAGACATGTTGAAGTGTTTAAAAAGTGTAACAAGCTCATTAAGGTGTTGTCGTGTTTATAATTCATAAACACCTCAACATGTTTATCTTTATGAATATAAACACTTCAACGTGTTTAAAAAGTGTAACCAAAAAGTGTTTATTTTGGTGTTAAAATAACAACACTTGTTTTTAGAGTGCATATACTACTTGAGTGTGTGGTTGCCTGGACCACAAACCAATGAGGGGGGGGTATTAGACTATAATATATGGTTAATAATAGGTTTTGGGCTTGATACCCGCTCTGCGTGGTAGGGTCATCTGTACTTTAGTTGGATAGCAGCTTCAATCATCCTTTGTCTAATTGATGCGTTCTTGATCTAGTCCTAATTAGCTTATCAAGTGCTTATGTACACAACATAAAACCCCAATCATCCATCCATCTATCCAGTGCCACTCACACCGATGATAAATGCTGTTGGAAAAAGTGGCTGAAACATACACAATCTTTGGATGGTAAAATTCAACACTTCATATCAATCCCGGAGAAAGTAAAGTATATATATAAGTTTTTTTACAGTGTGCCTGGTATTCACAACAATTCCCTTACAGTGTATTAGAGGGACTTTTTTTCCATTAAATCTGCACTAACACTACTTTTATAGAACATCAGTGGTTTACAAATGACTAGGGCAACTGACTTGGTAACTATCGGTAGTGGTAAATGGTACATGTAGTATTTCATTACAGCTCTACTTTTAGTCAACCGTTACTATATTTGGCAGTAAGTACCAGGAATAACATTGGACACAAAAGCTTAACTCAATGGCACTGGAACTGAATGTCAGGAAATGTAATTGAATGATATGTACTCAATCTAAATTGATACTGACTCCTTGCTGATTTGCGCTGACCGACATTGATCCTCATTGATTTCTGGATAAACTTGATTTGAACAGCTTGCCATTTTACAATTGAAGTAGTGGTAGTAGTCATTGACTTGTCAATTCCAACAATGACATCTGTCTTTTGGAGAAGTGCCATGGCTGAGCTCATCAGAGGATTGTATAGGCATTAAACTTAATAGATTTATCAACATTTGTTTAGTTTCGCCATCACCTTTTAAGCATGGTACCCAATTTGGGGGTGACAACTATAGATATGCATGCGGAGCTTTTCTCAACTGGAAATTATCCATTTCATGGAAAAATGGATATAATTATTTTCGAGCATGTCTCGAAATATTATTTATATAAATACAGCGTTGAAACAACCACCTCATAGAAATATTTATTTAAGGACAGCCAAAAAAGGTTTTTTCCAAAAATCATTTATTCCATTTAAACAAACTCCGGATATCTGATGGTTGTTATATGCCAGAATATTCAGAGAGGAAATTACCTTCATAAGGCTTCTTACAATCAAACATGTTTGGAAGGAAATCAATTTAGTTTCCCTTTTCATTCAACATGTGAATGTCTTTCAATTATTTCCTTGCAGTTGTTTCTTCATACTCTTCTCAAGTTTCAACGTGTGTCTTTTAAATTCTGTAATTTTTTTATTCCCACACGCTTTTATAGAAACTGGAAGTGCTGATTACCAACATGAATTATTCTAAATTTATTGATAAACAAATGATGTCTCTTGCTCTTAAAGGAATGACCAGACATCCTGTTATCAGGTTTAATAAAGCATTGTTTCAGTAAATTTGGTGACAGATCTTTTTTTTTCTGCATGAATATGGTTATTGTGTGTGTTGGCTTTGTGGTAAACTGACAATGGTGCCTTTGTGATGTCTTCATTGTCTATTATATGACTTGCATTGTATTAAGTATCTTTTACTTTCCCAGGACAGGCAGATATGTAATAACATTTTTCCAGTAGTCTGACAGTGGCAGGTCTTTAGGGGCCAATAATATATAGTACAATTTTGAAAAAAACTTATAATAGCCCTGATAGCGAATTCCAAAACATGTCCGGGCCCCCCTAAACTATTGTTTCTTGATCCACAACTGTCTTCTGTGCCAAGACCAGTCTCAATTATAGCCAAGTTGTCAAAATTGTATATCCGATAGACTGATATTCTGATTACTTAAAAAAAGGTTACATTTCTTTTGTAAATTAGCTGAAGCAAAACCAGGCATCCTTTGAAAGTGGACAACTGAAGGTCTCTTGCTGCACGTACTTGTAAGAGATCGGCATATATTTTTGGCTGCCTATGAAAGTGAATCGAAAATATTGATCAAGTTGTGGGTTCAGATCCCACTCCTAGAACTCAATTGTCAATCGTAAAGCTAAGTTTTCAACAGAGTGAAATAACATCCTTTTAAGACTGTAATTGCCAATTTGATAATCCTGGAAATATATGAGTCATCAAAATCGGTCCGTCTTTGCACCTTCAGTAGAAACTGTTTTTGCTGTTGTCTAATGCGTGCTTTTGCATCCCCCATCCCTAGTTCTGTTAGGACTAGGTCATTGCCAACGGAGTTGTGGATGCCTAGCAATAATTTCTCAGCAGAACGCAAATTGTTAGTCAACCAAGTCTGGCAACTGAAAAACAAGGCGCTCTTCACAGCGCTGTCCCACACTTTAAATTTTGCTTGCCAAGGGGCGTCATAGTTTTTTGTAAGGAATGACATGAATTTATACATCCTGAAATGTCAATATGTTACGATTATATCGCACAAAATACATCGACTCTGTGAAGCTATAATCCCTCTTGGAATTGTTGGCAGGTTAAAAAGCTTAAAGATGAGATACCATATTTTCAAAAATATCACGACAGGACAAATACTTTATTTTACTTAATGAACGATTAATTGTCAATTCATCTGACAAAATTAGCTCTCAGTCAAGAGCTCATGAAAGCATGACTGCATCAGCCCATCGTGAACACCGAATTAAAGCAACCTGTGCTTTCAGCTGAGTAATTGATTAACCTGAGACGAAGGATCTTTTTGAGTTGATAAAAGAAAAATGCAATACAAAAAGATCTCAAATTACCAGATGAAAGAATATCCGAATGAAACGCATTCCCTTTTTGGATTGTTTAGGTCATGCGTGTTATATTTCATTCTGTGAAATTCATATTTATGGCAGGAGTCTCACCAAAATGTAATGCCAACCTTTTGAGAAATGTATAAAAAGGATTTTAAAATACTGTGGAAGAAAAACCTAAAATCACTTTGTGATAAACATCCAAATAATTTTTGATTATGATCATCATAATATATCGTACAAAATATGTGTACACTTTCGTCTCTTCAGGTCTAAAATCCTTCAAACAAGGTGGGGAGTATACATTGTTAAACTGTAAATAGGTTCAATTGGTAAGGGTCACATTTTGAAATATGATGTGTACTACTATTTAGATATCATGATAATAGGACAACAAATAATTAATTGGACTTCATGAAGGTTCATTGCCGTCTTGTACGATGATCTTAATAATATCATAAAGCGCTTAATATAGCATCAGCAGACTTCTTTTGGATTTGCAACCCGCAGCAATAAGGTACTGTACAATTAGTTTTGATGTAGGAGGTTAATTGAACTTTAATATTCACATCAACAAATTATTTCCTTTAAGCAACATGGCGGAGTGCAGTTTTGTAATGTAATTAAGAATCATAATGTCAATTTGTTTGACATAATTGACTCCCAGTAGAGAGCTCATGAAAGCACAACTGCATTGGTGAAGACAGCTTCCAATCCACACAAAAAATTTCAGACAAAGTTGGTTTTTTAGATTCAAAATGGTTTTTTGAAAAACCTAATTTCAATGCAAACAACCAACATGGATTTTTTTAAACCATTTTGAATCTAAAAAAACCAATTTTGTCTCGACATTTTTTAGAGTGCAGGCGTACTGAAGCGGGTAGGACAAGCAGTCACCCCGGGGTATCCCCCAAATTTGGGAAAATGCCAAAATGACAAACGGGCTAACAATTCCGGAGGATGAAACATTCTTAATAACTGGTGGTTTCCAAGCAATTAAATGAGACATGGCATAACATTTGGACAGTGAATTTCAGGCATATGTTGCTTTCCCCTAAAATTGGGCGCGCAGTGCACATTTTAGTACACATTTGTTCCATTAATTTTTCAGCATTGACCAAGTTTTTGTCAGCTGAGCAATTGATTAACCTGAGCATAAGCATCTTCTTGAGATGAAACAAAAAAAAAACATTCCCATTTTGTTATATAAAGGTCATGTGCTTAAATCTGTCATTTGCTGAAACTGATACATATTTTAGGAATTTCTCACGTTTCATCAAATTAATGCCTTTTTAGATTCTTTTTCTAAAAATGGGTCTACTCCTACAACGTGATGTAAATTCGAGATCTTTTTTCTTGGCGCTCTGACATCATAAGCCGGCAACAGTGTATACTAAAGAGGTTTATGTCATATTTTATAGAACTTCCTGATAAACATCCGAAATCAAAATAGCTTACGATCATGATGCATCATATCCTGTGCGAAATACCTTTACTATCTGTAATCCCAATTGTAAACAAGTATACAAATTTTTAATTTGAACTTCTAAAAAATGCTCATAGGATTGGATTATAAGAAGTGCTTCAAAAGTAGCTCTAGACAAAAATCCCGCCTACCTAAAATAACCATTGATCAGCATTTTTTGGAAAGTTTTACCAAGGTTTTAAAATCCCAGTGGCGTCCATATGGTTGGGGGGGGCCACATTCCCCCCACATATTGGACCTGTGCCCCCAGGTGCCCCCCATATAAACTTCTAGACTCATACGTGGATATTAGGCTAAAATATACAGTCAGTATGGTTGGTGCTCCCCCTCCAGAGAATCGGGGACACGCGTTTTGATACAAAATCACTTTCTTTCTATTCTTTTGATGCAAATTCAGACGCCACCATTCTTATCTTAAAACTGTGCTGTATTGACAAATATTGGGTAATAGACTCCCCGTACAGAGCCATTAAATTTATGAGAACCTATAGTCACCTGAATATATATTGACAGGCAGTTATGAAAGAAACACAAATGAAAAAAGTTTGCAATATCCTACACCGGGTTGCCACTTGTGACCCTGAAATCAACTTCTGAGTTATTGCAGAACGTTATGGAAGATTTATGAGCACTATACTGAAGGGGAAAAGTAATTTAAGGAAATAGAGCTGCCCTGCTCAAATAACCCATTGTATGATGCATGACATCTGACAGAGAGTCACGTCCTGTATTTCTGCACTGAAGAAGGCTTTCAAAACAAGCAAGGATTAAAGTAGCCCTATTGCCTAGTTCTGACTGGCGTGGCTATAGTGTTGCAAGTAATGTCCTGCAAATGTATGATTTGAATGAATATCAAATCACAATTATAGCCTGGCATGCAGCCTTGCATTTTGACAATGTAGGCTTCAGTCGCTTCAGTTTGACACCATGCCTGGAAAGTCCCAGTGATATAGGAGGACCGTGTAAAAATGATTGGCCTCATGGCAGGATACGCCTTTCGCGCTGTCTTTTACATTGTTCAGCACCCTCAACTTAACCCCATTTTACCTTAATCTACCCATTTTCAACTCTGCCACCCTCTTGTTACCTCATACGCTCCTATCTACCCTCAACTAACCTCACATGCATGCCCTCACCCTTCGCATAGCCCCAAAGTCCCTCAGCTTCCCTCAACTACCGTTGCCTTCCCTCAACTATATGCTTGCCTTCCCTCTACTTATTAACTCAGCTTCCTCAACCTGACTAAACGCGGCTGCCTTCAACTAAACTAAGCTCCCCTCAATTAAACTCGACTCCATCAACTAAACTCAGCCTCCCTCAACTGCTCTCAGCCACCCGAAAATTCAACAATTGTAACCACATGTGCATGTGTCAACTTTTCCTGTCGTGAGGACTGGCACCTAATGCATAATGTTAATGAAGTCTTATAACAATTTTAATGGGATTTTTTCTGACTCAAAACACAATGGCAAAAGTGCCAGTGAAAACTAGGAATTTCCAAATAAATTGAAGTATTACACAATGAAATTGATTGAGGTAGTAGCAACTACTTTATATCTAATATGCTCCGAGATATAGGGATGCACTATTAATTTCATCTACTGCATATAATTATATCATTCAGGATTAGGATAAGGACAACATTATTTGTTGATTGAGAGTTTCCACTAAGTGGTACGGAATCAGCCAAACAAATTTATAACAGAGTATATAGTTGCTATGTGTGGGTGGTTCGGGCCATTAAGTACTCCTATGTACTGGCAATTTCTATGTAATTCATATGTCAGAATAACTGGATTAGTTTACTATACTGCTTTGTTTATCATATTACAATTTGTCACAGTAATTAATGTCAGTCTAAACAGTGTCACATCACTCTATCGGAATAATAGACCAGTCTAACCAGCTTGTTTTCTGACACCTTTCTGATATCACCTGACCCTGCATGTGCTCCAGTATATTAACTTGAATATTTCGTGTAAAAATGCATACTGTTGCATATCTTTGCAATTAATGCTTGTTTTATAGGACCCTTGGTTGTGTGGGGAGTTCAATATTTTATACCTGATAACTTTGCTGCTGTGCAATAAATGTTCATTACTTTGGCATCAGCTGATAGTTATTACAATACCACAATTACAATGTCACAATTACACTCATCTGTCACAGTAAAACAACAATTGATACATTGTACCACTTCTCTCTGCCATGTAATTCTGTCTGACTCCTAAGCAGTTGTGAAGTAATGCCCTATACTTGCAATGCTACTAGGAAAAGTCATTTAATGTGACATGTCATTCTTCAAATATAATTTATTTTGTCAAACATCGTGAAAGGTATAGTTCAAGAAGTGTATTAGGTCAAAGTCAGACAGACAACTTTTTTTGGGTTCTTACAGTCACATCATGTTAGAACCCCATAAGTCAGTGTCTTACTAATACATACATATCCTCACTGTTAAAACCAGATGAATTCCTTTCTTCCTCATAGACAGCAAAACCGCTGTAACAGCCACATTCAACCACATTCCATTGTACATTTACTATTTCCAAAAGCAAATGGACAGAATTGAATTCTTGAATTCTTTTCACACCAAATGCAATTTAATCGGATCAAGTGGAATGGAGTAAATCGGAGTAAAATCAAAATGATCTAGCTTCCATGGCCTTAAGCTGAGATTAGCAGGTTTTAAGCATTCAGGAAACATTATCCACTCTGCAAACCATGGCTTGAATTTGAATGCAAACTTTGGCAGACAGGTCTATAGTCTTACTAGAAAAAAATTCTAATTTGAGCGATGGTCCCAGGATTCGATGTGATTTTGTTCGCCATGAATTAGACTTCTCATCCATTAGACAATCACAATTTAAAGTGAGACATATAGAAAGACAGTTAGAAAAAAGACCACCAAAAAAGTTAATTTGGACAATGCAGTAAAATAATTTGTAGGTCACCACCTGACATTAACTAAACACAAGCGGTACTGAACCTTCCTAAACTCTGTGGCTGTCTCGTAATCGAAAGTATGTACTTGGAGGGTAATCTCCAACTATATACTGGACTCAACAAAGGGACACTACGAAATGAGCCCTGTTTATATATATATGGTAATTTCCACTGCCAGGTGATCATTTTTTACCTTCAGCGAACGAAGTTCGAAGAAGGTATTGTTATCACTTTGGTCAAAAGTTGTCCGTCCGCCGGGCGAGCGGTCGGGCGGTCGGGCGGTCGGGCGGTCGGGCGTCCGGGCGTCCGGGCGGTCGGGCGGCAGGCGGATAGATAGTTTCCGGGCCAGTACTCAGCCCCTATTGAATGTATATTGATGAAATTTGGTACACATGTAGCCTATATGGTCTAGTTGTGCCTTTTGATGGTTTGATTGATGGAACTTTTGTAATTTTTGAAATATTGAGCAAAATATAAAAAAATTATTTTTTTCGTTTCCGGGCTAGGACTCAGCCCCTGTTGCATACACATGGATGAAATTTGGTACACATGTAGCCTGTATGGTCTAATTGTGCCTTTTGATTGTCTCATGGATGGATATTTTGTACTTTTTTAAATATTGTGAAAAATATTTAAAAATCTTTTTTTTCATGTCCGGGCTAGAACTCAGCCTCTAATACATGTATATGGATTAAATTTTTTACACATGTAGCCTATACAGTCTTGTTGTATCTTTTCATGGTCTGATTGATTGATATTCTATACTTTTTGGAATATTGAGAAAAATGTATTACTTTTTTTTTTTGCATTTTGGGCCAAAACTTGCCCACAATTGCAAGTACATGGATGAAATATGTTACACATGTCACCTATATGATTAATTTGTGCCTTTGTGGGTGTGATTCATCGATATTCTATACATCTTGAAATATTGACAAAAAAATATTAAAATTATTATTTTTTGTTTCCAGGCCAAAACTTGGCCATCATTGCATGTAGATGAAATTTTATATACATCACCTATATAATATTTTAGCGCCTTTTGTTGGTCTGCTTGATTATTATTCTTAATGCTTTTTCAAATATTCTGACCCATACCTCACAATAGGGTGGTCCAAAAAACTTTTTTTGTCAATATCAATTCGCATACCCTCCTATTTTGTGAGAAATGGTGCAAAAACAACGGAGTTTAAATTTTATTAAAATCCAACAAGAGGAAGGGGTCTCCCAAAGGCCTTAAAGTTTCAATGTTTTTTTAATTTTCGACCACTTTCGCCAATCCGCGGTTCTCTATAACTTCATCAGTATTAGTCATACAACATTCTAGTTGCCATAGTTGGAAAGCTCTCAAAAATACCTTCAATTTGCATACCAGCATCAATGGTCTAGGACGATATCTTGATTCCAATTAGCCCTTCAGCCTGCACTCTTTAGAATGAAAATGACGCAGATTGTCTAATCCTGTTAGAAAAATGGCTTTGGAATTTTTTTCAATGAAAATTACAGTGATTTGCATTCTCATAGTTCCAGAATGACCAAATGCGAAAGAATTTTTGATTTTTACCATGGGAGTGCCTGGCTTGTGAATGATGAAGTTCAATGTTATTATCGTTTTCATAGCTATGTGTTTTTTTGAAAACTTCGTTTTGCAGTTAAACCGTGACATCATTGGGTATCTGTCAATGCGATTGGTTTAATCTTCAATCTGTGACATATCAGTTCAGAGTTTGACATCACAGTTACTGACAAAGGAATTTAAAACTGTCAGGCAATGTTACTGTTTGTGTACAACCACAACAAACAACTGATGTCTAAACTGACTGTTGCACCTCATTAATTGTTTTCCAAACACAATGTGTTACTGTTTTTTCACAGGACACCAGTCATCAAAATTTCAAACAACATTTTTTGAAAGTAATTGAAACTCTCCTATGAGGCTAAGTAGTCTGTTTGGTTCAGTTACAGTGCATAGTGAACCATACATGATCCATGCGTCACTGCACTTTGTCAGTTTGCTGAAATCTGTGCGTGTAATAAACGGAATAATTCAACTTAATCTCTGACATCACAGTTTTGGAATGAAGCAAATTGCAAACTTGAAGAACACGTAGCTATGAAAACGATATTAACGTTAGTTGAAAACTCGTAAACTGTGAGATTGGGTCGGTTGCATTTCATATAATATCTTCGTCAGAATTTATTGCAGGGCAACACGAGTGGTACCAAATGAAAGAAAATACTCTTAGCATTCTCGTGGTACCAATGATGTTGCCCTATATTTAATTCTTGTGAAGTTAAAATATGAAATATAACAGCCCCTCCATGAATTGTTTCAATAATTCCGACGAAATTTTGCATTAAAACTTCCAAGCTTATAAAACAGGATTTTCCATGACCAAAAATTTAAAAAATATTTTATTTGCTTATTCTGGAACTTGGAGAATGTGAATCACAGCAATTATCTGTGAAAAAAATTCAAAAGCCTTTTTTTAATAGGATTAGACAGTCAGAAACATTTTCATTCAGAAAAGTGCAGGCCGAAGAGTCAATGGGAGTTAAGATATAGTCCTAAACCATTGATGTTGGTATTCAAAATGTAGGTCTTTCTGAGAGCTTTCCAACCATGGCAATTAGAATGCTGTATGGCTAATACTGACGAAGTTATAGAGAACCGCGGATTAGCGAAAATGGTTAAAAATTTAAAAAACATTGAAACTTTAAGGCATTTGGGAGACCGCTTCCACTTGTTGGATTTCCTTAAAATCTCACCTGCATCAGTTTTATACCTAACCTCATCAAATAATGTTAATAATTTTTTCCCATTGAAAAATGAACCACCCTACCTCACAACTTATTCCTTGTTTATGCATGAAACTGGTCCATATTATATGCACATTGGTCTAGTAAGGGCTTTCCATCGGTCAACGTACCTATGCCTGCAGGCGGGCTTGGCGGGGCGTATAGATAATTTCAGACCAAAATCGGGCCATTATTGTAAATACTACATGCAATTAGTTTCACATCACTATTATTGTGTAATGGTGTCCTTTTTAAATGTTGTTTTTTCGCTGAAGGTTTGCTGCTACGCAGCCTATGTTTATAGGTGCTATACTATACTCATTCACAATAACTAATTGATAGGATTTTTGTGTTAATAACAACAAAAATAAATGTTAATATTACATTATATACACTGGAGGTAAACACAGGCACAGCAGGTACCTATCTTCAATTATTTACACAATTAATTGTATTTTTGCTGACGATTTTCATGAAAATAAAGGCAAAAATAAGGTTTTTTGCCAATTACTCAAAAAGTATTGGGTTAAGGGCCCTAAAATGTATTGAAGATGAATATAAATGTGGGTATTCCGGAGATTTTGGTGTCAATATCATGTCTCTATCTGCTTTAGTTCTCAAGATAGAGGTATTTTTTGTGTTATTTCTTATTGTCTAAAACGTAATTTCTAAAATGGCCCAGGGGCCTGGGTTTTTTTCATCAAATTTGCAAAATTTTGGAATTAGGTGGTTTCTAAGACCTAAAGGCCTCATATTAAAATGAGGGAGCAGGACTTTTCAAAAAAAGTTGAAAAAGGGCCAGCCCTAATGCATAATGTGAAATCAAAAGTGCCATTGAGAACTAGGCGTTTTTAAAATAAAGGGATGTATTACAGGACTAAGTTGACTCTCATTAGTTACAAGGAATTGTTATCCAGTAATACAATGCTCTGCGATACAGGCATTACAGGGGGTGTAGAGACAGTGACTGACCTTTGCCCTATTAATTTTATTCGCTCTTCTCATATTTCTCCACCTTCCACTTAGTGGTATTTAGGATTTGGAATCAGCAAATAATAACAAATTTATAGGAGAGTATATAGCTGCTAAGCATGGGCTGATTTTGGCCATTAAGTACATCAGTGTTCTGGCAATTTCTATGTAATTTATCTGTCAGAACTACGTTACTGTATTGCTTGGTTTATCATATTACCATTTGTCACTGTAATTAACATCAGTTTAAATAGCGTCAGAACACTCTATCAGAATAATAGACGGTTCTAACCTGCTTGTCTGTTGACATCTTTCTGATATCACCTGACCCCACATGTGCTCTACTGAGTCTACTGCAGTATACTAACTCCTGTATGTGGTGTAAAAATGCATACCGTTGCATATATTTGCAACTAATGCATATTCCATATGAAAACTCTTCATTGTGTATAATGCGTTCAATATTTTATGCCCGATTACTTTGTGGTAATAAATTTTCATTACTTTGGCATCAGCAGATTGTGTATTACAATGTTACAATTATACTCATCTATCACAATAAAACAACTATTGATACATTAAACACAATAACACAACTTTTAAATTTTACCATTGGAAAAACTGGCGTCCAACATCCAACTGACATTTTGCATGGTGCAGTTAACGAATGAAAGAGCCCACAGAAAAGTACTAGAATGTTTCTTGTGTGGTCACATACCCATCTCTGCCATGTAATTCTGTCTGACTCCTAAGCAGTTTGTGAAGTCATGTCCTGTACTTGCAATGCTATAAGAAAAAGTCTTTAAACGTGACATGTCATTCTTCAAATGTAGCGCTCAGCTACAATCTTAGTAGCAAACAAACAAGCAGATTATTTATTTTGCAAAAAAATGTAAAAGTTATAGTTCAAGAGGAGTATTAGGTCTAAGTCAGACATTTTTACCTTCAGAGAACAAAGTTCGAAGAAGGTATGTAATGACTTCGGAAGAATGTTGTCTGTCTGCCTGGCAGGCGCCTGAGTGATCGGGCGATTAGGCGGATAAATAGTTTTGGGTCAGAACTCAGCCCATGTTGTATGTACATGGATGAAATCAGTCCCTGTTGTTTAGATCGACTTGGGTGAAATTTGATACATATATAGCCTGCAGGTTCTAGTTATGCTTTTTGATGGACCGATTCAAGGATATTAAATACTTTTTTAAATATTGGAAAAAATATATAAGATCATTCTTTTTGTTTCCGGATCAAGGCTGCGGCACTATTGCATGTACTGGATGAAATTTGGTACACATATAGCCTATATGGTCCTTTGGGCCTTTTTATGGTACGATTGAAGATTTGTTTCATTTCTGGGCCAAAACTCTTCATTGTGTATAATGCGTTCAATATTTTATATATAAATTTGGTACACATATAGCCTATATGGTCCTTTGGGCCTTTTTATGGTCCGATTGAAGATTTGTTTCATTTCTGGGCCAAAACTTGGTACTGTTGCACGTACATGAACTTTGATACACAACCTACATGTAATAGATAATGCCCTCGTTTGTGACGATATGCAATATATTATTGCATATCATCACAAACAAGGGTGTTATCTAACTTATACCACTAAGTACCAAACAAATAAGTTTAAATTTCTTTGTTTGCCTTCAATCCCTCTTGTTTGACAACATTTCATTGTACTGTAGGCTCTGGGGGGGTCAGAGTGTCCATCTCTCTTTTAGAGCAAAACTTCTTATAATCATGTTCCATATGGTTAGACCTTCAAGAAAAGTTTGGTAACACTTCAGGTCGGTGCGCATTTTTTCTGCGTAGCCGTTTTCGTAATTGCCGTGGACGTCAGAATTACTGATTTAATAAAATATGAGTTTCATTGAATAAATCAAGATAAAGAACTAGTACTTCGATGATAGTGATTTATTTCAATACAAGGGTGTAACTGACAAGTTTTAAAACAATTTTGGTTCTATAGCAGTAGCACTTTGTGAAAAAATTGCTAAATTCAGCGGAATATCGTCAATAAATTCCTTTCAATTTGAACTCGTGCAAAATTTCGATACTCTCTCAGTCAAAAAGTATTATGGGTAGAGCTTTCAAATTTTACCCAAAATTTCCTTATGAGGTGCTCTTGGCAGCAATTACTTCAATTTACAGTTTATACACATTATATACTGCCCCTGAACTGATCTATGTTTCAAAATCTGCCCTACTCCAAAGTTCGGATAAATTCCGCAATTTCTCATGAATCAACATTTTCCAAAGTAATAGCCACAAAAGGATGATCTGCTTTTGTAGTCATATTGTATTTATATCAAATATGATTTAGATTCACGCTTAAACCTCTTTTTTAATGCAAAAAAAAATGTTTATTATCAGTATTAGATCTGAATTATAAGGTTCATCATTACCTGGCCATAAGACATCGTGAAATTTCGGTATGGATCATTTGCTGCGAACCCCATAACAGACTCCATCAAATAAACAACAGAAGAGAAAAAAAATAATGGATGTGACAATGTAAGTACAATTTACACCAATGATATTATTATTAGTATCACAAAATGAACAAGAATCCGCAGATTCAAAGCCTGGCTGGGCATTTACAAAACATCTGAAATCTGGATTTCATTATCAGGTACACCCATTGCCAGAATTATGTTGAAGCGACCAAGCTTATATGGTAATTGGCAATTTACTGTTTTTACCAGTCATTCTACAGTATAAAATATAATTTTTTTTGCAATATTTTGGGGAATGGGCTTAATGCTCCATTGAAGGGGTGCTGACCCGCTAGTCATTTCTTAAGGGCTGGAGTTTGGAAAGGGGTGAACGATCCAGTGTGGGCGAGAGCGTATCTTATTCACATAATGGATCAGTTGCTGTAAATTACTTAACCGACTCAATAAACATATCAACAGTTGAAAAGAAAACACCTTAATAATTTTTGTGGCAATTTTAGCCCAATTTTCACCAATAATGATAATGTTGGTGAATTGTGACACAAAACTTATAAAATCACTGAACGATGCAATTTATTTTTAATCTACAAAAATGTCGACTTTGACATTGTCAACCAAACGATTTGTGAAGATGACTAGGCCTATTGAGGATTATTACATACTTACAATATTCCTGTTCAAAATTAATTTCATTCATCAACCATAAATAGAGACGCTTATTTTGGAGGATATAACACTGATAGTCTTGAAGGTCTTCCATGAAATTGTAAGTCCCAGTAGATTTTGATCATATTCAAGATCATCTTGCTTTAGGGACAGTTCAGAATTTATGACTGGGGAGACAATACATGGCTGTTCATGGAACAACAGTATATATAATGTGTTTTGCTTTGTATGTCGAGCGGGGGGGGGAGGGGTACTAAAAATTGGCATGAAACCTAAGGGTGGGGTACTAAAAATCTGCATGAAACTTAAGGGGGGTATCAATTTTTGACGGGAAGTTCCAGCAAAACTCCCAAGTCATAAATTCTGAATGGTCCCTTAGTGCTTTCAGAGTTTGTGTGTTGTGATGGCATTTCAATAATATATAATATTTGCATTGTAGAACTTCAAACCTGAATCAGCCGAATATGACACCATCACAGAGATTCTTCAATTTTATAGAAATCACGGCTAGTGTATTCAAGAATAGTGCTGCAGGTTTCGCATCAGTCCAAAACATGGTGTATGCCTTATCTTCTCTCATCATACTATTAATTCATGGACCCCTTACGCTACTCCAACTAAACTACTGATTGCCCTTTTATGAAAACTTGCATTGTCTTGCAAGCACATTTTCTACACTCTCTACAAGGTCCTTAGCCGGGTTGCAGGTTCCACAGAAAAAGAACTGATGTTCTCTTAACATCTAACTGCGTCTATAGAAAACAACAATTTTCCCCTCCCCTTTTTTTCTTCATGGATCTTATGTTTAAGCAAAAATCATCAGTTTTGGGGTTAACAGTATAACAATAATACTATTTTGATGGTTTTATGCTGTTTGAATGTTTGATTCCCAGTAACACGAGTACACGAGAGGTCCGGCTGTTGTGCAATTATGAGGACTCCTGGACATCATCATAAAAGATGAACACATTCTGGCTATCTAACAAGCTGCTTTTTAGGGAAAAATACTGACTATAATTGCCAACATGAACAATATGAACATTCATTGAATAATAACAGTGAACTATGGTTACTAAAGTGTCTCAGGGTGACATTTCACACTACTTCTAAGTTTATTAATGGCAAAGTGAATGCAGTGCCTCACCTGAAATCTTCATATGAAGAAGTGATCTTTGCATACCACTCCATGGGCAGAAACAGTAAAATCAGGTCACTAAAGCATGTGTGGTTGTCTTAAATGATAATAATGTGAAGGTCCACCATAAATTTCATAGCCACATTTCATGCAAGGGTATAAGTGTGATACAATACAATGTGACTGTTGTACTGCTCTACTATACTACTCGCCAATAGGCCTGGTTGGCAAAATGGTATAGAACCGTTCTAAAAATGTTGCAATGCAGAAAGATACTTGAAGGCTCAAATAGCGAAAAAATTAACATTTTAATAAACTCATAAAGGAAATTGGCTTCTTTGTCAAAATTGTTTATGGCTGTGGCATTTATTTAGAATGGGAGCCCTGCTCATCAAGGAATTGAATCATAGCCTGGATGTAGGTCTTCTGCCATGTCATAGTGTATGGATCAGTCTTATTCAGGGCCTTGTTAACCATGGGGCAAAATGGGGCATTCACCCAGCCCCATGGCCTAAGTGGAGCCCATGACAAAGTTGCCTAAAAGTAAAAAGGTGCCAATACAGTAAGTGATCCGAGAATGTTACTTTTCAGAATTGTGAAGTATATTCTATTTTAAATGCTTGTAATGTGCCTATAGCATTGAAAAAATGTGTTTGAGCCTGAGTTTACAAGAGTGACAAATCACTCGAGGTCTCCATTAGTCAGCACCTCTGAAATGTTTAGAAATAATAAGAAATATAATCTTACATTTAGGACAATAAATTAATTTCTTCCCAATTAAACTATAATGTATGTATATGTATTATATGACTTGCATCTCTTGCACATGTATGCAAAACAACTGTTTCTCCCAGCAAACAAAACCGATTCACTTCATATACTTCTTATGGGAATTGCCTGCATGCTGGCTGTGAATTAAAGTTTGTTGTTTCCTCTGTATACAAAAACACATTGGCGTATAGGCGGGGGGGCAGGGGGAGGGACGTCGCTGCCACAAAAGTTAGGGGAATTGTAAGATTCGGACAAAAGGCTAAAGAATTTGGGCAGATGATTAAATGAAAACTATTGAAAATTAATGATTTCCATGCAATTTCATTTGAATCGGTATTAAATCTAGATCTTGAAATTCGGGCAAATGTCGTTCCCCCCCCCCCCAAAATCGCCTATGCAAAAGCTCTGACTCCTCAAAGTTGTATCACATGGCTCAAACAAATATTGAAATTTAAAGAAGTGAAACATGAAAATCCATATTGTGGCACTTGGAATAATAGGCTTACAATAGAGAAGAATTTCTTTTATATTTTTTCAACTCCTTTGGCTAACTATGCTACGCCAATGGTCAAGGCCAAGTTGCAGCAATTGTAGGGAAAGGGAGATGGCATGTGAGATTATAGAAAAGGCATGTTTCATTGTCAATATTTTAGTAGACAATGTTTAAGAAATAGATAAAATGACATGTGTCACTTTTTATTTGTTAATGTCATTAGTTTCCGTCAATATGATAAGAACTCTGGTGTTGCAATGTTGTTTGTTTTAGTGGGCTGTGTAACTTAGTGTGTAAGTGCGTTGAAAGTTGAAACTGATTTTCCATGATCAATGATACTCTCCTAACACAAATGCCCAACTGAACTGAGTGAAACGTTTGTCAGTGGTTCTGGCAAACCATCCAAAATAGGATCAGGAGCAGATGGGGTTGCCCATACACCATTCATGAAAAGATTCTATGCCCAAAATATTGCACAAAAAACTATGTTATACTGTTGAATGAATGGGAAAAACAGTAAATTGCCAATTGCCATATAACTTTGGTCGCTTCAACATAATTCTGGCAATGGGTGTACCTGATGATGAAATCCAGATTTCAGATGTTTTGTAAATGCCCAGCCAGGCTTTGAATCTGTGGATTCTTGTTCATTTTGTGATACTAATAATAATATCATTGGTGTAAATTGTACTTACATTGTCACATCCATTATTTTTTTTCTCTTCTATTGTTTTATTTTTATGTAGTCAGTTATGAAGTTCGCGGCAATTGATCCATACCGAAATTTCACTATGTCTCATGTCCAGGAAATGATGAACCTCATAATTTAGATCTAATACTGATAATAAACATGTTTTTGCATTAAAAAAGAGGTTTAAATGTGAATCTAAATCATATTTGATATAAATACAATATGACTACAAAAGCAGATCATCCTTTTGTGGCTATTACTTTGGAAAATGTTGAGTCATGAGAAATTGCGGATTTTATGCGAACTTTGGGGTAGGGCAGATTTTGAAACATAGATCAGTCAAGGGGCAGTGTATAATGTGTATAAACTGTAAATTGAAGTAATTGCTGCCAAGAACACCTCATAAGGAAATTTTGGGAAAAATTTGAAAACTCTACCCATAATACTTTTTGACTGAGAGAGTATCGAAATTTTGCACGCGTTCAAATTGAAAGGAATTTATTGACGGTATTCCGCTGAATTTAGCATTTATTTCACTAAGTACTACTGCTATAGAACCAAAATTGTTTTAAAACTTGTCTTTTACACCCTTGTATTTGAAATGAATCACTATCATTGAATTATTAACTCTTTATCTTGATTTATTCAATGAAACTCACATTTGATTAAATCAGTAATTTTGACGCGAAGGGCAATTACGAAAAAGGCTATACAGAAAAAATGCGCACCGACCTGAAGTGTTACCCAAACTTTTCTTGAAGGTCTAACCATATGGAACATGATTATAAGAAGTTTTGCTCTAAAAGAGAGATGGACGCTCTGACCCCCCCAGAGCCAGGAGTATTGTATTTGTTGCACATTCGTGTTCCTCAGTTCATTTGAAGATTGGCAGCCCTGAAGGCAACAGGTCAGAATTCTTTGTTCTCAGGAAGTAATACAATACATTAATTTTGTAGATAGAAAGATAGATGGAAAGATAGATAGAAAAATCGATAGATAGATAGAAATAACACTATACATTAATTTCATAGATTAATTTTATAGATAGATAGATAGATACAGATAGATGGATAGATAGATAGATAGGTCGATAGTGCAGGCCTCTCAGCCAAGGTCTCTTTGGTGAGGCTGCTTATTATAGTTGCTGTGCAAATTTTATTTTGAAGTTCCAAAATACGTTCAAAATAATAATAGAAAGCAAGGAGCAGGGTTCGGGGGCGGCAGCACCCGAAATAAGAAGAAGCAGGGGTTAAGAAGAAAAAATAATTCTTAGAGCTTACCAAATAGGGTCAACATTGTTGGTCTGCTGCTCTGCTTTTTTTTTGCAGCTTGCCTATCCAAAATGAACTATTTTATTATTTAATATCTTTATTTCACACAATGTTGAACATTGGTACATTTTTTATCAAGTGACCTTAAATTTTATCATTATTTCAGATATTGGTATAGTAAGATATAATACAGCCTTTTTATTGAGACCAGTTACACTTGATACAATCTTCCTCCTTGCTTACTGTCTGTGTTGTTCAGTTTTAATCCTTTGTTGGTCAGTTTTGTTTCAGTGTTTCCTTCAATTTTGTCAACTTGTAGTCAGCCAAGCATGCAATACCATGGTCAGGTGTATGAGCTGTGATATGCATTATATCAGAGCGAAATCCTGCCTTCTGATTGGCCAGAAAAAGCAAACAGTGGTATAAGATGCAGTTGTGCCTTTTAATGATGTGATCCAACTGATGGTCACTGATCCATTGATATCCACAGTCAACCACATTCTATTGCACGTGTAGTAATACTAGTATTTCCAAAAGCAAATGGACAGAATTGAATTCTTGAATACATTTCACACCAAATGCAATTTAATCGGATCAAGTGGAATGGAGTAAATCACAGTAAAATCAAACTGATCTAGGTTCCATGGCCTTAAGCTGAGATCAGCTGGTTTTAAACATTCAGGAAAAATTATACACTCTGCAAACCGTGGCTTGAATTTGAATGCAAACTTTGGAAGACAGGTCTATAGAGTATAGTCTTAATAAAAAAAGCTGTTTATTTGATTGACATTACCATCATTTTACAACGAATCTTTTTGTCACTGAACTTAACTGTTAATTCCTTTAGGCCTTCACATTTTGATCTTTGCAGATTGACAGTCCACACCATTTCAAAATGAACTTCTACTTGGACTTTTGATGTCACAGGCTTTAAAATGTTATTGCGATTTGTTTGAGCCAGTTTATGGTTGAATCAATTGATTCAGTGTTTATCATATCTAGCCCAGGGGCGGACTGGCCTACGTGGCAAAGTGGCAGCTGCCACGGGCCCATCCACTCAGGGGGGCCCATGCAAGATGCCAAAAAATGAAAAATTTCAAGAAAAAAAGTGAAATTTGGTGGTAAGGTTCCTGATTGTGTGTTGCAACAACACTAAATGAAATGGACTGAACCCTCTCATGTGGGGGCCCCCAACCTAATTTTAACTATTTGCCAAATTAGGCATGCGGTATTTTGCTTTTTAAATTTTAGATATCGCTGATGGTAGGGACGCGGGGCCAGTGGGGCCCATTCACTTATTTTGCCATGGGCCCGAAATGCCACCAGTCCGCCCCTGATCTAGCCTGTGTCAATAAACAAACTAATTAAATGACTTGGGTTACTCATCTGATAAGAAGATAAGGAAACCAACAGGTAACTATGAATGACGTGGCAAAGCAAGTTTGCAAATTGAAAAGAAGAAATATTAATTTTTCCGATGGACCGCCAATCGCAAAGAGCTGTAATAGACAGCTGCTGTGCATGCTGCTTGACAACAAATGAAATAGATGATGCTTTACTTTGCCATTGGGTCAATGATGAACATCCTCAACAAACTGCTTGTGGAAGCATGGATTCTCTTGTGATAAGAGGGGACATTAATTTTTTTTTTACAAAGGAGGATATTTTAGGCATGTTGGATACAACAAATGGTTGTCAATTTTGTTTGCTTTACAAACAGTTACATGTTACTAAAAAAATCTTTATAAGTATGAGAGAACCCCAACTCCCAATTTAAATTACATTGGCCATAGGTTTCACTCACTTATCAAACACTGACCACTGCATTACATTGAGTGCATTCAGTACAGCACATAGAGATGTTGGAAAATATTACTTGTTTTATTTACTTTCTAGAAGCACTGAAGCCAGGAAAAAATATTTTAGCTTTGTTTTACATTTATCACAGGAAGTGAAATACACATTTTAAAAGCAAGATTCTAAAATTGATATTTTTCAAATGATTTATCTTGGAATTCCAGTAAGTCGTGAATTTACATAGTAGGTCATTTAACTAACAAAGTTAATTATTTTATTAATTTGGTTAGTGCATCATTCATGCTGTGATTTCATGTTAGTTATTTTGGAATGAATACTGTAAGTTTGAATGAGAGTTCTATGTTATCTGCTGTTGTATATACATAGCAACAGAGAGTAACCCTATATAGCCTTATATCCAGCAGTCTGGCAATAACAAAAAAAGAGCAAAATAGAGATGATTTAAATTGACAAATGACACAAGTGGATATGATGTCACTTAAATAAGATTAAAATCTGAGTCCCATGTATCTTCGTTGCTTTGAAGAAAAGCCATCCGTTTTGCATTAACACAGAAGATATTCTTAATTCATGTCACATGAGATTTATTCTGTTGTTGACAGATACCGATGAGATATCAGTGCATAAAAGCTACCTAAATTTACAAAGGAGTATAAAGAGACATACAAGGTGTCTATAGGAAGAAAGGACAGTCAACACAATTTGATTTGTTTACAGTTCATTTGGTGCCAAGCATCATTATTCAACAAAACATGATTTGTATGTGAACAGTATAATCAGAAGAGTCAAATTACCCAATATTCGCACCCCTTGCAGTGGTAACTTCCTGCAGATGAGACTAAAATGATGTGAAAACATGTTTGATGCACTCCGCCAACATTTTTCCACATGCAGACATGATGGAGGCCTTTAACTTTACTGCGAGGGTTGGGATAACTTGCTGGATGCTTTCTCCTAATCTGCCGATACTGAGTAATAATTCACTGGGTCCAGCTCAGGAGACAAGGGGTGGCACTCTACTTTGCTCAGCAGGGTTGTTTTGAGGCACTCCTGAGTCTTCTATGCAGTATGAACAGGTGCTCCACCTTGTAGGAAGATGATTTTGCCACAAAATGAGTTTTTTGTCTGAAGCCATGGTATCACAAATTCTTCACAATGTTGTTATAAGCATTTGCATTGATTCCGGTGCTCTGATCGATGACTATTTAAGACCTTTTTGTGATTTTATTGTCATCAGATGACTCAATGTTGAAGACCAAGTCCCTAATTTGAATTGTCGGCAGCTGGAGCATCAGCAAATGTCCCACTACTCACAAATGATTCATTCCTTGTCTTACAAGCACCATAAATGGTGACAAATTTCTCATCAACAATGAGGAAGACAGGACAACCGTAGTCACCTTGAAGCAACGCAAGCACTTTTGCATATCATGCTTCCGTTTTGCCTTTAGTAGTGATCTAAATCACAAATAAACATATTTGCAATAGATCTAATATGGCTGACTATCAAATCCACTCTTATGTCAAGACTTATCACCAAATTCTGAACTTATATGAGTACAAAAAAGAAGACTAGTGACTGTCTTCTTTTTCTGTAGACACCCTGTATATACTACATACATATATGTATTGACTAATTTATTTATTTGTAAATACATATTTATTTGTAAGCACAGTCTAGCAAGTTACTTTGATTCTAATGAAGTGACCATAATTAAAAAATTATATAATGCAGTGATTTAGAATAGCGCCTAGTTCAGTCCTTGCAAAAATTATGGAGGGAGTTCTGAGCTGCCAATCGCTGGATGCAGGGTTTGTTAATTGCTCCGGCAGAATCACTAGGACTTATATTTGACGGCATGTTCGATCATTTGCCACCTCATTGCTGTGTCCTCCTCCTGTCGTGATTAGCCGACCAACTTGCCAAGTACTTAAATAAAGGATGCAAAGCCCTAATCAGCCATTTTACAAAACTTGCGTACGTTTATATGCAATACATATATTAGGGAAGCGATTTCACTTAAGGAAAGTCTTATTCAAAGGGTCATATATCGCATTGACCACTGTGTGACCACTGTATGTGTATCATCATAAAAACATGACAGATTTAACAACTGTAGGAAGAATGATGTTCGGATGTTCTGGTAAATTCTTCATTCCACAACTCGACAGAATATATTTATAGAGATGCAGTCCTTCGGGGTAGGCTGGGGGGAGGGTTAGTCTTACTAGTAGCATGCTATACTGCCAATCGCTGGGTCCATGGTCCGAATCCAGTTCTTGCAGGGTCATCTGGGCCTACAGTATATGTTGGGTGGCTGTTTCAATCATCGTTCATGTCATTGCCTTGTCCTCCTCATGTCTTAATTAGCCTAACAAGTGCATAAATACAGGATGTAGAGCCCCAATCATCTATCCTTCCTTCTGATTCTTTCAGGGCTGGTACTTGTTGGGTCAGCTGTTATGTTAGACAGGAGCATGTCCTCCTTAGGCCATTTAGTGCCTTTCCATGTCTTGTTTGCAAGCATCAGGGATTAGAAACTTGATATCTTGCTCTTGGTCATGCATGGCAGTACCTATTTGGGCCCAACTCCAATTTTTAAAATGTACACTTTTCAGGCCAAATCTTTTATGGTATAGTCAGCTACAAGATGTATATGGCTGATTTGGGCTTTATATCCTGTATTTATGCATGCACAAAGTAGGCTAATCAGGACAGGAGGAGAACATGAAATTGAGACAAAGGCTGATTGACAGTCCAGCATGCTACCAATAAACTTACCATCCCCTCAAGGCTACTTTAAAGGCAGGCAGCTGGAGGACTTGCAATGCTGTTGAAGTCATAACAATATTCACTTAATAAACCATAAAGGCTTTTTTATTTCTTTTTCGATGATGCCGGAAATTTTGGTTCAAAACGTAATTTCTCAGCTGTATTAAATCTACTTTCTATGGCATTTACATATTCTTTATAAAAAGTATACTTTAAAGGTATATAGCTGAGGGACTTTCGCTGCAGTGCAGGTCTTAACATAATGTTGACTTGAGATGAAACACTTGAGGCTTAGTCTACACCTATGACATCTGTGAATAATGGATGCTCAAAAGTGTCTTTGCGGGGAATAATTCTATTAGTATAGTCTGTAAGCACCTGGTGGTAAAATGGGAATGCACAACAAGATTCAAATTTATTTGTCAAAGGCTTTTTCTGAAACACATGAATGATACAAGAATCTGTCGCAATATTCTCAAGGGTGAAAATGGACCAGGCTCCTTTAAAAGTAGAAGTAGCATGTAAATTTATGTACATCACAAAATTGTGCAACATACAAAATATTTATGGATGTTCCAACATGATTTTTGATTTGATTTATTTTTGATTTGATTTATTGGTAATTTTCCCGAAGGCAATATGTTTGCCGCTGATGGGAAAATGATCCAAATTTTACAAAGTTGAAAAAAAAATGAAATAAATATTATTAAAAAATACAAAAATAATCATAAGATGTTGGTATGAGAAAGTTGTAATATTGATTCCATATGATGTTGATGCGATGTGTGGTGTAATCTTGATTGCTTGATTTTTTCTATTATTTCTTGTACTGCCTTCAAAATATCTTCTCCAATGTCGTTGTCTTCCATAATATCTATTCCTTGATTCATCTGTGTTTTTGCACTTTTATTTACATTCATGCGTGTCTTCACAGTCTGGATGTTCGTGCGCATCATATCTGTCATTAAGTGTAAGAAGCAAGTGTCCTTCTTTTAATTCTTTTGGATCATCATTGATATCTTTCTTGTAAAATATTTTACCATCCTTTGTCCATGTGGATTTTATATGACCATGTTTCTTTAGTTGTCTGGCTTTATAAAATAATCTTGATTGTTCTGCTGTCAAGTCTTCAGATATATAAATTTTCTTATTTTTTAATTTCATCCTTGTATTATATATCAATCTTGAATCCCAACATGATTTCATAGTGACAAGATATTTTTCAACATTTATCTTTCTCACAGCAAGTATTCCATGTGGTCCGGTAGAGAAGTGCGCAGCCAAAAATGCTTGTATGAAAGTAAGAGGATCATTCTTACCGACATCAATTCCTGATATTATCAAGTTGTTGCGTTTTCCTTTGTTTACATCATTATTTTCATATGAATTTTTATCATGCAGCTTGTAACGTTGGAATGTACATGAAGGTCTGTTTTCATCCAGGTTGCTTGTGTCAGTAAAATTCAAATTTTGTTCTTGATGGATAGTTTTAGAGGATCGTGAAATACCTTTCAAGTTTTGTAATTAATTCTATTTTCTGTTTTTCAACTTCTTCTGTTAAATGTTTAACTGTTAGGCATAATTTGATATTTTCATCTTGACTATTTTCCAATTTTCTAAGTACTTGGTTCAATTGAACGTCAAAAGATACTTTTATTTCTTTGATCATGTCAGTTAACAGCTTCAATTGCGTCTGGTAGTCCATAGTTTCCATGGTGGATTGACATGCAATGGTTCTCTTCTTGTTGAAATGGATTAATTCTTTTGTAAACATCTTGTTTGCAACAAAATTTATATTAATGTCAGTTTTTCTTTTTTCCTTTTTGACAAAAATATCAAAGTGTGATCAACTCGTTGAGTCAGCTGGCCTCACCTGCTTCCATAGAAAGAGTTACTCATCTCTTTTCCAGGAAATAGGCTACATGGGTTTGGCATGTGCGACCTTCAAAACTTGGGAGACCAATCCCAAGAGAGTCTTAGTCAAGTGTCTTGAGTCATTATAAAAGGTCAAGGGTAAGGTTACTCATGAAGTTAAGAATAAATGGTGTGGTTTTGGGGTCATTGCCAATTACCAAATTCACTCACAGAATGACATGATAAAATAGGAGTTTTTGGCCACAACAGTCTATTTTTCTTCAATAAAGACGCGTATACATACAGAAAAGGGTTACAGTTCTAACAATACATTGTATATTCTATTTTTGTCTCAACCCTGCATGTTATGAAAATCAGATATGAAATATGAATGTATAGTTTCTGCAGAGACGCGATTATGGTGGAAACTTTTGATTAAATGTAAGCGAGGAAAAAATTAATACAGAAAGATTCTTTCAATCTTACATCCATACTGAATTGCGTATACATTTGAGAAAAAGCCCATGACAAGTAAATTCTTATCTTGTTGTGAATAACAACCAGGTGCTCCCAGACTATACTAATAGAATTAGTGCAAGCAAAGACACTTTTAAGCATCCATTATTCACGGATGTCATAGGTGTACACTAAGCCTCAAGTGTTTCATCTTAAGTCAACATTATGTTAAGACCTGTAAAGTACCCCTGCTGTCTGCATCTAAAGTATGGTGCCTGAATAGTGTACATTTCATGAAGAATGTGTAAATGCCGCATACAGCCAACATAATGACACAATTCTAATTCACTCCAAGACCCCGTTTTAAAAATTCACTGCGCAAAAATGAAGAAAGATACCAAAATTAACACTTAGGCATAGTTAGATGAAAATGTAAAATTTTAGATAAAATTAAAATGTTGATGGTATGACCTGACACTCAACGGAACTTTGGGTTCAAATGTAAGTAAAACTGCACTATTTTCCTTTTTTGAAGGCCAGTATCTGCCTAACCAAAAATGGGTGCTATGCAATAATCTCATAGCCAGCAATGATGTCCATTAATTCCAAACCCCTACCACGAGATTCCATGGTTCTATAAGGGCTCAGAGTTGGTCAGAAGTAGCATTTTTCGACATAACAACATTGAATGAGCCACAAAACCTATTCAGATAACCCAAGACATCATGTTTTTTTTAAATTAGTTCACATATATATATGTTACTATCCCCAAAATTTCTAGTGCCTAACTTGATTACTCTTTCAGATATTTAGCTTCAAATTTGAGGATCTGTAAAATATTTTATTAAAAATAACTAAAATGCAAATATTTGCTATTTTCTACCGTAAAGACTATTATAGATATGGATTTATAACTTCAGATTTATCCATAAAAGTGATAGACCTACATCTTGATTTTTTTTCATGACATTCTGTGGTAAGATTTCCAGAAATCTGTTGAAATGAGGTGGAATGACCCATCAGCTCTGTTCCCCTTCTCGTCAATCAACCTTTGTGAGAATCAAGGACTGGACTTAGAGGCCTGCACTTACCATATCTATCTATCTATGTTTCTATCTATCTGTCTACCTATTTATCCGTCTATCTATCTATCTACCTCTATGTAGCTCTGTCGATTGGTGTTATTGTACCGATATATTGTAGGCCTATCTATCTGTCTATCTGATGTAGTTTATCAATAATATCTCAGATAATCGTTAGCATCGACGATGCAAACTTCCGGAAGTTATTCATAAGAAAATTTGTCTATTTTTCTGTCAATGCAATAATAAAACCACACGTGTCAGAAAGTTGACAAAGTTTTCACCTGATTGTCTCAACTTGTTGTTCAACACATCTTTTTAACACATCTTTTTTCTCTGATTTTCCTAGAATGTATCCACTATCACGCCAATAGTCATAACCACTCACCGTTCCACTACTTACACACATTGTCTGTGGGTCACAGCTTCAGGACAAGCACTATCTTTGTTTTCAGTTCACGTTAGACTTGCAGTGGCTTCCAGCAATCCTGGGAGATCTGGACTGTCATATTTGTTTTCTTGTAGTGGGTGGGAGAGATGATCTCATAATACACTCATCATTTCCATGAAGAAATTTCTATATACAGGAAAACTCATAAATCTGGCAGTCCGCCGCTAGCTGGATGTTTAGATAGCTAAAATCAATCAATGTTCATTTAGACTCCTGACTCCTCTGGCTTCCTAAAAAATGACTCTTTAACTCCCGACTCCTTAGGTCTGCTGACTCCTGACTCCTCTAATTGCACACAAAGTAATGTCATTGGATAGCAGAAGAGTGAGTGAGTGAGTTTGTATTGTGAATGCATGTTTCCATACATAATTTTGTACAAAAAACTTAAAACTATTAGGGCCTAGTGTGTTTATATGTTCTTAATTTGTTTGCATTTGGCTTCATATAAAGACTCTTATCCCGTTTGATATTATTACAATGTAGGATACAGATCTATTAAACTCCACAGAACAGACAGGAAGTGCTTGGGAAAACGATGCACTCAAGTGAACTTTTTAGTCGTACTGTAGGGAGGTGGATGACTCCTCAGCTTAACCTTGTTATTGTCACTTGTTGCGGCTAGTAAGATAAGCTATTTCCCAGCCGCAGGTCAATAAATGTTATGATGGTTGGAAAACTAGTCACTATGAGAGATATTGAGCACCCAGCTACTATACTTTTTTTCTATTTCTTTATGTCGTTTTCCCACAATGTTTGAAAAAAAAATCCTAATTTTTGGCTACTTGTTTGTACAAAATACTACAGACATATCAGGTTATTTAACCAGACGTCAATGACCAGTTCACTGGAATTGGCTGTTGGTCGTGAGCCAAATGGAATGTTATATTAAATGACACACTCTATCTGTCTATTTATCTATCTATCTATCTATCTATCTATCTATCTATCTATCTATCTATCTATCTATCTATCTACTTATCTATCTATTTGGCTATCTATCTATCTATCTATCTATCTAATCTATCTATCTATCTATCTATCTATCTATCTATCTATCTATCTATCTATCTATCTATCTATCTATCTATCTATCTATCTATCTATCTATCTATCTCAATAAATATCTCATCTATCTATCCATCTCTTTGTGGCATATCACACATACATGACAGCGTAGGCGGAATAATCAGGTTATGTAATTACTCAGAATTTGTGCAAATGTCTTGAGCCCGCAGCTGTGCAATTCCCAGGGATGACCTTGGTGAGCAAATCCCTTAAGGCCCTTAAGGGCTAAGACCTTAGATTATACAGATTGTTTTGGTCAGAGAAAGGTCCCAAGAGAAGGACGGTCCTAACTTGCAGTGTATTATGTGTCCTAGCATATGAGTCTCAAAGAAGTGAACTCACAGTTTACATTTGACGTAATTTATAGGTGAGATCCTGTTTTTACCATTGCATAAGGGGTTGACCATTTAATAATCAGGGGGGGCTTGGAGTTTTCCTCAGTGGGAATTATTCATTTTGGGAACAGCCGCCGTAATTATAAATCTATTTCAAGTACGCAAAGTCCCTGAATATCCATTTCTAAATTTAGCATCGAAAGCCTTCTTAAACAAAACCCCCACCAGAAATTATTTATTTCAAGCCCAAGACAGCCCAAAAAGATTTTTTTTTTCACCAAAACTGAGCTAGAAGGTATTTCATGAGACGAAGTCCCCCCCCCCCCCAATGCAGAAAAGTAACAATAGGGGTACGGAATCTTCAAACGAAATAAAATCTCATTTTTTTAAAGTGTTGACTGCTGAGATGCAGGAACAAATGAAGCTGTGACAGTGCTTCAGTGGGCCTATAACTTTCGCACATCATCTAAATTCATTTAGTTCAAAATTCAGCCCCATGGCATTGTGTTCGGCTACCTTTCTTGCCATGAATATTGTATAACCTGCCTGATACTTTCATAGGTCAGTTAAGTTCATGAGATAATTTCATGCTAGCAATACATAATTATGTCAAACTAGAAATTGCCCATGATAAAAAATTAATGAATTGAATTGAATTGTTATTACCACCGGTGCACCCAAGTCTGAGAAGGAGAGAGCTAGTGAGAAAGAAATTATTTACATTTATTTAAAAAGCGTTGAAGCTGCCCCCCCCCCTCCCCAGGTACAAAATGGTGGTCCCCTAAAATTAATCTGTTATTGGGATAGATTTCATTTTCATTATTATCTTGAAATTGTCTGACTCTTGTCCTTTTTGAACAACAGAGCTCGAAATATCTACTTCAAAATGGTCCCATATATTGATGAAGCCTTTAAGTTTTACAAGCAACTTCCCAGCCCCTAATCTACTTCCAGAGATCTCTGTATTCCAGTAATTGATCCAGTCAGGCATTCAGGTTGTTTGTTTCATGATTATTGTATCATAAGCAAGAAAAGCCCTTCTAATGATGTCTGTAAACGAGATTAAGTGACTGGATGAAGGGTATGCCTTTTCATTGGTAAGCATTCCACTTTATTGAGCTTAGTTTATGTAATTGACATAGTCAGGCACTCCTATTGTCGATTTTATGATTATTTCACCTTTATGGAGAAAAGACATTTTATACTATTAATAAATATAAGTTTTACATGACATAAATAAGAGACTGCTCAAATGATATCAACATAATGTTTGCTTTTACCAGTGGTTGAAGGTCAATTCTGTGTCTGGGTATAATATAATGGTAAAACTGCGTAAAGACATAGTCAGGTCTCTATCCAGAAGCTCTAGTTCTTAGATTAATATTCCAGGGTCTTGTGTGGGAGGAGATGGAAGGTTGGACGTAATTAAAAGCCTTAAAATCAAATGTGAGTCCTAAGTCTCACACCTCCTTACACCTGAGTCCTGACTGTGTCTTTTCTTTCGTAATTTTATATGTAATGTAATGTAATAGGTACAGTTTTTGGTTGCAAAAGATGTAATCGTACAAACATATGCTTAAGATGCATTAAAAAAGCAGTGCCTTGATCAGTCCACAGGATACAGCACTTGAACTTGTTTAGCAGATCACTTGCACCTACAAATATATGTCACACAATGTCCAGGAATGGGGGGCGTCCACTAGGGCCAGGACAAGACCAGGAACCATCAGGAAAGTGAAATTGACAATTCCCCATCCCTTCAGCAGGTTGTCCTGGTCTTCCTGAAGCCTTCCTCATACTGTCCTTGTCTTTCCTGAACCCTTCCTGGTGCTTCAGCGCCTTCAGCAGAGGCAAACATTTCAGCGTCCAAATTTTGCTCCAGAGCAAAATTTGGACGCTGAAATTGATTTCCTGGTACCTTCAGCGACTTGTCCTTGTTGTCCTGACCTTGTCCTGAAGGCTTCCTGGCTTTCCTGAACCCTTCAGCATCTTCTTGAAGCTGTCCTGGACCCTTCTGCACTGCTGACAGCTTCAGGAATGTTCAGGAAGGCTTGCTGAAGGTTTGCTGAAGGTTTGCTGAAGGTGCTGAAGGCATGATGAAGTATTGAGGAACCAATACTGAAACTACCAAGAACCTATTAGGAACGGTGAGGATCATCGGGAAGCCTTGCAGACAACTCGCTGAAGATGTCAGGACAGCGCAAACAGCATGCAGAATGTGTCAGGAAGGTGCAGACAACACGCAGAAGGTCCCAGGAAAGCACTGAAATATGTGCAAAATGGCTAAGAACAAGATGTCATATAAAGAAAAATTAGAAAAAATGGCATTCAATCTGCCACCAAATAAAATTCCTCATGCTGTCTGGAGGGCTTCCTAATTGTCCTGTCCCATGTTTTTACCCTTCCTGAAGTGTTCTGCACCCTGTCTGCAGACAGAATGCAGAAGGTCTCAGGAATGGAGCATCTGATGCTGAATATATACACTGAAATGGCCAAATTCGCTTCCCTAACCCTTCCTGGTCTTGTCCTGGCCCAAGTGGACACCTGGTCTAAGGAGCAGGGAGGAACGGGAAGCATGTGCACCCCCCTCATTTAGCCCGTGTCCCCAAGTGCCCCCTATATGAACTTTTTGACTTTGGATAAAATATACAATTAGGCCTAATACTAATATGTAATCTGCCAAATCAAGAGAGAGCAGTAATTGCTTGGAAGGGACATACACCACTATTGCAATATCATAGTTATTATAAGATTGAGGAAAAACCACTCTACGCTTTCCTATAAATCTCTACAGGCATTTTCTAATCAACAAAATTAATAAAAAAAAAGATTTCATTTTGGTGAGGATCCATCAAGCGGATACGCCACAATTATCAGATACAGATTTCTATATTCCTCATATTCATGGTAATTAGTTAAACTACCTATGCGTCATGCATGATTGAGCACTCAGCAAAGGTGCATCCTTGGACATCATTCAGCCGACCACTGATGTAGCCACTGTATACCATGCTGGGGCATACTTCATGATGCTATTAAATATTTTCTCAAGGCGGGCCTTTGCACTCTATAGAGTGCTAGTTTACTTGTTTATTTCGTAAGGTTTTTGAGTCGTTTTTCCCATTTTGTGTCTGGGTGTAGAGATGTCACTTTTCATATGGGGTGTATCCTATCTACTTCACCTCAAACATCACATTAATTTTTCTTGTGCGACATCCAGCGCTACGTCTTTAATGAAGTGCGCCTCATGTGCTTTGTGTAGTCCTCTAACCTCGCACCATTATATTATGATTGGATCTTTCTAATTTCAGCACTATTATAGTGGGCGTCCTCCGAAAAATCAGATACCCTCCTCCCGCCCCATTGGCGATACTTCCTGCACTTAGCAAATATTATATGCACCCATTAGTATCAAGTATGCTCATTGAGTTGACAACTTATAAATCACAGTGTAGAGTAGCACGGAGCATGCAGCCCCCCTTAACTTCGAGGTGTGATTTGACCTACTTTTTATGGCTGATTATTAGGGTGCATCGTCTGCCCCTATATCTTCAAAACATCATGCACTTTTGCATGATTGCTCCATTGTATCATAAAAGAAGACCTGCAAAATTTTAGGAAAAAATTTTAATGCAAAAGGGTGGCACAATAGCCTTGAAATTTCAGTGTTAGGTCTTATTTTAGCGATTCGCGGTTACAAATAATATTGTCAATTTTCATTTTAGTGATTTCTGGATGGCACAGTTAGATTCCTTAGAAAGAGAGCTTTAATTTGAATACCAACATGAATGGTTTCCGTTAAGCAGAAGTTGCCATTGTGTCGGGATATTTTATTTTTTATCAGGAAAAATGTGATGAATCAAAAACAGGATGTTATTATGACTTTGGGAACTCAGAAAAAGTCTATAAAGTGTGGATGTGGTCTGCTACATCATCTGATAAACCCTTTATTGAATTATGATGTAGTCAAAAAAAAAGAGAGACGGAACGGTGTCTCAATGAACTGTTGTATTTCTCATATTTAGGCTACATGTAGTTTATGCAAATTTGCATATTAGAATTTGATGAATAACAATCTAGAAAACATATTACATTTCCTACTTTCTTCAGTAAAGTGTTTTTTATGTTTTACTCTAATGATTATGCTAAGGTTAGGAAGAAGTTTACCTTTTAAGTTGATTTTTCAAAACATTTTGTCATAATAGTCAGAAACATTCGACTTTCCAAAAAACTTAAACATGAGAAATTTTCAGAAATATAGCTTTCTACCATTCAAATTAAAGAAAATTTTCTTCTCAGAACGATGGTATATGAATTGAAATCATACAACAAAACATAAGCTTGATATTTCTAACCGCGACTTTCCAAAGCATAATTTTTTGTCACTTTTGGACTCAACTTTAACACAAAAGTGCCACCCTAAGGCCACATCCGATCTAATTGAAATTTTGCATGAGGTGTTTTTACGGGCAAAGGTACAATGTGGGAAAAGTGCATATGGAAAAGACAATTTTTTAACTTTTAAGGGGCAGACGATGCACCCTACTGATTATTTGAATGCTTATGCTGTCAGGAAGGGGTCACTTGACTACTTATAACTAGTGAAATAAATGGCTACTAATTTTAATAAAGGAGTTACAGCCATTTTTGTAAAAAAATTGCAAATGGCCTTCTTACCCCAACCATCAGGCAAGAAGCCCCCCTATTATAATCCTATGGCAATTTTTTTTGCAAGCGCATTAATCATTTTTAAGGCATTCTATTTACTTTTTCGGAATTTCGGAATTTTTTTTTATGGTCATAAAGTGAAGCAATGCAGATATCCATTATACTTTTAAATATTTCCAAAGTTATTTCTAACAACCTCTTTCAAAGAATTACTCAAAGTTACAAAAACCATGCATGTTTTTAATTTCTACTATGGTTTGGTGCTGTTTGCCCTGAAAATTTGTGACATCACCTAAAAAGCCTCTGGCTTTAATCCTGTTTATAAGAAAATGCACCAAAAATATAAGTTTAGATATAATCCTGGGGGGGGGCCTCTCACCTAACCCGGGCTTCTTGCCCCGACCTACTCTACACTTTATACCCTAATCCGAATACACTAGAGATAATGAAAGTCTACCACGGAGACTCATACGGTCTTCAATCCAAAACTTTCAGCTACATTAAAGTATCAAATTCCCTTATTATGTCTGTCTTAAGGGATCCCCAGATCCTATCTGCTGAAGTCTGTAATGGCAGATTCACATTACAAGAACCACAATTGAAGCTTAATTCTTGAGTTGGAAGGTTTGGTGATTCTCACATAAACTAGCTTATACAATTTTAATTATTTTGTGTCAAGAAATCTTGCTGTGCCATTAATTCTAGCAGCAGGGAATGGACATACTTGAGGTGTCCTGAAATGTTTACAAGACATCAATTGGTATTGAAAGGTTTTTTTTTAATGTTAGCAATAATTATGACCATTCAGCAATTACAGAAACTATTTAAAGAAGAATTTAAAATATCACAAAAACAGCCAAGTACCACCGAGTTGGTGCTTTCATTCCCCAGGCTGGGGTAGCTGGAATTCACTCTTAACCATTCATTTTGATACAAACCAATGACATTGTTAAATAGATCACGTCACAGACGAGAGCTGGATGCAGACTAAATAAACACACTGTGACATCAACGAGGGAATTCCTTTGTTTGCAAATTTGGAGTTTCCATGTAGTTTTGTGTGTCTAATGAATTTAAATTTTCAATCTATGGAAAATGTTCCAAGAATATCACACTTTGAATGGTGTGAATGACAATTTGTTGCAAACAAAGGCTAAACATTCCTTTTTCAAAGGCCTAGATCTGTATCAATTTCAGCAGGATAGAGTTAGCCTCCCATACATAAATTGTCTATCATTAATTATTCCCCACATGATGGTGTGATCTAGTTTCAGTCACAATTTCATGGTATCCATCAAATATCTCAAACACCACACAATGCTCAATGCTTATCCTTGCCCAACATTCAAAGACCTCCCAAAACTTGTCAAATGTTACCTGAAATCAATAAATGTCACAACCACTTACCCATCCCAAATAAATTTGTCAGCTTGATTGCTGTGCTTTTGGCCAGCAGGCAGTCATGTTTATATTGGAAAGCAAAGTCCACCCACAGGTGTCACCGCATGCATGTATGCATGATTGTACCCCTGGTGGAAATATTTGGCATAACTGCAATAGGGCTTTGGTGGTCATACTCATAGGTAGATGTAAATGCCCGACCTGTTAGGTTGCAGGGCGTGGGGGGGGGGGGATAGAGGCAGTACCTGCTCTTGTTATAATCACAGGCTGATTTCACAATGGCTGAGCAGTTCTAGAGATAGAACCAATGTGGTTCAAGTGCCACCTGGTGGAGTGCAAATATAGAAAATTGATTAAAATTGCTCAAGGAGCAGCCTTTCGTAATATTCTTGTAGTTTCTGTGAGATAACAGTCTCTCAGCTACACTTAGAGATGATTTTCACCCACTACATTGCATTTAGACTCACATTAAACCTTGTTTAGCCAATCTTACCTATGTGTGCACCCATTTAAGCATACATCACAAGCCAATCAGAATTTAGGAGACCACAGAGCCATCTCTTGACTAAATTGGAACCTCAGTCTGCCCTTTGATGAGCAAACTATAGCCTGTTTCCCAGCCACCACAAAACAGGCCTGGTGGCCATGGGATATCCCAAGAATACTATTTATAGCAACTTCCGCAAATATAACCGCACACAACAGTCGTCATTTTCCCATAGGGGGCGCTTGAACAATACACCTTGGTATAATACAACAGAATAAGGGCAAAGCATGTGATCATTGCCTGTGTTATGATCAAAAGAGCATACACACACAAAAGTAATTTCTTTACAGGTGAGAGCATGACATCATATTCCAACACCCATAGGAGATTCAACCAATGATGGCCAACATTTTATATGATAACCCACCTTGGCATCCACAGACACATGACATATTGGCATGCTTTAACTTACATTCTACAGTTTAAGTCTAGCAAATTTGTTTTTGTATGCTATTTAAAGTAGGCAATATAGACCTGAGAACCTTCGACGTCCTTCGTATTGTAAAAGTTGTAGGCTACCGGTCGTCGATGGCTTGTAGAGCAAGAAAGAGCAAATAGGTAGTCCACTAGGCTACTTGTTAGTTGTCCAACTTTGACAGACGTTGCTGGATACAGTGTGGTTATACTTTCGCTTCTTTATCCTTGAGACATTTTGAGGGCATCTCTTTCTTTTGCTATTGGCTACAAAGAGTAATATTTGAAACTTATAGGAATAAAGAAGAAACAGAATTAAATATAACGCAAGAAACTACATGAGTTTTGGACAGTACGATATAATTAAATTATTTCAATTCATTATTTCAATTTCATTTCCTCAACTTCAATTTTAGGCTCTTGGAATGGGTAGTTTTCATTCAACATTTCATTATCTTCCATTTTGATGTCCTTTTTGAAAAAAAAAAAGAAATGCTAACCACCCAGCAATAATTTGCTTGCAATATTAATATCCATTGGAATGAATTAGGAACTATCAGACCTTTGTTATTGTATGCTTTGTATATGGTTAGTAGGAAAGTTGCCATTCCAATTTTGAATTCCAATGTTTTTTGTCTGAAATAAACGTTGTTATAAAATTGAAACTAATATTCTTTTAAGACAGATGGAAGCTACAATTTCAAATGTAAAATGTAAACTAAACAAGAGAGTTGAAAATCAACACCTGGTTACAAGAACCAATGGTAATAAATAAAGCTTCATTAAGTTCCAATGTTTTATTAATGGATTGTGTTACTTTTTAAACAATTTTTAAACTGTTGTACATATATATTCATTCTATTTTTAACAGGGCCGTGTTGAAAAACAAGCTTGTCTTGAACATGTATACCCTAAATAAACATATTTCAAATCAAAATAAAAACATCAAAAGAACCTAAGTAAGTTGGAAATTAAGGGACGTGGCAATAAAAATCTAATAATCATGTAGAACTACTCGTTTCTTTCGATAGAAATATAGAAAGATATAGAAATATAGACGGATAGATTAGTAGATAGATTTTACTAGGTCTTTATCATATTTTTTAAATTTCACATAATTGTCATTTACTTTTAATCATATTTTACTTTTATAATTTCACATAACTTTTAAACAATTTTCATATATTATATTGATTTTGTATTGCTACAGCATATATATTATTGTAACAATTTAACCTGCGTGGTTACAATGTAACAAAGCTTTATTTATTACCATTTATTTATAGCATATATGCATTGATAAACGTAGGGCACATAGATATATGCCTACTTTTACTTTATAACATGTCCGTTGGGCCTCATATGGCAGCTAAGGTCTTTCTTTTTGCCTAATTATACTCATCTGTGTGTGTTCTTATCCTCTGGTCCAAGGTAATGAAGCTGATGAGGTAAGACATGAAATTCCAGATGTCATTCTTTTCTTCTTCTTCTTCTTGTGTCTTGTGATTCTGTTACTCAAAATTTCGATGTCATTATGATTGGAATGATAAGCAACTGCAAATCTTGCATGCTCATTTCACATTAAAGAATTAGATTCGAAATATAACTTTGTAGGTTTAATCCTGACCTTTGGAAATTCATGTAGTCAATAATTCCAAGCAACAAAGGTCTATTTTCTACTCACAGGGAGCTTTCGTCCTTATCTGAAGGACTTCTTCAGACCTTTGTTGCTTGGAATTATTGACTATACAGATTCGAACACTTCTTTTTTATCTGGACTATGCTGCTTGAATGACCCAAGGTGATTGTAAAAGGCCAAAGTGATACATAGAAGCATGAGTTGTGCTAGGGCTGCTGTAAACAATCACGAGGCTTGATGAACATTACTGAGGTTTTTGCACATCACCATAATTGTATTTTTTCTACAGGTTTAGGAGCCCTTTTCAAATCCTTCATCTGATACTTTAATTGTAGTAGAGATGCCTAATCAGACACTTTCAGATTTTTCAAAATAAAATTGGGTTGAAACAATTATCCATGCTTTAAAATTTGAGAAGAGCTGCACTACAAATTAATACTCTGGGTCAAACAAATACAAAAACATGAAGAATCAATCAAATAAATTCAAAGATCTGTTTGGCAAATTTGCATTTCCTATTATGGGGCATTTTGTCTTTGGTCACCGAAGTTTGCCGAATCATCAAATGAAAAAAGAAAAAGGAACGAGCAAAGATTACATCATTGTTTGAACAAATCCGATGATCTGTATATTTTGGGAGTTCCCTTGAGAATATAATACCAGGATATAAGATGTGATAGCCCTGTGTCTACACTTGGCTTTGCAAAATTGTTGGGAAATAGGAAAACCAACAGCAAGCAGTCTATAGAAATTCTAAATAAAAGCACAAAATATTCTGTCATTATTCCCAGAAGGGATTCACGATAGCCTATCAAAAGCGAATGTTTTTGTTGACATGTAAAATGGGCAATGTCCTTTTTCATACTACATATAATAGTATCCATAGTAACAGTTATTGATGTTGCTTGTCACCTCTTCGTACTTCAGACTCTTTCAAAAGAATTTGTGTGATATTAGCCGAAGGGTTAATTTTGAATCTATGGTAATAGAAATATAGAAGAAACAATCAAATATAACATGAGAAACTGCATGAGTTTTGGACAGTCTGAGATTGAAATTATTTGAATTTCATTCACTCAACTTAAACTTCAGGTTCTTTGAATATGCAGTTTTATTCTAACATTTAATTAACTCCATTTTCTATTTCCCTACAAAATGAAATTCTAACCAGCCAACAACAGAAATGTGCTTGCATTACTGAGTTTCTGTCTTCCACTGGATTGAATTCGCAATTATCACATCATTGTTATTTTATGCTATGTGTACAATATTCCATTCTGCTTCAAAATCAAATGTTTTGTAATAAAAATTGAATCTGACTATTCTTTTGTAGCAGATAAAGCTATAATTTCAATCTAAAATGGAAACCACAAGAAAGTTGAAAATTAACTCCTGGTTGCATAATGAAACTTAAGAATGTTGCGAAAGAATATCAAATAATTCTTTACTCTGCATATGTCCATAGATAGATAGACAGTACCAATCAGGCAGTGGATCTCAAATAGACAATCAGCAGGTTGTTTTCAGGTGGAGTCCCAATGTCTGATATGCCAAGAAGCATCCGGACATTAAAATGTATACTTGACATCCCAAGTTATGAAGAGGGCAATTTAAAATAATTAGAGCCTGCTACGGTAATGTCCAGAGAGGTTATCATAATGATTGGTGCGATAATGATTGCCGTTGAGTACAGTGAATGGGCACTATATAAAATCATACAATATCATATTATTATTCGAATCATAAAATTCCATTTCAAATTATAAATTTCACACTGTAGGTAAGTCAAGGAAGAAACGCTTCTTTCGTAGGGGGAACCGGGGCACATTGGGACGCGGGGCACTGTGGGACGGTGGGGTTTTCTTGGATCCTGGCAAGGTATATGATATGGTAGTGCCATCATATCTTGTATTTTCACATGCTGATGTTTCCATGCTTTTACAGACAAATTACAGCCACATGCAGAAGTATGGCGAGCAAAAGTTTGTATTCCTACTACTAAAGTAAACATGGATGGGTTCAATTCAAACCATTCTGTGGACAAACCATGAACAATGAGGCTTTCTCAGTGCTTGTAGGAATTTTATATATCGTAACAAACAGTTATGAATTGCTATCGTGATAAACACACTCACTGGTGTCCGAGAAATTAGAATTTTGGTGTAAAAGTCATATCGGGGCTCATTGGGACAGTTAATTTGGGGCACATTGGGACGCACTTTTAAAATATGGCAGAATTTAAGTGTCCAAGGCAACTGTATGACCTGGGACAGCACACAACAGTATTCAGGCCACAGTGAATAGAGGTATAGTGCATTACCATGCTCTGTGAACAAATTTGTCGCAAAGCACTGTGTGTTACTTACATAGATGTCCGCACCCAGGATAGTATATGTTAAATGTTTAAAACTGTTTAAAGTTATTAACTATTGGCACTACAAGGTGTTAATGCACTGCATATTGTCTTACGCACTACTTTTATGTGATATCTATTGCACATGGAGTGTTAAAAGAATTTTTTTCAATTGATGTCCCAATGTGCCCTGGCTGTGCCAGGCTGGTTCACATTGGGACAGTCATTTTTACGACTCTCTGGCTGCAAAAGGGTAGGTGCAGTCTAGTTTATTATGCCTTGCATACAAGCTCAATAGTATTTGTGATATTCATGCAAAATTCTGAGTTCTTTAGTGCTTTCAGCATTGAGCAAAATTAGTAGACGTAAAAAAGTTTCCCAATGTGCCCCGGTTCCCCCTACTGAGGCAAGTTAAAAGTTCAGGAAACTTTGTCCTTTTGTGTCTTTTTGTTCATTTGACAAATAGCCACACTTTGATGGTCAAACGAAGTGCATCATAAGAGGAAATGCAAATTTACGCAACAAATATTTTCAATTGTTTGATTGATTCTTTAGTTGTTCCGGTTTTGGTTGACCCAGATTATTTGTAGTGCAACTCTTCTCAAATTTTGCAGCAAGGATAATTGTTTCAACCCAATTTTATTTTGAAAATCTGAAAGGTTTCAGATTAGGCATCCCTAACATGATTGAAGTATCAGATGAAGCATGTAAGAAGGGCTCCTAAACCTGTAGAAAAAAATACCCACAGCATTTGTTATGTCCAGCAGCCCTCATTCATGCTGCTTTGAACTACTTTGCATTTTGACATCATATTTGGTCATTCGATCAAGCAACATAGTTAGATAAAAATATCATGTAACACTTATTGTTACATTTATGATAAACATGTTGATTTTAATTCTAAATGTTAAATGAGCATGCAAGATTTGTTGAAGGCCTTATCCTGTCCACCACAATAACATTGACATTTTTAGGGTTCACAAATCTGAATAACGGAATCACCACTCAACAAACACAAAAAAGAAAGAAAAGAATATGGAAATTCATGTCTTACCTCATCAGCTTCATTACCTTGGACCAGAGCAGAAGACCACACACAGACGAATACAATTAATCAAAAAGAAAGACCTTAGCTACCATTATTATGGGCCCAATAAATATGCCACTAGGTTTACAGTATATCTACAGGTCCGTTATAGTAGCTCTTGATATAGAGAATGCTAGATTACAAAATGGACACAAAGGTATGTAGGCATACTCACAAGATTGTCAATGTACAACTTTAATTTGCAACCCAGTTTTAAGTTTTTGTGTTCAGTAAGTCTATCTATCTATCTATCTATCTATCTATCTATCTATCTATTTATCTATCTATCTATCTATCTATTTATCTATCTATCTATCTACCTATCTATCTATCTATCTAGCTGTCTGTCTATCTATCTATCTATCTATCTATCTATCTATTTATCTATCTATCTATCTATCTATTTATCTATCTATCTACCTATCTATCTATCTATCTAGCTGTCTGTCTATCTATCTATCTATCTGTCTATCTGTCTATCTATCTATCTTTCTATCTATCTATCTATCTATATATATATATCTCTGTCCATCTATCCTTCTCTCTACCCACCTTTGGATAGAAATGAGCGTATAATTATTTGATATTCTATCCCAACATTCTGTAGTTTCATTATGCAACCAGGTGTTAATTTTCAACTGCAGTTTTCATTTTAGAATTGAAAGTATAGCTTTATCTATGATAAAAGAATAGATATATCAAAATGCTAAAACAAAATATTTATATTAACTTAGAAGCAGAATGGCATATTGTACACATGGCATGAAATAACAAAGATGTGATAATTGGGAATTCAATCCAGTGGAAGACACAATTTTGGTAATGCAAGCAAATGTCTGTGGTTGGAAGGTTATAGAATTTAATTTTGAGAGGAAATAGAAATTGGAACTAATTAAATGTAAAAATAATACTCCAAATTCAAAGAGACTGAAATTTAAGTTGCGTAAATGAATCTCAAATAATTTCAATCTCAGACTGTCAAAAACGCATGCAGTTTCTCGTGTTATATTTGATTGTGTTTCTTCTATATTTCTATTAGATTAAAAATTAATCCTTTGTGTAATATCAGACAAATGCCTTAAATATGAAGAAGTAAGTTCTAAGTAATATCCACGGTTCTGCCTCTTAAAGTTTGAAAAAAAAGTTGTACTTTGTGCTCTACACTCTAATAATCTAAGAAGGATTTCAGTCGTCAGATATAACGTATTTTCAAGTATAACACCATTTAGGCAGTTAAGAATAGAACCAGTTCAGATCCACATTATAGATGATAAAGTTGGACATACTGTCCAGTAGTTTCAGGTTCCTAACTCTTACATGTTTAGCAATTTACTCGAGTACGAGTACGAGTAATGTACTCATGATTTGGCAGTAGTACTGAGTACATGCGAGTACTTTAACAAATTTACTAGAGTACATGAGTACATATGTACTCATGTACTCATGTCCAACCCTTGTTTAGAGTTACATTCTGCAGAATCAATCCCAGTCATTTATCTACAGTGTGCCCCATCTGTGGGGCACAGTGAGACAGCAGGTAGGGCACAGAGAGACAGGTGTGTGCTCCCACAACTACAGACCTTCTAGGCCTGCTGATTTTTAAATGATATGGATTTTGTGCTCAAAACCGACATTAAATAAAATTTGTCATTGTCATTGTTATTTGTTCTATCAATTGAAGCTACTTAAACTATCATACTAATCGAAACAGCGGGCGAGGTGACTTTTTAGTTTCTTTTTCGTGCAAGTGCAACAAAGTCATGGTTCAGGATATGAACGACAAATGAAACCGGACTCACAGACACCAACAGATCACCAATGAAGAAAAAGGATATTTTGTGCAGACAATCCTTTTCCAATTACAAAAATGGTGATAATTGTTCCAGTAACAAAACTGTCTTTATTGTATATTACTATTCAGATATCCAATCTGCTGAATATAACATTTCGTTGTAAAACACAGCTTTAATTTTCGATTTTATGTGAAATTATGTCCATGTCATCAGTGCTACATAGGCTACATATGAAAAATATCTCTGCCTTTAAAAGCAAAAATGTTTTCAGATGTAAATTCTTGTAAGATGTGTAGGGGAGACCGGGGTAAGTTGTGCCATTTTTTTCGTCAGGCTGATTTTCCGAAAAACCAAAGCTTAATCATGTAATCTGAAAGTCAGACATCATAATAGAATACGTTGGTCAGAATCGACCAAAGTTTCAGGGCAGTCCAATCATTAGGAAGATCATGGTAGGCATTTGAAAAAAGTAGGTCAAGTGGCACAACTTGCCCCGGTACCGGGGTAAGTTGTGCCGCATGACGGGGTAAGTTGTTCCGCTTAATTTATTCCTAAAAAACCTTTTATTTCACCCGTTTCTTCAGATAGATCATTTGTATCATGTTTTTAACTTATGGCTGACACGTTACATGAAACTAATTGAACATTTATGAGCCATTTTATGCAAAAATTTAAAACGCTGCAAAAACTAGAATTATTTATTGTTACGAGGGTGGTAGACCACTTTTAACACATGTTCCTTTCAGTATAAGTTATTTCAGAACATGTTTAGGGCTTACGTAAAATGAAAACCAAAATAGATGAATAAAAAATTTGATCCTATATCATACCATTGGCACAACTCACCCCAATCCAAATGGCACAACTTACCCCAAATTGATTTTCTGAATTAAACTAAATGTCACAAATAAACAAACAATGGGAGATAAAATCTAACAACTCAAATGTCTAGATATACCTCCTAACTCCATCCTACCAGAGGGACATCATCTTATTACAAATAGCAAATGACTGAGAAACAAGAATGTCAGTCCTCGGCACTTCAAGTTTTCAGCAACAAAATTAAATTTATGAGTGTAGCTTTTTGTTTTATTATATTTGGTAGTTTTTTTCTTGGTGCCTGATAATCTTGACCAAGCGGGCATATATGAGCGGCATTACCTTCTTTACCCAGTTCTTCATTTCACCCAAACAATGGGCGGCACAACTTACCCCGTGGCACAACTAACCCCGGTCTCCCCTAACAATCCCAAGCAGCTCAGTATCTCCGTATTTATTTACTTTGCAAATTGCAAGTAACTGGATATTAAAGTTTATAAGAATCAACTGAGCATCATAGTTTCAACGCAATGTCTGAGTGAAACTTTGGTTGGGAATAGCCCCTGCAAGTGCCACATCACAGCCTGTCAGCCAATGGGCTGTCAGAATAGCTATGCATCACAGAAGCCATGTGCTTACAAAAATTGAGAAAAGCTTTTGTTTATAGCAAGGTCCATCAAAGTTTTAAGTTATAAATTAGCAAGTCTGCAGAATAATTAAACTCTGCTGGGATTACAACAAATGTCTATTGTGAATCCTTACAAAGCCGACGTTTATGTAGATTAGACTGGGGATTGCTAATGATAGATCATTGGGATCACAGTCATCAACACTTATGTTCCGATAACAGAATAAAATGTAATGCTTCTTTCAAAATATCAATATGAAAACTGTGATGCACAGTTATACTGTTAGCTCATTGGCTATCAGACTGTGATGCTGTCCTTATAGGGGCTATCCCTCACCAAATTTTCATTCTGACATTGACTTGAACCTATGATGCTCAGTTGAGATGGATTCACATAGCCTAGAAGCTGGTCTAATATTGTGTATTGTGGTCCAATAAAGGGAAGGAAATGAATTGTCCACAATGGCTATGTTTGAGGCGCCTATTCTCTTCTTGGGTGGCTACCACAAGAAATTTTGAAGGATGCAATTTCAATTTCATGTTATTCCAAAATCAGATGTCAATGGTGTTACTGATGTGTAAACCTTTATTGGACCACCAGGTCCTATATTGGACCAGTTGTAACAATACTGTACCACTGGTCCAATATCAGGAAACAGCTTGTCCAATATAAGTTCCACTTGTCCAATTCAAGTTGCCCTGACAAAAATTAATTTTTTCCTTTTACACCAAATGTAGCAAAGGCTGTAACCTCAATCTAGCCTCACAATGAGACCTTGACCCGGTCCAAATAGAACGCTGACATTAGGTGGTCCAATATAGGTATACTTCCTGTATTGGTACAGCAGTACTCCTTAACGCAATTGTTTATGGCGCTCTTACACAGGCTCGCGACTGCTGGTGCTCCACTATCGGCACCTCAAGTTTGGCAAGTCCCTGTTTGAGCAACCCTGCTGCAATGGTGTGCTGCTAATGGGGAGCATTAATACAGGATTGTTAATGAAGCCAGCACCATACGTGATATAGGTTAGCAGTTCAAAGAAATGGTAGATGATTTCAACACTTTGTCCAATCACAATAGTGTAGTACCATTGCATACATTCATAGTCCATTGTAGGATTGCAGACCATTGTTTTGACTAAACTATAAAAATGCAAAGACCAACAATCAGAATGAATGCACCATGCATGCAAAATTCCATAAAATGCTAACAATTATATATATGATGTGTAATGGTCTAAGTCATTGTCAGCAAATAAAGGCAGTGCCACAACAAACCGTATAGGCCCATATTGTATTTCACCAGTCTTATACTTTCTTCTTAAGAACACATAAAAAAGAATAACAATGATAATCCGATAATTTGAAAAATCCTTTGCTGCAAAACATGCAAACAAATAGACGTAATATTATACTTATATTATATTTAAACTTACCTACCTGCAAGAAGCTCATATCCACGAATATCCTGAAAACTGCTATCCAATCCAAAAATTTGGGAAAATCCTGATGTTTACTTCCTTTTAGTATCTAAGGAAAGTTCCAGGTTTCTAAGGCACAGATGTCAACAAAGCGGCTGATGTAGCATTAAACACAGCTTGGTACATCAACAAAAACAACTTGAATAGTTTTCTAACTTTTCTTCCTAAAGACACAATAGAGCAACGTGGTGTATAATCCTGTTTTTCTGAGCTTTTTCTGGTTCTTTATTGATCACTTTTCACTTTTAAAGGTGATGTCTACAATTCTCTTTCACGCTTGTCTTTGTTTTCTACAGTTTGTAGCACGTTTTGCAATATAAGCATTGGCAAACTGTCAGAGTGTTTTGTTAGTAACTGATGGTTACACAATCAGCAGACAAATTCTTTCATTGTCACACAAATGTTTCACAATTGTTGTCAGCTCCCTCTGATGGTAATCACAGTCTCCTCAAGTCTCGTGTGATCTCGTGATACCGTGTCTGATCACGTGATGCTGTGTTTGCTCTGTGGTCACCATAAAATCTCGTCTACTCAGGCTGCTGGATTGGGGACTGGCCTGCAGTGCCAATTGTGCATGGCTAAATACGAACGAGGGAGTGTTAGATTGGAGAGTTCTAAAGGATTAGGCAAGATTAGGCTGCTCAAGCTGGATTGGTCAAAATAGATCTTGGTGAACCATGTGGTATTTTCCTAGATCAACATCAAGATTGCTCACATGGGAAAAATGGGTAACAGTTTACAAACTCCTCACTTAGTCTCTGTCATCTTATCAATTAAATATCATGGCAAGTACCCCTCAACTGAGTACTGGCAGGCTAATTAAGACAGCAGAATTACACAAGAATGAGATGAAGGACAATTGAAACTGCCGTCAAACACCGGTCCTGGGTGGTCCAGGCGACCTGACAAGATCCAGAATTGAACCCTGGACACAGCAATTACAAGCAGAAAGTGCTACCAACTGAGCTAACTGCTTCTCTTGCCTGGTGGAGAAGGATTCCAAAAGGCAGTTTATGCAGACATTGCAGTTGCTATTTTGTGTCACATTATAGGGTGACATGGATGTAAATGAAGAAGATAATAAATACAAGCAGGTAGCAGATCTTCTATAAAAGTCACTTTGCTTGCTTGTCTGAGGGTCCCTGTTTCAAACCTTTGTCAAAACCTCTTCATGAATGAGAAATTGTATCGCAATTCCTTGGACCAGTACATATGCTCCTGAAACAAGGCAGACTACTTGGTGAACACACAGCTTTGTCAAGCCAGTTGTCATTAGAAGTGTCATGGTGACACATGATAATAGTTTGAACAGTGCTTTATTGGGCTTCGTGCTGATGTGTTGTCAGATTGTGAGAATCATTGTAGGCCATGTGTATAATATTACGCGTGATACTCGTGATAGTAATTATGTAAAGCCTCACTCGTAGTAATAGGCCCACATAAAGCTGATGTCTAACTAGTACTAGGTAATTGTACAACCTAGCAATTACATAGTGCCACTCAATGTCAGAGATGACCCATATGTATATGGCCGATTTAGATTGTTGTCGAGACGGTTGTCACGTGAAGTGCCAAAGGATGACAAAGGACATGTGGTAGTGTAATAGGCATGGGAGGCTGAGGTTTCCATCTGTTAGTTCTCTTTGAACCATCTTGGTTACAACAATGCACTGGCACACATTCACTTCTTCTTTTTCCTCTAGTGAAATCCTGGCTCTTTTAGGCGAACCTCTGGTTGCCAGTGGTTGGCAATGAGTCTTAAAATCTAACAATAAAATTATTGCTGTTGTCAGGGGCCAAAAGCAGATCAAATCTTTTTTTAAATCATGACTAAAAAAAACCATGTGTAAAAATTTGTACATCCAGGCCTATTAATCTACTGTCCGACAACCTAGTCTACCACAGCACATGGAACAGATGCAGTTTCCCTGTGCGGCCCTCGCTCTCCTTGAAAAGGGCCCAACACAATTGTTGAGGACTTGCAGGCCTTGATAATTCTTCCTTCATAAAAAGCACTTCTAATTGCTCTATTGCCTCCACTCAAATGTCATTTTCATTTGTGGTCAGCTCTCCTTACAGAAGATGGCGGACCGCTGTAGACACCCAAAACTTATTTGTTAGGAAAAAAATTGTTTAGTTATACAATACATATACTATACTTTTTGTGTATAGTTATTATTGCAATTGCTAGATGACATAATATAACATGACATAACATGAGGTAATACGGCAGTACATCATTGCCTGGGTTCATGCTAATGTTGTCAGGTTGCTTGAAGTGTGCACATGACAGCATAACCCAGCAATTACATAATGGCATTCAATATCAGTAGTGGTAGTACATGTATTTAGCCTATATATCTCATAATAACCCAGCTTCCTTGACTACGGAAATCTCCCCCTGGTTTGCCCCCCTCTTTGTTGCCAAAATGCTCACTCACCCTCACTTCCACACATCTATTACCCCTATCAACCTCATATTCCCACATCCGCATGTGTCCGCATGTGGTTCATTCAACCCTCACCATCCACAATTTCCCATGTCTATCATTTTAAAAACAACTTTCTCAGCCTCCAACCACACTCCCCAGTGTAAACAAACCTAATTCCCACCACTAGCACCAGGTGGCCTAATTCCCACCACTAGCACCAGGTGGCTGCGTGTAGCATAAACACAACACAGCGCCCCTATTGCCATATCCAAGAACTAACCTCAAAAACAAATGCACGTGTGACCTTATCAGAACACTACCAAAGTGATGCCATCTCAGCAAACAAAACACTGACAGCCCTCTGCAAGAATTTCTCAAGAAACCCAACTGCATCTCAAGTTGCCAGGACACAGGTAAGACGAATTTGGCACCAAATTGTGACATCAGGTTCTGTTACCACAGCAATTTAAAGTTCACTATCCAATGAACCATGCAATCACATTTACACCTAGGCCTACTATGCAATGTTTCCTTGATAAATTGCATCAATGACGCACCAGCTCGCAGCGCCTTTAATATTGTCCGTAGCATCTTCTGCTTGGTGTCAATGTTTTTGACATTTAATTTCCTACATTTCCATCTAATTTTCGACTCTGTACATGCTGTACGACCATTTCTTCTGTGTTAAAACTCCATCTAAAGCACTCGATCTTGATGGCCCACATCTTGATTACATGTTTGAAAAACATCGTGAAGTATTTATTCAAATTATTACCCATCTACATCCTCATTAGAATATTCATTATCTCCAACTACGCCAAATCAATATTGCGTGATTCATCATTGTTTATGATCCCCATTCCAAACTGCAAAATTTCACTTCTGTAAAATAAACAAAATTTCAACATATACCACACCTTTTCACGTTTTTGTTAATTTCTGCATTATTAAATAAACATACTTCCCGTTCGTAGAACGGGTAAAATGCTAGTATTACCAATGTAGATTGTTGTCATGTGAAGTGTCAAATGATGACACAGGTATGTCAAGTTGATGTGTCATATGTGTAGGACAGAAGTTGAGCCAAACTGTTCAATATTTAAAGGTGCACAATGCTCTTCAAGTTCTTACGTGCACGAGATATCCTTTGGCAATAAGAAACTACAGAATTATGGGAACTCTACAGAATTAACAATAACAGTCAAATCATTTTTGAAATTCGAACTGCTATCTTGTTTGCAAATTTGATGCATAGTTCTTGTTCACAATAAATATAAGACAATGAAAGGAAACTATAATTTGTGTGAATTGTGTGATATTCTAATATCATCCTTGTCTCACATGTAGTTAGAATTTCTATACATTTACTCCTAGGTTTAAAGATTAAACATGTATGAGCATTGTATCAAATCTCTCAGTTTACAAATTCATACAATAGGTTATTTGATTCTTCTTCCCTTTTATTCTTATAAAGATATATCTCATAAAAGACAAAGTTTCTTTGAAACTCCTCAAATTATAGTTGTCATGAATTTCACATCTTTCTGACCTGTGCGACTGTCAATGCCAATGTGGATTTGAACAGTGTGGCATAATTTTCTTTTAAATATATCTATATTTTATGTTGCACTTGCCAACATATCATTTCAAAAATACATTAAAATTACAATTGAACAACACCGATTTAAACTCAATCACTTTATTTTGGGCTGTTGCTACTGTCCAGTAGTCTCGGGTTGGAGTTATATTTTGTGCTGAATCCATGTTGGTCATTTGTCTTAGTATGCTGTGGGGCACAGTGAGTGAGCAGGCACATCAGAGAGAGAACGAGGTGTGCTTTCACACTGCAGACCTTCCAGGCCTGCTGAATTATTCTAATTGATGCTACTCTAACTACTATACCACTATAGAAACACTTGGCCAGCTAAGTTTTTAGCTCCTTCGTGTGCAAGTGCAATGAAGTCATGGCACAGGATATGAAAAACAAATGTAACCGGCTGCACCTGTTACGTACTAATTCCAATTCTTCTTTGACGTGTCTGTAAGTTACATCCATGAGGTTTCTATTGATGCTATGCTGTGCCCCATCACAAAATGTCTCACTCGGCACCACTCAGCTTCCTTTATCAGAATTTGGAATGCATGCATCAAAGATTATCAGATTACTGAACTTAGAAAATAACCATGGTTGAATCCATGGTGATTTATTTGTATTATCCAATATACTCAAAGTCACTTACAGCAAAAACTTCCAAAAAAAAGATGAGGGTTACTAGAATTTCTGTCTAAACACACATTTGTTATTATTTACTTTTCCTGGCTATAAAACCAAAATTTTGAAATTTCACTCAAACTATGCAATGAACCTTTTTGAGATGCACAACAATCTTTCAGTTACTTAACTATTGTACATCATAAAAGAGGGTAGTTTTGTAAACAATATCACTTGGATGCCTGAGGTTTTGTCTCATTCTGCCCTACTCCCCTCTACTGAGTACTGCATCACAGCTTACTTATTTCACCGAAACATTACAAAACACCGGTTCTCAAAAATGCAAAAATGTTTACACAGACAAGCAAAGGTATAATTACTCCATATTTCTGTGAGATTGGCAATGAAGAAAAATGTTATTTATGTGCAGAAAAATGTTGATAACAATTCCAGTAACAGAAAAACATCAGCAAATGTGTGTTTAGACAGAAATTCTAGTAACCCCCATCTTTTTTTTGGCAAACCTTTCTCTCTGAAGCAGCTGAATGAAATTTTCACAGGACTATCTTCAGGGATTTCACTATCTATTTTGAATGTTTTATACCTGTACGTGATGTTTAACAGTTCAAAGAAATGGTCAATGATTGTTACACTGGGGTCTACTTGCAATTGTCCAATTGCGATAGGGTAGCACCACTGCATACATTCATATTCTACAAGGATTGCAGGCCATTGTTGCCACTAAAGTACATGTATTTAAATGCAATGACCAACAATCAGAATGCACTATGCACGCAAAACTCCATAAAATTCACATGATTATATGTGGTGTGTTATGGTCCAAGTCATTGTCAGCTAACTAAGACAGTGCCAGAACCAATCATATTGGCCCAGATTATATTTGAACCAGTCATATAATTTTTTCTTGAGAAGGCATCAAAAAGGATAACTATGATCATTTTATCATTATAAAAATCCTTGGCTGCCAAACATGCAAACAAAAAGATATGATATCATATTTAAACTTACCTACCAGTAAGTAGTTTAAGTCCACGAATTGACTAAAAAAACTGCTATCCAATCCAAAATTAGGGAAAGATTCTGATGTTGTTAACTTCCTTTTAATATCCAAGGAAAGTTCCCGATCTCTAAGGCACAGACATCAACAAAGAGGCTAATGTAGTATTAAACTCAGCTTGGTACGTCAGCAAAAATAAGTTGAATAGTTTTCAAACTAAACTTCATGGACACAATAGAGAAATGTGGTGTATAATCCTGTTTTTCTGAGCTTTTTCTGGTTCTTTATTGATCACTTTTCACTTTTAAAGGTGAAGTCTACAATTCTCTTTCACATTTATTTTAGTTTTCTTCTGTTTGTAGCACGTTTTGCAGTATAAGCATTGGTAAACTGTTACACTGTTACAGCGTTTTGCTTGTAACTGATGGTTACACAATCAGCAGGCAAATTCTTTCATTGTCACACAAATGTTTCACAATTGTTGTCAGCTCCCTCTGATGGTAATCTCAGTCTCCTCAAGTCTCATGTGATCTTGTGATCCCTTGTCTGATCACGTGATGCTGCGTTTGCTCTTTGGTCTCCATAAAATCTCGTCTGCTCAGGCTGCTGGATTGGGGACTTGCTGTAGGAACAATTGTGCATGGCTAAAGATGAACGAGATGGACAGGGGGGGGGGGAGTGTTAGACTTGGGACAGAGAGTTCTAAAGAATTAGGCAAGATTAGGCAGCTCAAGCTGGATTGGTCTCTATAGATCTTGGTGTAGCATGTTTTATTTTCCTTACATCGAGTAACACTAGTTAACATAACATATCTTTTATGGTCAGAGGTACCTGGACAAGTGAAATGTTCAAGCTGTATTATAATGAAATGTGGCAAAATGAAGCAGAGTCATTTATGAGTCTTATTGAGGTTGGTGCGAAAGTTCTGCTGAATCTAATGGCCCTAGTAAAGATGCCACTAGTGGGATAAATGGATAACAGTTTACCAAATCCTCTCTGTCATTTGGCTATATCAATCAGTATGGCGCCTTGCGATGTATAACTTAACAATACATCACATGGTCCTGACTACCTACTAATAAATTGCAAGTATATGATATGACCTAACTAACTATACATAAGTCATAAAGATTATCCTCAGTCCAGTCTGAATCCTCGATTCTGATTGGTTGAGAGCTGAGGTGTATGAGACCGTACACCCCTTCTGTGCTCACCAGACAGGGTGTACAGGAAAAACAATGATGTCACAATGGTTGCTAGGGCCTTGTGACGTCATCCCAGTTGAATGACGTCACGAAATGTCATGTACTTACTCCAGAGAGTTGCCCCAAAATATGTTCTGACACTGTGTTGCATTTTACCTAACAGCTCCGTCAATAATTGTCAGATTCACGAAATTCAAGTTGCAGCATGTTGATCAGCTTTATGGCTATTCATCTGGGTGGTCTGAAAATGTCCGGCACTCATTCCTTTGCTACAATGCCGTTTTTATGGACAATTGTTCAGCTCGCGACTTTCTGGTCATTGACAACAAAATTCCTGGAGTTGATAAAAGGGGGTTGACAGAGGATAAAACCGTTACACCCTGCTCGTTTTTCGAGGGTACGGGAATATACACCACTCAGGCCTCCATACACCACTCAGCCTTCGGCTTCGTGGTGTATGGAGTCCTTCGTGGTGTATATTCCCGTACCCTCGAAACGAGCAGGGTGTAACTGATATTATCCTCAGTCCAGTGTGAATCCTTGATTCTGATTGGCTGAGAGCCGCGGTGTATTATTAGTTATTTGTTGTTTGCTTGGCGGATACAGGATTTACCTTCCCGAAGATAGCTGTATCTGGGCGAAGCGAAGCTGAGCCCGGATACAGCTATCTGAGGGAAGGTAAATCCTGTATCTGCCAAAAGCAAACAACAAATTACGAATTTATCCGACCACATGGTATAATAAAACCCCTATAACAATGTAGTTCAAAGGTATGAAAATCATGAGTTTCAGTCAGGTGCCGGTATCATGAGTGTTAATTCAGAAGCAGACCTGACACAAATGACATTCATAGCTGCGAACTACACTGTTAAGGTGACTCAAGCGTGGTGGTTTGATCATACAGATTTTTCTAAAATTTTGCACAGGTAGTCTATGGGACCCATACATTCCAAAAATGAAAAAAAAATAAAAATTCACCGACTCGTTTAGTTGCCATAGTAACAGCATATTTGGCCTGATGACTGCTTAAAAGTTACAAATTGAGTTTTTGGTTATGTACCACAGAATAAAGCATTACATGCATTTGTCACACGAAAATGTCAGAAATGTCTTCCCATGGATGTAAACCAAAACACAGTGGCATCGCATTTGACCATAACGGCAAAAGGTCAGTTGCGCCCTGTTTTTCAGTCTTCTTGTTCTTTTTCATTTGTCTTAAGTTTATTTACAATTTTACAGTATGAATCCACCTGTGTCAAAATATAAAGGGGAACAGGAGTCTTAAAATCATCTCAAGATACATTGTGAGACGAAATTAACATTATTATCAGAGCTACAGTCACTTCCAAGTTCCCTGTATCACTTTAATTTATACTTGGGTGAGTTAGTCACTTTGATTGAAATAAATCACTATCCAACTGATAGGGTTTCAACATTGCATAAATTGTATTTGTTATTATACATTCTCAACCAGCACCAAACGACAGTTTTGGAAAGCTGAACTGGCAAGCTTCGATTTAAATGAATCACATGGGCATGAGACATGAGGTGCTATAAAGAATTTAGAAAAGTATAAGTTTGGCATTATGAGACTACCTTTATTAAAATTTTAAAAAAATATGATACTTAACATCATCTCAAGGTACATCATAAATAAAAATCAACATAATAACTAATCTATCAGAACTACAGTTGCTTTCCACTTCTCTGTATCGATCATTAAGAATAATAATGTTTGGATGACTTGGTCAATTTGATTGAAATAAATCACTGTCCAACTTATAGGCTTTCAACAATGGTATAAATTGTATTCATTGTTTTACATGCTCTAACAGCACAGAATGACAGTTTTGGAAAACTGAACTGGCTAAATGTGATTTGAATAAATCACTCCAAAGAAATTTAAGAGAGTACACCAGGATTCAATAAGTATGGCATTTTTCACAATAACAAATCATTATTCAGGGGCATACACCCAGAAGTTGCCTTGGAAGATGGCCAATGTCAGACATGGGTAGAACATGTAGTACAGTGGATTTAACTTCGGAGTCTGAGGCCGGAGGTTTTTGGGTGCAGTTGAACTTTAATTTTAAGGTATAGTTGGGAGTCGAAAATTCATTTGGTTACTGCTGACCCATAAAAAATAATTAACAGACTTTAAAAAATCACACTTAACACAAAGTGAAAATTATCCCAAATCTTACACAGGACATCCCACACAAGTATTCATGTATAAAATCCTATGGAAACAACATTTACCTAGACCTATGCACTGCATAAGATACTTCAGTTTTTTTTTTTGAGGCACAAGAGCATTTGTAATAATGACGTAATCTATTTGGTTAAATCAGGCGAAAAGTTGAAATATGAACTGCTACATGTAACATGTACCAATCTAACATATGACAATACCTCGGGTTTGAAAGCTAATAATTATATATGCAAGTTAGAATTATTTTCATTTACAAAAGACAAAAATTGTTGGTGGAAGTGAATGATTACCTTTCCATCACTGCCCTATCTTGCAGCACCTTAAAAGTCAAGTAAGCATTCAATGACATTTCAAGTTATCCAACCATACAATATCCAGTAAATACATGTAATTACAATAGTGTACTGCACAGGTGATTAATTGCCAGTCATCTTATACCACTGTTTGCTTTTTCTGGCCAATCAGAAGGCAGGATTTCGCTCTGATATAATGCATATCACAGCTCATACACCTGACCATGATATTGCATGCTTGGCTGACTACAAGTTGACAAAATTGAAGGAAACACTGAAACAAAACTGACCAACAAAGGATTAAAACTGAACAACACAGACAGTAAACAAGGAGGAAGATTGTATCAAGTGTAACTGGTCTCAATAAAAAGGCTATATTCACTCTTTTTTATAAATACCATTATCTGAAATAATGATCAAATTTAAGGTCACTTGATAAAATAGTACATTTGGGATATGTAAGCTGCAAAAAAAAAAAGCGGAGCAGTAGACCAACAATTTTGGCCCCATTTCGCAAGCTCAAAGAATTATTTTTTCTTCGCCGAACCCCTGCTTCTTGCTTTCTGTTAATTTTTCAAATTTCTTTCATAATTTAAAAATAACATTTGCTAAGCGACTGTAATAATCAACCTCCCTAAAGTGACCTTGGCTGAAATGGCTGCACTATCAACCTACCTATCTATCTATCTATATATCTATCTATCTATCTATCAGTCTATCAATCTATCCATCTCTATCTACAAAATTAATCAATGAAATTAATGTATTGTGTTATTTCCATCTATCTATCAATCTTTCTATCTATCTTTCCATCTATCTTTCTGTCTACAATATTAATGTATTGTATTATTTTCTGAGAACAAAGAATTCTGACCTGCTGCCTTCAGGGCTGCCAACCTTCAAATGAACTGAGGAACATGAATGTGCAACAAATACAATGAAATGTTGTCAAACAAGAAGGATTGAAGGCAAACAAAGGGATTTAAATTAATTTGTTTTGTACTTAATGGTATAAGTTAGATAACACCCTGGTTTGTGACAATATGCAATAATCCTCGGGCTAAAGCCCTCGGATATATTGCATATTGTCACAAACGAGGGCGTTATCTATTACTTATCAGTCATGCTTGTTTGTATTTCACAGACTTACAGGCCCAATTTCACTAGCAGTGAGAAATTTGAGACTAGTCTCAAGTGTTGAATTCACACTTTTGGACCAGTCCAAAGGTTAAGCCTATGTATGCAATGTTATTATATTTCAAGACACATGTCTAAATTCCACTGGTGTGACAGACATGATTAACAGTTTGAGATCTCTCAATGCAACTAAATGGATGGTTGAGTGTGTAATTGTTGCCTGCTGGTTGTTTCAATTACTTTCTTTGTAGAAAACAATAAACAATCATTGAAATAACGTTGGAAAAAAGCTGTTAAAGGATTTGAAAACTTCAGAATTTTGTAGCACTTATTGGCAGGGTAAATTAAAATGAGCCCTGCATTGGGAGGATGGCCAAAACTAGGCAAAATTGAGACTTGCTCTGAGTGGGTCTCTGCAGGTGTCGGATGGGAGGGTTGGTCAGATGACTGGTGGTGGCATGCTAGGCCGCCAATCGCTGGGTCCAGGGTTTGAATCAAACTCTTACCGAGTCACATGGGCCAAAATTAGATAGATGGATTATTGGGGCTTTACGTCCTGTATTTATGGAGGACACGGCAATGAGGTGAAGGATGATTGAAACAGCCATCCAACATGGGCCCAGGTGACCCGGCAAGAGCTGGATTCGAACCCTGGACCAAGCAATTGGCAGTCCAGCACGCTGCCACTAGACCAACCATTCCCCCAGATAGATAGATAGATAGATGGATAGATGGATAGATATGGTAAGTGCAACCCTGTAAGCCCAGTTCTGGGCGCTCACGAGGGTTGATTGATGAGATGAGAGAGAGAGAGCGGGAGTCCTCAGAATGTTACACATTTACCCCATGTGAGGGATCTTTTACTTACCCAGCACAGACACTGATACACGGGGCCACCAATTTCACATTTCATCTGAATGACATCCAGCTGGGATTTTGCTCCTGAAGGTACACTGAAAATTTTCGGTTCCCTACCCGGGGTTCGAACCCTTGCAGGCAAAGACCTTCAGCGGAGCAGGCGGGAACCCTAACCACTACACCCCCCAGGATGTAAAGCCCCAATCATGCATCCATGCAAGCTGCTGCAGGCAGTCTTATTGACCTTTGTTCTAATTTTAAACTGTTTAGAACACAGACTAAACAAACATTGACTTAGTACTTTTGAAATTAAGAAGAATCAAAGGTGTGGGATTAACAAACATTCTCATCGGACTGTTTGATAAGAATGTCAAACAACAGCTTAGGAGCAGTCCAATCCTAAGGAAATTGGGACTTATCTAATAATTTGTTGGTGAAATAGCTTGAAATGTCAATGAAACACTTGACTTGCCACCAGTCTCAAATAGATGAGTCTGTAAACGTTTTTAAAAATTTTCATAATTTTTACAAGATTTCGTCAAATTAAATATTTTTCTCATCTTTAGGAAGAACCATAGCTTATACGGCAACATTAAAATTCAACCTTTTTTGCAAATTCATCAACACCGCAAAACAATTTTTAATCAAACATCACCAAAAAAATTAATTGAAAATGGGTATACACTGCATGAAAAATATAGAGGGATTGAGCCTTTATGTCCTGTGTTTTTGTGGTTGGTAGGCTTATTAGGACAGGAAGATGGCACGGCAATGAGGTGAAGGATGATTGCAAACAGCCGTCCTACATAGGCCCAGGTGATCGACCCGGCAAGAGCTGGATTCTAACCCTGGACCCAGCTAGTGGCAGCCCAGAATACTACCACTAGACCAACCCTTCCCCTATGACAAATAATTTTATATGGAACCTACCTATATAAAATATCTATTTAAATTGTATGTACATGTACATGAAATTCTATCATCCTGTCCTATTTGTCTACAGAGTGAAAACAAACAATACAGGACCTAAAATATGTAGCATCCCTCAATCCATTGCAAAATGCTTCCTTTATTTGTAACATGGTTCAACTGAAGAAGGACATTATGAATTTAAATTATTATCAGACTCAAGCTAATATTGCAGGTTAATCAGTATATGTTTTTACTAGTTTTTTTTTTCTAACAATTGTTGTATCATATGAATTACCAAATTGATTTGAATTTGCCTGTGTCAATGCAAAAAATGTTTGATTAATTCAATTCGTACCTTAGATGAATTCCACTGAGACAGCCCTTGGTAATATCACTTCCAAGTGTTGAAAATATCATAGTATGATATCATGTGAGCTCATTTTGCAGGCAATATGCATTTTGCAGACAATATGCAGTCTTAGCCTTTATATTGACAGTTTTCAATCAATTGCTTGTCACAGGTATGAGGACATTACATCATGCTTGTGACCAACAACCCAAGAAAACTGAGATAACATAATTTAATCCAGTATAATATTATTTGAACCAACAATGAAAAGTAAAATCCTCATTATTACATCTTCAGTTAATGGTCAAAAATAATCATGATGGAACTTACCTAGCTATTTACAACAGAAAAATGTCAGGTAAGAATTTCTGATTCATTCTAAACCATGTGAAAAAAGACAGTTATAATAATCCAGTAAATAATCAAGGAAAACTGTATATCGCTTTTATTTCCATGGCAGTGGCCAACCAAGAATATTGATTACTAATTCTTGAAGAAATATGTACCATTACAATGAAAGGGTGTTTGCTAAACTACTACTAGAGATAGGTCAGGTCAGCAATTTTTTCTTCATTTTGTAAGACCACATGTCATCATTAATTTTTCTTCTCAGGCTTTACGATACGATACTTTTTATTGCCACGTTCATACTATAAGTTGGTTTGGGGTGTTGTTGATTTTTGGAGGCATCGTCTCATTATATCATCAATGCAGTTTTGTGTGTAGTGTGGTGAATAAGAGAATTAATAGTACAGAGCAATTCAGGTGGGCTGATTTCCTGGGAGGGGGTCACCTGGAAACATTTTACCTTTTGCTATGTGTATCACCAGGTTGAGGCCTGAGGGTCACCTCGGATGGGGGGTGCTCTTGAAACATTTTTCTTTTTACTTGACTTGAGGAGGTACCCGGGTCACCTCGGGGGTACTCGTGATTTTTTTTATTTGGAAAGCCACAGTGCTAGCTGTCCCAGGGGTCACCATGCGGTACTTTTTGAACATTTTTTATTTTTTGCAAGTTATATGACTAGAATGGGGGTCACCTTTAGTGGTACTCCTAAAATTATAAATTAAACTGGGCTTTGGGGATCACCAGGGGGGGGGCCTTAGGGTAAAATCAGGGTAAACTTGTTAAAAATTTTATTTTGCTTGTTATATCACTAGGCTGGGGGTCACCTTCAGGGTATTCGTAAATATTTTTTGCCAGGGTGGGGGGTCATGTCGGGGGTCCTCATTAAAAACATTTATTTTGCCAGTTTAATGACAAGGGTTGAGGTCACCTCGGGTTGTACTTGTGAAATTGTTTTTCTTTTGGCCTTATTGTCAGCTGTAGGGGTCACTTGGGGTAGCGTGCATCATCTGCCCCCTAAAAATGACAAATTTGTCATTATCTTTTTGCACTTTGCCCATATTGTCCCTTTCCAGTAGAAAAAACATTCTGCAAAATTTCATTAAGACCGGCTGTGGCCCTAGGATGGTACTTTTGTGTTAATGTTGAGTCTAAAATTGACAAAACTTATGCTTTGAAAAGTTGTGATAAAAAATATCTAGCTTATTTAAGAAAGTAGGACAAAAGTCTGGAATAATCAACTTTAAAAAAAGGTCAACTTCTGCCAAACTTCACAGAATCATTAGAATAAAACGGAAGGAACTTAGGAACACATTGCTGAAGAAAGTAGAATATTCTATATGTTTTCTAGATAGTTATTCATCAAAATTCAAATTTTCATATGTGCATCGATTACATGTAGATGACTACAGCAGTTCATTGAGAAACTGCTCTGCCATGTCTTTTTTTCTGACTACATCATAATTAAATCAAGGTTTTATCACATGATGTAACAGGCAACTTCCTCACTATGTGGTCTTCTCTGAGTTTCAAAAAGTCAAATTAACATTTTTTTTTTCACTTATCACATATTTCCCACTTCAGCAGATTCTCTGGGTGATATTTCTCTGTAAAAAAATCTATACACAATTGCGACTTCTCCTCAATGGAAACAATTGATTTTGACTTCAAATTAAAGCTCTTTTTCTAAGGAATATAACTGCGCCATCCAGAAATCATGCACTGCAGAAGTGCATGATGTTTTGAAGATATTGGGGGCAGACGACGTACCCTAACCTGGGGATCACCTTGGGGTGGGGGAGTGGGGCACCATGAGCCACTTTGGACATTTTGCACTGGTGAGCCTAAAGTTTCGACGGTGAAAAGCTGGGTACTTTATGTAAACGTAGTAAGACCTTTGGCTACAATATTCGGTTTTGTTACATTATATTCTTGATTTTTAAATAGTCAAATCTTGTCTTTAAAAAATATGCAAGCAGCTCATTGTGCCCAGACCCTGGGATAAGTGGGGCACCATGAGCCACCATAAACTATGCTACATTTATCAAAATGCCGCCATATTTGCTTTACATAGGGAGAAAACCTCTTCATATCTATAAAATGTGCCTATTATGTTTATCAATTGTGAATTCTAAGACCATTGGTAAAGGAGGAAACCTTCACCCACGCGGCCACGCGTGCGATTGTCCAGTACAAGAATTATGTTCAACATCATTTTTTTGTGATTCTTTGTGGCAGCCAGTTAAATGACACTTTTAATGGATATTAATTATCTAATCCAACTACCATGTTTGAGTCACCTTAATAAATTGTAATATAATATATTGATATAAAGATTCAGTGAAAATAAATTTGACAATGCCTATCAACTCAAAATTATTAGATTATTATAATAGATTAATACACACACCACCATTTGGGCTGTTGACATATTAATATGATATTATCCCTCTCATTCTTCTACCAGGAGAAAAGTTGCAACACTCAATATTTTACTTCACTGGTCAAAATAATTTTTCAGTTCTTCGTCATACATTAAAAAGAGAGATTACGGCTCCTATTTTGGTTTTTGCTAGTTATAGAACTAGGCTAGGGCATGCCTACAGGGTCAGGTTTAATTGCTATGGGGGTCACCTCAATTCTATTCATAAAAAAGGATTTTTTGGTGTGTAATCAAACTTTGAATAACAGACTACAAAGTTTATGTGCATATGATCGTAGCATTGCATGACAGGTACTAAATTTTGCATGTAAAACAGTGTATTCGCATTGACCAAGACAAAAAATGATCAAATGCATATATAATATATTGTTTTTCCTTTTTACTCCATTCCTCTTCTGCGTATTGAATTTAATGGAAAACTTCTAAAGCAAGTTTTAGATTATTGGACCTTGAAATGGAAAGACCGTTATTTCAGAGTCTATGTTGAACAAATATGAGACTCGAAGGCAGGTGATTTGTGGTAACTGTCTGTCAGTCTGTAAATTATTCGTAAACAAACTTTTTTGTCTGTTAGAACCACAGAAATTTGATTAATTCTCTTTGAATTAATTAATTTCAATCACTGCTGTGAGTTCTCAATTGCCATGTCTGATAAAGGTACCGGAAAGTTAAACAAATAGACTAAACATATAAATTTCCAACTTGAGTTTTGCAGTGGCATGAATGAGCTTGGCCAACTTCCAAGGCAATTTCTTAGTATTGCCCTGAATAATATTTGATTGTGACTAATGTCATAGTTCTTGAATCCTGGTATATTCTATTGAATTTCTTTGGAGTGATTTATTTAAATCACAGTTTGCTAGTTCAATTTTCCAAATTGTAGTTTAGTGCTGGTAGATAATGTATAATAACCAAAACAATTCCTGCCATTGTTGAAACCCAATCAGTTGGACAGTGATTTATTTCAATCAAGTCACCCAAGTATAATTCCAAATGATACAGGGAAGTTGGAAGTGATTGTAGTTCAGATAAATTATTCATAACTCTAATTTTGTTTTACGATGTACCTTGAGATGATTTCAAGAATGATGTTCCCCTGTGTATTTTAACATAGGTGGACTTATACCCCAAGTTCATTTTTTTCTTAATTCTTAATAGAGTGTAATGTTTTCTGCCTAAGAGTTATTTGATTATATGCCTTAGTCTTAAGACACGTGGTCAGTATTCCAATCGTTAAATTTCAAATCCAGTGTTTTGAGAGAGAGTTTATTTTGAGTTTTGAGTGAAAAGGAGTGATTTAAATATATCAAAGTAACCAAGTGACATGAAAAAATGGCATATCCAGTAGCAATGCAAAATAGATGACAACCGACTAGCCAGATTCGCTTACCATACAGTCACACACTTGTAAAATTGTAAATAAACTTAAAAGAATGAAAAAGAATAAGAAGACTGAAAAACATGGGGCACTTGACTGGTTTGCCAAATGGTCAAAAGCGAAGCCACTGTGTTCCAATACATTTGCCACAAATTTGAAGAAAAATGTTAAAATACTTTTTTCTGTAAGAGCTCAGAGGGCAAAAACACACTAATTAATTGCAGATTTTTCATTCATCAATTTTGGCAGTAATCAAATTTTAGGAAAACGATCATACAGAGTTTTTTTAAAAATTGCATATATCATAAACAGGTTATTGTCAAACAAATGTCCAAAAATAAAAAAAATTCACCGAGTCGTTTTTTAACTGCAGTACCATGACTATGCCAATGTCAATTTAAAGAAATAAAGACAATTTTAGACACAGTTGACTGAAATTAGTTGAGAAAATTCTTTTGATGAAGACGAGAAGCTGAAACTTTTAATTAGCATAGAATAGGTGTAATTGCAATCAATAAAAAAATAATTATGCTTCTATCTGCATTAGATCTCATTTAAATAGCAAATTACTGGCTGCCATGCTGTTAAAAAAAAGAGAGCAGAAAATGGTAACGTCACAACTTTTTCAGGGCCTGCAGCAGTGGTGACGCTATGTTGCTAGGCAACCAGGCTGCTCAGAAGTATGTGCAGTGTACCACGGTTGAGTCACCTTAAGGGTTTTTTTTTTAATATCCCGCAATCAGTGGTCTTTATTAAATTTTAGCCTGATAACTTCAAATTCTGTAAGTTGAGACTTTGGTTGGGAGCAGCAGATTGTGACGTCACCAGCTGCGCATGCCATTGTGACGTCATGATAAACAATCACTGCCCATTGTTAGCATAACAACGTCACATATTTTTTGAGTGATTGTGATGTCATCACTGCAGGATACAGAAAATATCTGTACAGGCCAAGCAGCCTGACAGATACAGGATATATACCCACAGTTCTTGACCAATCAGAATCAAGCATTGGCCTTGGTGGTCGGATAAGACACCGTACACCCTGTCTGTCGTCACCAGACAGGGTGTATTTGATAAACAATGATGTCAAAATTACAACCATAGGATTGTTATGACGTCATCCTTTTAGCAACAATAGTCATGACGTCACAATGCCATTGTTTGAGCCTTTGTGACATCATCAAGGTGACAGCTCTGGTGATGACGTCACAATGCTGTTGCTTTTTACTGAAAGACATTTCAGACTCAGTTTGCAAGATAATCTATGGGCATCAATAAAACAAGAAGACTGAGGATAAAACCGTTACACCCAGCTCATTTTTCGAGGGTACGGTAATATACACCACTCAGGCCTCCATACACCACTCAACCTTCGGCTTCGTGGTGTATGGAGTCCTTCGTGGTGTATATTCCCGTACCCTCGAAACGAGCAGGGTGTAACTTATAATACCAAAGGATAGTGATATGATCTGACGCAGAATATTCAAGTACATTCTGTAAGCACTTGTAATTCTTGGTACTGCAATTCAATCTGCTTTAGGCCAAGGGGCATAAGGTTTAGAACTGATAGCTTTGTTCGTGAAAGTATTGCTTTCTGGGATGGATGATTTGGTTTTACGTCATGTATTCATGCACTCTGGTACGCTAATTAAGACAGAAGGATGACACATGAAAGAGACAAAGGATGATTGGAACTGCGGTCAAACACCGGTACTGGTTGGTCCAGGTAACCTAACCGGATCAAGGATCGAACCCTGGACACAGCAACTAGAAGCCTAAAGTGCTACCAACTGAGCTGACCCCTTCTCTCGCCTGGTGGAGAAGGATTCCAAAATTTATGCTGTTTATGCAGACATTGCAGTGTCTATCTTGTCTCATACTAGTAAAGCGCCATTGAAAGCACAGAAACCGATAAGGGAATAAAGAGGTGAATGGGTATTTTGATGGGATGTGGATGAAAAGTGGGTAGTGAAGTATTTCCATGAGATTGTGAAGGACGTGAAAACATTTTGGTTTGACAGTGCTGCCATCTGGCAAAACATTTTTGGGGCAAAACATTTCTGAGCCAGTAGGTAATTTGCATAAGTGGAGCTCTGGTGGAGAAAGAGGGAACTACCTTTGATGTTACATCGAAACTGCATTAAACAGCAAAGTAAACAGCAATTTATGACGTCATCAGAAGAAGGAAAGGATGAAAGAAGGGTAGGTGAAGGGTGGAGGGGAAGGACAGGCCTGTGGAGGAAGTTTTTAGCTGGCAACCATCCTGTGGCGTGGTATGACCTCATTTGCATGTCATTAGCATTTAGTATGAATGTATATATAGATTTTTGGCAGACAAAATTAGAAGACAATGATCAGTACAAGCAGGTAGGAGATCTTCATGAATGAGAAATTGTATTGCAATTCCTTGAACGGGTATATGTTCCTGTAACAAAGAATACTTCTTGGTGAACACTTAGCCTTGTCAAGCCAGTTGTTATGACAAGTGTCATGGTGACACATGATAATAGTTCAGCGCTTTGTTGGGCTTCATGCTGACGTGTTGTCAGATTGTGAAAATCAGTTCCTCTTGGCCTATGTGTATAATATTACACGTGATACACGTGACAGTAATTTTGTAAAGCCTCACTCGTAGTAATAGGCCCACCTAAAGCTGATGTCTAACTAGTATGGGTAATTGTACAACCTAGCAATTACATAATGCCACTCAATGTCAGAGGTGACCCATTTGTATATGGCCGATGTAGATTGTTGTCAAGTTGGTTGTCACGCGATCGCAAAGTACCGATGGCTGACAAAGCTGATGTGGTAGTGTAATAGGCGTGGGAGACTGAGGTTGCCATCTGTTAGTTCTCTTTGGACCATCTTGGTAACAATGCACTGCACATATTCACTTCTTCTTTTCCTTCTGTGAAATCCTGGCTCTTTACACCAGCATGCGCTGTTGCGACGATGTTTTCACACCATTGTGAGCTAATGCCAAGGGTTCGACGTTAGCTTGCAAAGTTGTGGCAATGTTGTAAAAAGATCTCAACGTCGTGTTAAAGTTGTGGCAACATAATTTCTACAATACATTTCTATATGACCAACAGACCAGCCTTCCACCAAATAACAACATCATGTTTATGTTGTGTGCTCCTTGGGGATGCGGTTTCCCTCGCTCTCCTTGAGAATGGAAAAACACAATTGTTCAGGACTTGCAGGCCTTGACAATTTTTCCATCAGGTAGTGCACTTCTAATTGCTCTATTGCCTCTGACTGGATGTCCTTTGTTTTCATTTGTGGTCAGCTCTCTGAGCAGAAGATTGCGGACAACTGTAGACACCCAAAATTTATTTATTATGAAACACTTTTTTAGTTATGCTGTAGGTAGGTATAACATATAATGAATGCAATACATAAACTATAATTTTTGTGTATTTTATTGCAAATTGCTATGATGACATAATATTGCATGACATGACATGAGGTAGTGCGGCAGTACATTATTGCATGGGTTCATGCTAATGCTGTCAGGTTGCATAAAGAGTGCACATGACTGCATAACCCAGCAATTACATAATGGCACTCAATATCAGTAGTCGCAGTATTTAGTCTATAAATATTACCAATATAGATTGTTGTCAAGATGGTTGTCATGTGAAGCGTCAATGGATGACACAAGTATGTCAAGTTGATGTGTTGTAGGTGTGGGACAGACGTTGAGCCAAACAGTTCAATATTTAAAGGTGCACAATGTTCTTCAACTTCTTCTATGCACGAGATTATCCTTTAGCAATAAGAAACTACAGAATTAAGGGCATTCCACTGATTTAACAATAACAGTCAATTGTCTTGAAATTCGAAATTGCTACCTTGTTAATGAAATTGGTTCTTGTTCAAAATAAATATATGACAATGAGAGTAAACTATAAGATATACAGCCAACAATATGTGATGTTCTAATATTTTGCTTGTCTTACATTAAGTTAGAATTCCATACATGTACTCTTAGGTTTAAAGATTACAGATGTATGAACATTTTATTAGATCTTTAAGTTAACAAATTTATAGGCAAGGCCAAATAGGTTATTGTGATTCTTCGTCCTATTTCTTCTTCTAGAGATACATCTCATGAAAGACAAAGTTTCTTTGAAACTCCTCAAATTGTAATTGTCATGAGCTTCAAATCTTTCTGACCTGTGCGAATGCCAATGCGAATTTAAACTGTGTGGCATAATTTTCGTTTTAATATATATATCTATATTTTATATTTCACTTGCCAATATATCATTTCAAGATTGGTACTACCGAACATGTGGCAAACGTACAGCATCTGACCATTGCTGATTTTCAAAAGGCTAATTCTCGAGTTGGCATACTCACGCTGAGAGCGTGTTTGTGTGTTTGTGTTTTACGCCTCTGCAGCACCTTAATGGGCTATATCGACTGAGAGCGTAGGGGAGGACGGGGCACAGTAATACACTTTCTTTATTGTCAAGTGTAATAACAATTTGGACAGTTAAAAATAGATCCGGTTCATGTCCACATTATTTATGATGAAATTGGACATACTGTCCAGTAGTCTCAGGCTCCTCTCACAGCTTTGTAGTTATATTGTGCTGAATCCAAGTTGGTCATTTGTCTTAGTATGCCCCGCCTGTGGGGCACTGTGAGACAGCAGGCACGCTGAATGAAGTCATGGCAAAGGATGCACCTGTTACACACTAATTGCAATTCCTCTTTGATGCATATGAAAATCACATCCATGAGGTTTCTATTGTACATTGTGATGTCATGCTGTGCCCATCACAAAATGACTCACTCGACACCACACACCTTTCTTTATCAAATTTTGGAATACTGTAGCCTCACACAATGATTATCAGCTTACTGAACTAACGAAAATAACCATGGTTTGAATCCCTGATGACTTATATGCATTATCACAACATACCTCAAAATCATTTTGTAAAATAATTTACTTTTCCCGGCTATGATACCAAAATTTGAAATTTCACTCAACCTATGTGGTGAAACTTTTCGAGATATACGACAATCTTTCAATTACGTTATTATTTTACATCATAAAAGAGGGTAGATTTGTAAACAATATCACTTGTGTCCCGGAGCTTTTTGTCTCACTGTGCCCTACTCCCCTCACTGAGTACTGCATCACATCTTACTTATTTCGCCGAAACTTTATAACACCAGTTCTCAAAACTGCAAAAATTAATAGGCCTACACAGACACCAACAGATCAGCAAAGGTATCATTACTTGATATTTCTGTGAGATTGGCAATGAAGCAAAAAGGTAATTTTTGCAGACAATCCTTTTTTAACTGCAAAAATGTTGATAGAAATTCCAGTAACAGAACTGTCTTTATTGTAGATGACTATTCAAATATCCAATCTGCTGAATATAACAATTTGTTGTGTAACTCAGCTTTAATTTTCAATTTTATGTGAAATGCTGTCCATGTCATCAGTACTACGTAGGGAACATATGAAAAATATATTTGTCTTTAAAAGCAAAACGAGTGTATAAACATAAATTCTAATAAGAAGTGTGACAATCCCAAGCAGCAATATCTCTCTAAAAAATGCCGGGACAAAATTGGTAAAAAAATCCATGTTGGTTTTTTGCATTGAAATTTGGTTTTTCAAAAAACCATTTTGAATCTAAAAAACCAATTTTGTCTGAAATTTTTTAGAGTGATCTCTATAAACGAGAGAGATCAGAAAGTTGTGACCTTTTTTTTTGGCAAAACCTTCTCTTTGAAGCAATTGAAAAGAAATGGCAAATGATTGTAACACTGGGGTCTACTTGCAATTGTCCAATCACGATAGGGTAGACCATTGCATATATTCATCCTACTCTTAAGACTCTATCTATTAAACTTTGCTGTCACCTCTTCTCCTCCATATCTACTCTACTCACGCTCACAACATCGTGCATGAAGCTTCCTGCTGACATTGCCTTTGAGTGTGGCTGATAAAATCTCTGCAAATCCTCACTTACTCCTTTCAAATCTACTTTTTCTACAGCCCTTTTCACGAAATTCATTCATGCACCTCTACGACGCCATTAAATTGACACTCACTTCACTTGAACCAACCCCCCCTGCTCTTCTCAGTGAGCCAATGTATTTCGGAGGGAGGCACAGCTACTGAAGCAACAGCCTCAGCTGTCCTGCATGTTTGGACAGCAAGCATTTTCGCAGGCTTTGCTCTGCATTGTGGATAATTTTTTTTTTTTTTTTTTTTTTTTTTTTTATTACGACAACGAAAATGTCACATCTGACACATTTGTCATAACAGAAAATAACAAAATAGTAATACAAACATACAATAAATGGTTCAAGTTTAAAAAGACATAATCAATTTCAATCTTACAAAATATCTATACAATTTAAGGTTCCAGCCAATTAAATAAATGTTAATTCTAAGACATGACAAATCAGTAAATTAAATCACAATGGGCTATATATATATATATACATTTAAAATGATAATATATACATTTAAAATGATAATATGGTCATGTTATACAAACATACTTAGAAATATGAAGCACAACAAATTACACATATTAATAAAGTTAAATCTAAATAAAACACACAGTATAATACATTGACACGCACATCTCACACATATAGGCCTATTCTACAACATAAAACCTTCTATATAGGCCATAATTTACACTGAACATAGCACAGTGAGCACACTTTACAGCCTAGCAGGCTACAGCATCCCAATTCACGCTGTTCTTGAAATTTCACATTTATATCATCAATAGGGCCTATGCCAAATCCTATTGTCCATGTGAAATTACATACAGCACCTAATCTACCCCACCCATTCATCTTCAGTGGGCCCTCACGTACAACACCACAATCATATCCCAATACACACGAGTTCATAATTTTCTTACAGCTCTAACAGTCATTTGCCCTGACTTCATGTTACAATTTAAGTGTCAAAATGAATAATTATGTTCTTCTACCGAATACTCGCCTAATTGTCACTGTGTCATACATAACTGCCACTGTGTCATACATAACTGCCACTGTGTCATAGATCGACAGATACATATAAATAGATAGATAGATAGATAGATAGATAGATAGATAGATAGATAGATAGATAGATAGATAGATAGATAGATAGATAGATAGCTACACAGCTAATTAGTCTGTCCCACCAATTAACATTGAAAATTCTTTCCCCTTAACAACATACAACTGAAGCCACCGTCTCATATTCGCGCAGCGAATTGAGCCCAAGAGAGGACTCAAAAATCTGTGCAGTAATAGTCTCAACATCAACAGTCCACAGCAGGCAATTATGTCAAGTGGCTGCAGTTTTTTATAAATGATTTGGTTTCGTATGTAACAAAACATAACAAATTCATCTTCAAAAGTGCCTTAACAATTCACTTTTCGGGTATTCTAGTATTCTATTAGGATTGCAGGCCATTGATTCCACTGAACCATCAAAATGCAATTACAATCCATTAAACTGTATACAAACAATCAGAATGCATGCACTATGCATGCAAAACTCCATAAAATGCACACAACTGTGATGTTTGATGGTCCAAGTTGTTGTCAATCAAAATCATATACATGTAGAAGACAGTTCTGGAACCAATCATTTAGGCCCAAATTGTGTTTGAACTAGTCATATAATTTCTACTTGAGAAAGCATAAAAAAGGACATCCATCATTGATAAATGGTCATCGAACAATTTTTGGCTGAAAATACAAATAAATCAATTAAACTTACCTACCAGTAAGTACTTTATATCCGCTAATTGACTGAAATCTGCTATCCAATCCAAAGATAAGGAAAGATCCTGATGTTTACTTCCTTTTAATATCCAGGGAAAGTTCCAGGTCTCTAAGGCACAGATGTCAACAAAGAGGCTAATGTAGCGTTAAACACAGCTTGGTACGTCAGCAAAAAACAACTTGAATAGTTTTCTAACTTTTCATCCCGGACACAATAACGAAATGTGGTATATATTCCTGTTTTTCTGAGCTTTTTCTAGTTCTTTATTGATCACTTTTCACTTTTAAAGGTGATGTCTACAATTCTCTTTCACGTTTATTCTAGTTTTCTTCTGTTTGTAGCACGTTTTGCAATATAAGCATTGGCAAACTGTCAGAGTGTTTTGTTAGTAACTGATGGTTACACAATCAGCAGACAAATTCTTTCATTGTCACACAAATGTTTCCAATTGTTGTCAGCTCCCTCTGATGGTAATCTCAGTCTCCTCAAGTCTCGTGTGATCTCGTGATCCCTTGTCTGATCACGTGATGCTGCGTTTGCTCTGTGGTCTCCATAAAATCTTGTCTGCTCAGGCTGCTGGATTGGGGACAGGCCTGCAGTGCCAATTGTGCATGGCTAAATACTAATGAGAGGGACAGGAGGGAGTGTTAGATTTGGGAGAGTTCTAAAGACTTGGGCAAGATTAGGATGCTCGATTGGATTGGTCTACATCTATAGATCTCGGTGTAGTATGTGGTAATTAAAAGATCCGACACATGGGATGAATGGGTAACAGTTTACAGACTCCTCTCCATCATTACATAAATCAGACATTGTGGCAAGTCTTGAAGTACTTGCCTTAACGGACTGCTGCCGCTCAATACCTCGCCTTACCATGCACAACTTCACCATGGATGTCGTGGCCTAGTGCATAAGGCGTTTGACTGCTACGCGCATGGTCGCGGGTTCAACCCCAGTCACGGCATGGAGGAACTGAGCAGATCCTCCTTAAACCACTGCTTCACTCGACCCAGGGGCAAATGGGAACTTGGCAATAGTCAGAGATGGCAATTGTTGAATGCTTAACTGAGGAGCGAGTGAAATTCTCTGCACACTGGTCACAGCAAGTGCTACTTTTATCTCATATTGAAATAAATGTCAGTTTGTCATTGGAATTGCATCGCAGTTCCTTGAACTGGTATTATGTTCCTGAGACAAAGAATACTTTTTGGTGAACACTCAACCTTGTCAAGCCAGTTGTCGACAAGTGTCGTGGCGACACACGATAATGACAAATGACATTAGTTCAGTGCTTTATTGGGCTTCATGCTGACGTGTTGTCAGGTTGTAAGAATCATTGTAGGCCTAAAACATTACACGTGATAGTAATTATGTAAGGCCATTCAATATCCTTGTAGTAAGAGGCCCATACATATATAGCTGATGTCTAAATAGCATAGGTAGCTGTACAACCTAGCAATTACATAATGCCACTCAGTGTCAGAGATGACCCATATGTAGATTGTTGTCGAGACGGTTGTCACGTGAAGTGCCAAAGGATGACAAAGGACATGCGGTAGTGTAATACGCACGGGAGGCTGAGGTTTGCATCTGTTAGTTCTCTTTGGACCATCTTGGTAACAGGTATTAGAATCGTCCACCACACTGCACTGGCCTACAGCCACTTCTTCTTCTAGTGGAATCCTGTCTCTTTCTGTGAGTGAGTCTTAAAATCCACTAAAATTGCAGTTTTTAGTGGTTTCTTGAACTAAAGTCTTCTTTGGAAAATGCCAATATGAAGTAATATTACGTGACCACTATGCTAGAGTGATGCTGATTGGCCAAAATGAGTCACATGACGACATCATAAAAACTCATATTGCATGGTTCGAGTGCAATATGAGATTTTTTCCAATAAAAAAAAATTTTTTGAATTTTTTTTTTTCAGATTTTTTCATATTGCATGGTTGGAGTGCAATATGAGTTTTCATTAAAAAAAAAAATTTTTTTTTTTCAAAAATTGTCAGAGTGTTTTGTTTTGTTTTTTCAAAAATTTATTTTTTGACAAGAAAAAAAAAAAAATTTTCCAAATTTTTTTTTTTCAGGTTGGAGCTTTATAATAAAAAAATAAGGCACTTATTATTGGGCAATATGAAAATTTATTTGCACTCGCAAATAAATTTTCATATTGCACTCATATCATGCTGTATTTGTATAATATATATGACATGACATGAGGCAGAGCATTATTGCATGGGTTCATGTCAAGTATACACATGACAGCATAACCCAGAAATTACATATTAAATGGCGCTCAATATATGTAGTTGTGGTATTACTAGGTATTAGGCCTATATATATATATTACCAATGCAGACGGTTGTCATGATGGTTGTCATGTGAAGTGCCAGTGGATGACACAAGTATGTCAAGAGCTGTTTTATTGGTGTGGGAGGGAAGTTGACGGCCCTGAGGCTTTCATTTATTGATGCATCATACATTTCGAGCCATATACATGCAGATTCAGATTCAGATACCAAAATCACGAGTTGATGTACCATGGAATCCTTCACACTTTTCTCTCAAATAATTATCAAACTTATTAAAATCTTCCCGTTGTTTCTCTAAGATATGTACCTACATTGTAGAAAGGGCAAAATAACTTTTTTGTTTTCTCTAATTTGAAACTTGTATGCTGATACTACCGAAATGAAGGCAATGTTCACAAATTCAGCATATAGAGGTGCACAATGCTGTTTATACCATTTGACACCTCAGTCCTATCACATACCGTTGCGATTACATGATGTATTTCCATATTCTCTGTTTTCCACTAATCCTCCTATGTTTACCTATTCGAGTAGACCCCAAAATTGACTACAGGAAGTCGACTAGTTAAGTCATGGTTAACTTTTCAAGCAGCAAGTTGAAGACCCCTCAAGTTAAGTCAGACTTGAGTCTCCTAAAGTCAAGTTGTTGCACAACTTAACCAATTCTTACCTGACAGAAATGGTTCTGGTATCATTTTAAACAGCTTAAAGAGCACAGCCCATATTTCATACTCTTTTAAAACTTTTTAAAGTCTATGCAACAATAAAAAATCCCTAAAAATCTCTCACATTTGCTAACTGCACAATTCTCCGAGTGCACAAATTTTGAAAATTGCGAAATTATGATGTACTGTTAAAGAATATTTAACAAAAGCCTTAATAAATATCATTAAGATGCTGAAGTTAGCTGAAGTTAATTGAAGTCAAGTGAGGTCAGAGTTGAACAACTTATGGCTAGTTCTCACGGAGACGTATCAGAGGGTTTAAGTGACGGCGTTTCTTATATTTCCAGGAAAGGGCAAAGATTTGAGCATGTTTGCCGTCAATTTTGGCTTTACGGCGCAACAGGAACAGCATGCGTCGTTTTAAGAGGTCTTTCTACGCAATTCCTAGAAATTTGACGATGCAGGAAAAAAAGATTCAACCGGTTGAATCTTTGCGAGGAAAGAAGTGGTGAAGCAAGAACAAGCGTAAAAAGAAATCAGTGCGCGCCGCAGATTTTTTAAGATGCGGCGCACAAAGAAGAGCTTCGACGCAGAAACAGCAGTGTAGCAGAAAGCTCTTGCTTCATGTCACATGTTTCAGACACGCGTCGCAGAAAGACACATGTTCGACGCACGTGAGAGGGTGCGCGCCGCGTCTTTTGGACCCCCAATGCAGCAGACAGAGTGGCGCCTGAGTGCATGCGTTGTTCTATTTTTAGCATCAACCCTTTGTCTGCGTGTCACCCTCTTTTTGCGCAGCGGCTGGGGCAGCAGCAGCGAAGCAGGGGGGGCGAAGGAGGGGGAAAGAGGCGGTCCGCACCCTGCATATATATAGAGGAGGCCAGTTTAGAGCACCATACCCACTCAGACCTTCGACCAGAACACACCTAGAATCCACGACACTATTATCAACTGCTACATTTGCTGCTACTTTTGTTGCTACAATTGTACTTCAAATTGCTGCTACAACATGGGACCAAAGAGGAGAAAGGGCACCGTCGTCACCAGGGCACCAACCAAGCTCAGCACCAGGTCAACACTCCACACTCCTGGGAGCACTCCAGTGACAACTCCAGCTACAACTCCAGCTGCAACTCCTCTCCATGAACCTTCAGATGCTGCAGTGACTGCCTTCTTTACTACAGCCATGGCAGACCTCCCTCTACCTGGGCTCTACACCTCCACTACAGCTGGCAGCCAGACGAAGACCACCACTTCAACCACCAAAGCCACTGTCGTCAGCGAGACCATCTTCGAGGGCCGGCCAGAAGACAACACAACAGAAGAAGATTCTTCAGTTGAACTCTTTGAAGAGGAAGGAGACAAGCCTGCTGACAAGCCTGCCAAGCCTGCTGCCAAGCCTGCTGACAAGCCTGCCAAGCCTGCTGCCAAGCCTGCTGCCAAGCCTGCTGCCAAGCCTGCTGCCAAGCCTGCTGCCAAGCCTGCTGCCAAGCCTGCTGACAAGCCTGCTGCCAAGTCTTCCACGGGTCTTCCAGAGCCTACTGCCAGGTCTACTCCAAAGAAGCAGACTCCAAAGAAGCAGACTCCAAAGAAGCAGACTCCAAAGAAGCAGACTCCGAAGAAGCAGACTCCCAAGAAAACAGCAGAGAGCCAGCCTGTTCTTGATCTAGACAGAGTGGCCATCCATGAGGACACCTTCGAGGAGGAAGAAGACTCTGCTGATGACACCCCTGCAGCTGCTGAAGCCAAGTCCAAGGGCAAGAAGGGCAAAGGGAAGGCCCCCAAGAAAAACATCCGCAACAACCTGGGCATCACAGCTGAACAAGAAGATGACCTCATCAACTGGTACAAGGAGCATCCTGTGCTGTACATGAAGGGGACCAGAGGCTACAAGGGGAACGAGAAGCTGCTGCTGGACTCAGAAAAAGCAAAGGAGCTGGGCCCCAAGTACACCTCCCAGGACATCTTCAACTGGAGGAAGACAGTGCGCACTCACTTCTCCAGACTCGTCAGGCCTGAAGCTTCAGGAGCCGCCAGGAAGGAGACGCTCACAGAGAGGGACGAGTACATCCTGAACAACTGTCGGTTCCTGAAGGACTCCATCGTCCACAAGCCAGGGAAGGAGCTGTCCGCCATCTCTCAACTGTCTGCCAACCGGCCAGCCTCAGACTCCGATGATGAAAGCTACAACCCTGAGGATTCCCTGCCAGCTTCCTATGACATGCCGGACCTGCCACCTGAACAGCCAGCACAGGACAGACCTGACAGCCAGCAGTCCCAAGTCTTCCCTGGAGCACCAAAGCCTGGAGCCGCTGCCAAGGGAACCAAGAGGAAGGCCCCAGGAGATGAAGCCATGCACTCCGCCATGCACGTCATCGCAGGCAGCATGCAAGCCATGTCCTCCGCCAAGAAAATCCTGAAAGGCTCTGGCTGCAAGATGTGCCCCGACCACCAGGAGTTGACACCCGACCAGGAGTACTGGAGGATGAAGTGCCAGGACCTCTACCACGTGGGAGTGCACGCCAGCCCTGAAATCAGGAGGCAGATGGTCAGGACCATTGCAGAGGCCGCCCTCTACTGGGATGATGAGGTCAGCCGCCAGTCAAGACAGCATCAGGAGCACACCTTCCAGCCTCCTCATCCTCCTCAGCGCCTGCAGATGCCACCTCCTCCTCATCCTCCTCCTTCTTCGACGTATGTGCCATCACACCACCAGCACCATCCCCAGGCTTCCAGCAGCAGCCATCACTACCAGCAGCACCAGCCCAGGGAAGGAGGATCCTCCAGGCAGACTCCCAGCTACACCCCGATGCAGCCCAGCCACTCCACCATGACACTGATGATGGATGCACAGGAGAGCCCCGAGAAGTACGGCTACCCCCCTGGACCCAGCTTTGGTCAACCGGCCGCCCATCACCAGCACCAGCCTTCCCCTTCGCCCAGTTGGACTTCAGGTCTCCTTTCTCCACGAAAGTAGAAGACCAGATGCAGCAAAGACAACAAAAAACCTTGGCCCTTTTAAGGGCCACCAAATCCTCCCAAAAGGGCAGGCCACGTACACATCTTATGTTGACAAAAAAAAAGAGCTTGTGTTGACCGAAAAGAGCCAAAAAAGAGCAAAAAAAACGTTGACAATCCCCAAAAAAAAAGTCCCCCAAAACAAAAGTCCGGTCCTGGCCTTCATTAAAAGTAATCACCTTCATAAAAGCAAGGTGCTAGTTCCCCCTTTCTTTGCCCCAAAACATACCAAGTGCAGCACTAGTACAAGTGCTGCATTCTTTGGTATAAACATATTTTTATTGCACTAGTACAAGTGCATGAATTTCTTAATTAAAATGTAATGCACTAGTACAAGTGCTTTGCTTTTAAAAATTGTGTTGGTTGGTTGCACTAGTACAAGTGCATCACTTTGTAATTTCACTTGTCTAGCTCAAGTGGCAGGTAGATAGCTAGATAGCTAGCTAGATAGATAGAAAGATAGATAGCTAGATAGATAGCTAGATAGATAGCTTGATAGATGGAACACAATGCTCGTTACATATATACACTGCAGCAAAAGAAAAGCAGTTGTCGTCACTTTGCAGGGATTGGACTTGGATAGATAGATAGATAGCTTGATAGATAGCTAGATAGATAGCTAGATAGATAGATAGATAGATAGCTTGATAGATGGAACACAATGCTCGTTACATATATACACTGCAGCAAAAGAAAAGCAGTTGTCGTCACTTTGCAGGGATTGGACTTGGATAGATAGATAGATAGCTTGATAGATAGCTAGATAGATAGCTAGATAGATAGATAGATAGATAGCTTGATAGATGGAACACAATGCTCGTTACATATATACACTGCAGCAAAAGAAAAGCAGTTGTCGTCACTTTGCAGGGATTGGACTTGGATAGATAGATAGATAGATAGATAGATAGATAGATAGATAGATAGATAGATAGATAGATAGATAGATAGATGGATGGAGGGATTGATTGATTGATTGATTTTTGGGCTTGTTTTGTCAACATAGGATGTGTACATGGCCTGCTCAATTGGGAGGATTTGGTGGCCCTTAAAAGGACCTGGGGTTTGTTGTTTTGAATGCATCTTCTTCAGATTTTCTCCAACTGCCAAGGGACACTTCCTGCCGGACTGTTGACCCAGTCACGTAGGTAGTCTCGAGCAGCCTTGGCATCTCTGGAGGCATTTCCGTGTCGAAGTGGTTCTCCTAGGTCTCCTAATTGACGGTCTCCCCTCCAAACTCCTTCAGTGACGTCATGTGTCTGTGGATCTTCTCTGTCCATCACTTCATTGTCACGGGCATGGTGGACGCCTACTCTGTCTCGCAGAATGTTGTGTAGAACACAAGCAGCCATTGTGATGTATGTCACTCTTGTAGGTCGTTGGGGCATGGTGGTCAGGAAGCATCTGAACCTGTTTGACAGCAGACCGAAGGCATTCTCCACCACTCTCCTGGCTCTTGAAATCCTGTAATTGTAGACTCTGGAAGGAATGTCAAGGTTCTTTCTTGGCACTGGTTTGAGCAGCCATGTCTTCAGGGGAAATGCCTCGTCACCCACGATGTAATATGGGAAAGGATTGTCTTCTGTGCCAGGTAGAGGTTCTGGAGGTGGTAGGCCTAGATCTTCCTCGTCCAGGAGTTGTCGAAGTACTGTGTCCCTGAAGACGCCGCCATCAGATGCACTTCCTTGACAGCCAGCCTGCACATAGATGAACTTGTAGTTGGCATCAACGAGGGCCATCAGGACAATGGAGTGAAATCCCTTGTAGTTGTAGAACAAGGAGCCTGCAGCCTTGGGACATCGGATTGCGACGTGCTTGCCATCCAGAGCTCCAATGCAGTTGGGCAAGTTCCATTTCCTCTCAAAAGCCTTGGCTATCTCCTTCCATCTTTCAGGCTGTGTGGGTAGTGCCAGCTGTCTTTCGAAGGCATGAACGATGGCAAGGCAGACCTCAGGGATGAAGTTGCAGATGGTGTTGGGTGCCACACGGAAAGCATAAGCTAGGGACTTGTAGCTGTTTCCTGTTGCCATGTACCGCAGGGTGATAGCCAACTTCAGACCAGGTTCCAAAGCCCTCCTCATGTTGGTGTCTTGCTTAGCGATGAGTGGTCCAACAGCTTCCAGGATTTCAGCAAAGATGGCAGGGGGCATTCTAGTGTAGTTGTAGTAGCCGGACACGTCACGCACTTGCAGTTCAGGCAGCAGTTGATGGAAGTGACCATGTTGTTCCCTCTGCAGCAACCAGTTGCGAATCCACCACCTTTTCTGTCTCCTGGCCCTCCTCCTCCTCTGTCTCAAATAGACAGCTCCGATAGCAACAGCAGCAGCACCAGCCACAACAATAATTTCTTCTTCATTCATCATGCATATGTTCAGTAGGCAGTCGTTGTGTTCTCATTGAAGGGCAATCAGCAAATGAAGCAAGGAGGTCCTCTGTGTCCCTTTTTATAATGACCAAAAGTGACTCCTGCAGCAGCGAAACACACTTTGCCGCAGCGCTGCAACAACAGACGTTCGTCGATGCTTAAGAGACCTTCGTCGCTGCTTAAGGCAAGGACGACGAAGAAGGTCAGCATCGACGCGCCTGTAATGTCCTCGGCGCTTTATGAATGCATGTGCGACGATGAACCATCAAGTTACGCAGTAACAAGTCCCTAAATGCGGCGTTGCATCCTTACAGTCTTCGGCGAGGCTGTCATTTTCAGCGACGCATCTTACCTCGGGTGTACGCCGAAGGTTTCCTGATGCGTCGCAGGTCGCCAATTTCAGACGTAGCTGCCTCACAACCATCAGCGGCGTAAGAGGAAACAACATTGGGCGAAGTAAAAGCAGCCTCGCCGAATTCCAAAACAAAGTGCGACGCGTCTGTTTGGAACTGCGCTGAGGAAAGAGAGGCGTAACGCGGCGAAGAAAGCTTAAGAAGCGCCGCGGACACCTCAAGACTCACCGCGGCTACTAACTTTAAGCGTCGCACATGACACTAATTGATTACGTAATGTGCCAAAACCAACGTTCTACGCCACAACCTTCCAAGAAATGACTTCTCTTGATGCGTCGCTCTCAAATCGCCGTCGTGAGAACTAGCCATTAGCTGACTAGTCAGTTAAAGTTCTTGCCAAGCAGGTCAGAGTTTTAAGATGTCCCTCATCTGCTCCTGAAGTGTCATAAGAATATTCTCCACCCCGGCGAAACTACAAGATTTTACAAAGAGGAAGGAAAGAAAGAACCACAGACAGCAAGTTAAATATGCGCTGCATTGCTGAATGGAGACAAGTACAGGACAGGCGAAGGAGATACAGTTCAATTGGAGGATCCGGGCACACACCGAAAAAAACTTGGTTTTTTGTGGTTTTCTACATAATCATTTGAATGTATAAACAACCAAATGGAGAACATTCGCTAACATTTATTCGACAAAAAAGTCACTCTATTTTATGTATATATCATAGGCCTTTGTTCAGAGAGTGTGCACATTTTTAAAAACCTGTTAGTTGCCGTTGATCAATTATCTTAAGGAAGTAAGGATTATAATTATGGTTTTTGATCATCATCCAGAAATCACAATGGAAACAATTTTTATAATTGACATTTAAAGCTACAAGTAGATCTCTTAGGTTACAGTTTGTGATGTGTGCTGTACATGATGTTGTTTAATCATATATTTCATAGGCTAATGCTTCATATTTATAGTCTATCATACAAGATTTTTAGGTGAAAAGGTATTCACTATTCACCTTTGAATATGGATAACTTAAATAGGACATTCGGTGTAATTTGATACATAATATTAATCTTATCTAACCTTCTCAAAAAAGATAGGGTGTATGACAGCAAAGCTTCAGTAATATAAATGATTATTATTATCATAGGCTATTTTCCAAGGTTGCTTATAACACTTAGTAAGAATTTCATTCCTTTCCCAGCAAGGAGACATCAGCTGATGTCACAGAAATTGTCTTGACATCTGTCTGACGTCAGGTTATAGTAAGAATTGTTTTCCCTTATTTCACTAGAGTGTGCCTAACAAGGTACTTATTTCTGTTTCAGCTTTTACGTGAATTTAAGCTCATCCGACCATTGGAACTGGATGAGCTTATCACCTGAACAGCTCTGGATAGGTCTCAGGAATCATCCCTGAAAAAACTCTTCTCTGACCCGGATTGGTGATGCCCTTGAGGCAGACCAGTGAAAAGGTGGGTCTCTGTTTCTGTTTCTGTGCACTGTTTAATGTTATCTTTCTCTTAATCCTTAAATGAAGGGCATCACATGTCACAAATTCTTTTTTGTGCATTTTTGCGTAGCTAGCAAAGATGCACATATCCTCATGAGCAAATGACAGCTGTTTTATATTTGAGCTCTCTCTCCTAGCTTTTTAGAGATCACAAATGTAACCAATGGATTGACTGTCATAAAATATGCCATAGAATTGAGTAAATTTCAAATTAAAACTACTGTATATGGCCAAAATTATGAAATGTTGTGAAGAGTGTGTTAGAATCAGACAAAAGTTAAGCCTCATTGTTTCAATCGATATAGCCCAATAAGGTGCTGCAGAGGTGTAAAACACAAACACAACTCATTGTTTCAATCTGTTCATGAAACCAATGCAATAGACACTGCGTAATGTTATGCTTATGAACTTATGAAAAGTAACATGGTGATTGCTTGTATTTTCAGGAAGCCAAGTGCTCAACAGCATCCTTGAAGAATAGTGGTCCATCTCAAGGCCCATTGGACACACTTCAGCAACAATCAGCATTCCAGATGATAACAGTCTGGGCCCTTCCCTGGTTCTTTCTTGCGTTAATGCTTGTTACCGGGTGTACGACATCCATTTTCACGTTTATGGACTATTACATTGCATTCTTCATGGACTATTGCATCAAAAAATGTATCATATCAGCATGAGTATATCTAAATATGAAAATATGTATTTCATTTGTTTTTATGTGTTTTGTGGTTTCCTGGTGTTTATATTTGAAAATTTGATAGTCCAGCAGATAAGTGCAAAAAATCAGATGAATTGTGCCTTTTGTGATAAAAGCATGAAAATTGGTAGAGATGTTGCAGGAAACCTATGGAAAAGAATTAGCTATGAGGCCATCTCAGATTTTGGACCTGGCGCTTACGGCGGCCATCTTTGTTCCGCCATTACGAAAATTACAACAATCGGCCATAACTTCATAAATAATCAACATAAAATGGCAAATGGCATACCTATACCCATGTTTTGAGGGGTGAGGAATCCATTGGATTCATAAAAAGTCATTTTTTTGCAACCCTTCACTTCCTATAATAGGGCCATACTGAATTTTTGAGTTTCTCAACGTTCTGAAAGTTTAGTTTTGGCCGTACCCAGCCAGCTCTGGTTCAGCTATGATTCATACACTTATTTTGAAAATGGCATTTCAAGACCATTTGGAAAGTGATGAGGTGTAGCCTTACAGCTGCTCACTTCCTGCACTCATGAATTTTGCTTGCCCCCACAGGTCTCGGGCCTCCTCGTGGCGGAGGGCGGAAACACTAAGGTGAAGGCCTCTGTCCTTAGTGGCCAACATGAGACAGTGCACATGCACAGTGTGTCCCCTACCTTACAGAGGAATAGCAATGGTTATGTCAAATACCACGTTTCAAAACCGGATCGTACGTCAACCGAGAAACCAAGGTGCGCATCCCTCAGCAAGTAACCAGGCTGGGATCGAAAAGTTTGCGACTGGAATACCAAGATTTCAATGGATAAGGACATCTTCGGATGACTTGACTGACCCTGATCGTCCCCCACAGCTGCCAAAGAATGAAAATTTGCTTGTTATCGAAGGTGTCACACAATCACTGGAAGACCTATCATCCGTTGCTCTATACGAAACAATTGCAGACCTTTGCGATGAGACAGTCGTAGATAGTCTGAGGCGCCAAACCGATGGCACATTCCTCCTGAAACCTGCGACCTCAGACCAAAAAGATAAATTGACCGGCATCCATAAGATAGCCAATGCCAAAGTCGCCATTGAACCTTTTAAAAGACAAGGCAAAGGCATTATCTTCTCCAAGGAAAGCAAGACATGCTCTGAACTTACCAATTGGTTTAACAAACACGGCATTGCAAAATTCAAACGTCTGGCTCACAAGAATGGTTATGAGTTACTGTCTCTAACATTCAAAGACAAAAGAGCACCAAAGAAAGTACATGTAGCCTTTGAATGGTACAGAGTTTCTCCATTCTTTCTCCATCCAAAACGCTGTTTCAATTGCCAAATGTACGGCCATTTTAGTCGTACATGCATCAGATCAACAATTGTGCCAATTGTAGCGACCATGCTGACTGAGCGCAGTCTGCTGTAGAAGCAGGCGAGCGAGCGAGTCTGCAGACTGACGAAATTCAAGTCTAATTGGAATATAGGTCACTGGGAGTGCTGCCCCTAAAGTCCGCGCTGCTGCCGATCAGATCCGCGCCCTGCAAAACTCAGCAGAACTAGCTGGGCTGCTTCAAAAATGCATGTGTGCAAGGACGTGAAATAGAGCACCAATACTGAAATGTTGTAGCCTGCTCGCTGGCTACTGTAGCCTGGCGACCGTGATCATACTCACACACACAATAAAGTCATAAACCTTGCTCTAAACTTTCACATTGTGTAAATTGTTCAGTGAACCATCCTGCCTTTAGCCACGAATGCAGAGTCTTCAAGAAGGAAAAAGAAATTCTATAACTACGAACTGAAAGACAACTATCATTTCCTGAAGCCAGACGCCTTGTAGAACAGGACACGGACAAACCTGGCCTAGAAGCAGATTACCCTAGACCAGCTCTTCGTTCATCACCACAGAGAAAGATTCATCTGAACAGGAACCTCTTCACAGATGTCTTAATGAAAACAACTTCACCACCTCAACCAAAGACTAAAGAAACTGAGAATTGCCCTGGACCAGTTGTGCGCACCTCACCACGGAAGCTCCAACAAAGTCAATCTTCTGATAATTCATGTGCAGACAAGCACTTCAACCAAATGTAAGGAAAAAGACGCTCTATCATCTGCCGAGAAAGCACCCATTCCAGCAAGACAAGGATGCTCAACAGAAAACTTGTTACCTCCCAAGGAAAAGAGTAGGACTGATAGCAGAACAGAACAATCCTCACTACAAACTTGTCATCATTTCACGGGAAACTTGTCATCATTTCACGGGATGGCAGCCTGAAAGGTATGTCATCCTATGTCATCTACAAGGCAATTATGGACATGATGATTGGCAAACCACAGTCTGTTAAACAACAACATAATGGCAATCTATTGGTGCAAGTCATTAACCCCACTCACGCCAGGAAATTATGCAAATTGAAAAAGATCGCTAATGTGCCTGTGACCATGAAACTTCTTCAAAGAACTGCTTGTTAGATCATACTGCAGTACTGTGCATTTTATAGGGTCTGAAAACTTAAATATTTTAAGAAGCAGTTTTCATCCTCTTCTCAACACAGTTTGACAAGATTGCATGCCAGGTCATGAAACAAGGGCAGTGCAACACAGCCGTATGGTCCAAATGCCTTTTGCAATACTAGTACGAAACAAGATGGCATGATGATGCACATGGTATTCAAGTGCGAATACCATGTGCAACTTTTTCATAGATTCTGTGGACAAGTCTGCCACTTCTGTACATACAATCTGTGTAAAGGATTTGTCTTGCAGCCTTGCCTGACTGCCATTTTCATCTGGAACTACAAATGCTTTTCGGTTTCTACTGACTGTCACAATATTGCAAAGAAAGCAAAAAGTTCAGTCTTGTTCCTGGATGGTCAAGGAATTGTCCAAGATGAGAAAATCACAGAGGGACTGCATTTGTCTCTGCATACATATTTTTTTGGATTTAAATGTAAGATCATTTTGTTTACCATTTGAAGTTTTGTTGGCTCTAATTTACTTACAATCCTTTTGTGTTGGATCAATGTTTTAATTCTGTGTTTATTGTGTGAGCGATCAAAATTTATGAATTGGCAAACTGAACTTGGAAGATTTGCAGTAGACTGTTTGCAGATAACTGCAAACTATTTCCAATATCTGAAAATATGGGCTCCAAAACAGGCCCTGAAAGCTTAATATGAAAACATTGTCATTATGCTTGAATGAAGAAATCTCAGTAAAAACATTTGGTGTTCAAGTTACCTGAGAGTTGTTAAATATTGAGCATTGCTGTGTTTAGATGATGTTATACCCTTTCTTTGGTGCAATTACTGTGCTGTTGAACATCAGTTTAGAGTTGGTGAAGCAATAGTTAGAGGAAAAGGAATGAAATAAATGCATGGCATCATGTTTATATAATAATAATAATAATATATTTATATTATATAGCATAGCCAACGTCGGACTGCATGTCCTGATTGCACACAAAAAGAAAAAGCACATCTTGATCTTCCTTTTGGGCATCCAGATCAGCAAAATTATGTAGTTATTCTACTTTTAATGTTGTGCCCAGCTGCTTGAGAATCATGATGGTCAGCAAGGTATTTCATCATGAATGTGTTATCATTGGCCCAGCAACATTATCAGTGTGTTAGAGCAAAATGGCAAATACTCATTTACAGTGTCACCAAACAATTTAAGCTGTTGTTTGAATTCTAAGGGTAATTATCTCTCCTGCACTAAGCTTTCCTAACAAAACATTATAAAAGGTAGTTAATGTCTCATCTGTTCACTGTATGTAAGCTGTTCAATTCAAACATGGAGCTGGACCGCTTCAACTTGTATGAGGGAATGGATCTTCAGCATGCAAGACGTTTTCAAGTTACGATAGCTAGCCACAAGTGTAAGTGTATGAAGGATGAGCAGTTTTCACAAGTCAGCAGTATGGAACTCTCAAAATAATCATAAACAATTTATTTGAAGAATCAATATAAATTCATGAATCATATCTGAACCCGAGCCATGTAGCTACGGCCAAAACTCAACCTTCCATACGTCGAGAACTTGGAAATTCCACATGACCCTAATATAGGAAGTGAAGGGCCGCCCAAAAATGACTTTTTATGAATCTAATGGATTCCTCAAAACATGGGTATAGGTATGCCATTTGATGTTTTATGTTGATTATTTATGAAGTTATGACCGAATGTTGTAATTTTCGTAATGGCGGAACAAAGATGGCCGCCATAAGCGCCAGGACCAAAATTTGAGATGGCCTCATAGCTAATTCTTTTTCATATGTTTCCTGCTACATGTGCACCAAATTTCATGCTTTTATCATAAAAGGCACAATGGTTTCACATATCTGCTGGACTATGAATAGTAGTTATACACTTGTTATTTCTTCCTACATTTATATATATATTTTTATGCATGCTAATTTCATTTTCTTCTTGTTAGAAGTTCTATAAATAGATTATATATGAATAAATAAAGTCAAATGCCTTTCTATTTTCTTTCTGCTTGGATGTATTTTACCCCTGTGTGGCAGTGTGTGCTCAAAATATATACAAAAAAGGAAAGATGAAATTTGTCAATAAACCAGAAATTTTTCATTGTACGAAACACCAATGGTGAGGTTAAAAATCGTACCGGGATATTTGAAAGTTTTATCATGGTTTTCCAGCAAACCAGCTAATGTTTTATTTAAATTATTGATATGGTTATGAAAGCCCTATGGGAATGATGAGACTATCCAATTGATTACTAGAAAAACCCATTTTGGTTTAATATACGCTCCATGATGGAATAATGTAAATCCACTTATGGATATTTGTAAAACCTGAAAAGGGTGAATATTTACTTCACTTGGTTCCTATAAAAACCAAAGATGAATATGTACAAAACCAGCTAATGAAATATTTGATTATTTTATAAACCACAAATGGTTTAATAAACAACCAGAAAATTGGTGTTGAACAGGCCTACATAGGTTTCTTGATAAACCACTAAAGGTTTTATATCATTCCAAAGTGGATTTTAAGATGGTGGTTTTTTAAACATCCACATCAAGAGGGTTTTTTAAAAAACCAGAAGTGGTTTTGTACTGGTGACAAGCCAAAAAACCACATATGGATGTTTGTGTAACCTTTTTTCTGAGTGTGCAATATTTGTAGGGCAAACCTGGGTTGTAGCTTTTTTGCAGTAGATTAGTTAAAAATAGAGACTTTATACTCAATGAGGTTCGCCTTTGTACAGGCTGGAACTAAAACAGAAGAAGAAGAAGAAGACTGACTTCGGGGTCTATATTCGAGTGTTCGTCTCACGGTATAAGTTGATCACCATGGGATCAGGAATATGTGCTTTTATACTAACATTCTCGCATGAGATTTCCCTTTGGCGATAAAAGACAATAGAATTAAGAGCATTTCACAAATTTAGCAAAAACATTTAATTGTCTTTGAAATTCTAACTGCTGTCTTGTTTGGGAAATTGATGCATAGTCGTTGTTCACAATAAATATGACACATTTAACTATAATATTAAGTCAACAATGTGTGAGATTGTAAGAGTGTCCTTGTTTTTCTTTTAAATTGAATTTCTGTACAATAATCTGGGGCATGGCTAGGGACCAGTGAAGGGGGGCTTATGTTCCAGAAAACCTTTGCGAGGCCTGAAGTGCCAAAGCCCATTCAGCGAGGGGTCTGGCCAACGGAGTTTATGTTGCTGGATATTGGTTCTGAGCAGTTTTAGGGTTATTTTCTTTAATGATCTGGTATAAAAAAGGTGTCTTAACTTTTGGGCTAAAGCGGGAGGTTCTAACCCCGATGTGCCCCCTTGCCTACGCCCCTGATACTATTTAGATAAGAGATTTACCATAAATACAAAATTAGATCATTAAGTTTACGAATTCATAGGATAAATAGGTTACAAGGTAGTTATCTTTTCAATATGAAAAGGATGTGAAAATTTATTCTGATTCTTCATCCTTTTTCTTCTTATAAGATACATCTGATAAAAGACAAAATTTCTTTTCAACTTCTCAAATTTTAATTGTCATGAATTTCATACCTTTCTGACCTGTGCGAATGTCAATGCCAATGTGAATTTAAACTTTGTGACATCTTTTTCTTTCAAATATATTAAATTTTATATTTTATATTTTCCCGAGCCAACATATCATTTCAAAATTGCTACTGTCGAAACACGTGGCAAACTTACAGCCTCAAACTATTGCTGAGGAGCTTTAACAAATGGAAGGCCAAGACCGAATTTTATCATCCATCACTGATCCGGTTATGCTTCACAAAAAGTGTTTTCATTCTAAAACTCTACCTACACTAGCATTACTCGAGGCTGGATCAACTGAAGTATACTAAATCTCCCTCATCCAAATCGGATGTCCTACCAGTTGAGCTAAAGGACCATCCCTCTGACGACCTTCTATAGATTTGTCAGGATATACAACAAAAAAGTGTGGGGAGGTTAAGTTATCTCTGTTTGTCAGTATATAAATCTAATATCTATTTTGGCAAAGTAATTTTAATCTTATGAATTAAAAGTAAAGTGGTCCCGGCATTATTAGACCATCCCTTAGTCATGAAGCGGTCTCGCAAGGGTGATCTCTCCTCGGGGTGTGAATTGCACTAAAAATAGGCTACTAGTTAACGATGACGAAGGCAATCACGTATAAGGCAACCCAAGGGGGACACAACATACACACGATGTTGCCAATTGGTGGAGGCAATTGGAGGGCGCATCTTTTGTGACACAGAAATCTATGGTCGAAATTATTTTGCCACACCATGAACACAGATGTTGAGATTTTTTCACAATTCTGACAATGTTCCTGCAGAGTCGCATTCTAATGTCATACAAGCATTGTGACAACATCATTTCTTCCATATAATTGAAGGGGGGTCAGTCTCGTGGTAGCGTGCTGGGCTGCCAATCGCTGGTTCCAGGGTTCCAATCCAGCTCTTGCAGGGTCACCTGGCTCAATCCCAGTTAAATGGGTAAATTCCAGTCTAAAAAAAGTGAAAAAGTGACCATCACGGAAATGGAAATTTTTTCTCAATATCTTATATACATGGCCAAGAGGTGCAGTTTCTGGAATATCTTTCACTAATCCTAACTTTTATTTTGCTCATTTCCAATGCAATTTCCTAGGTTAAAGTGAGAAATGGTAACGTAATTTACACTGTTCAGAACAAATTAACACAAATTTGGACACTCTATCGCTTCTCAGTGCAAAACTGATCATCACTAATTTATGAAATTTACCAGATGATCTCAGGCATAAAGGGCGTACAAAAATAAAAAATAATTGTTTTTCTATCTTTATTGGTTTTTCTGTAGGCTATGGTAACGTAATTTACACCCAAAAAACGACAAAATCACTTTTTGACCTTCTTTGGCCTCCTGTGAAAAGAGTTTTCAATATATTTCAAAACCGTAAATTGCACCAAAAACTAGACTTTTCAAACTTGGCAATGGAGTTCTTAAATTTGAGAATTGGCAAATATTAACATGATTAAAGTGGCGTTTAATCTTGGTAACGTAATTTAAAAGAATAATGTGACTTCTTTAAATAACCTTAAAAATGTATTTATAGATTTCAAAATGAGTTATGAATTTTTTTGTTTGAAAGACAATATTGTTAGGCACATTTTCATGCATTTCTCAAGTCAATACCAGCAAAAATAGTGCCACAGCGTCATATTATATGAAACCACACAGCCATTGGACATGCCATTTTTCCGTTTTTCGGCCATTCAACATGGCATTTACCCCAGTTCCTATCCCATATTATATGTATATTGTGTATGAATACATTTCTATATAAGTATTCTAAATAACTGCCAAATTTCAAAATTGTAAAATCATTCCACTAGAAATGACAGCAAATACTCTTTGAACATTCTTTATTTTCGGAATTTGCCCGTTTAACTGGGATTGAGCCACCTGGGCCTATGTTGAACGGCTGTTTCAATCATCCTTTGCTTCATTGCCGTGTCCTTCCCCTGTCCTAAATAGCCTACCAATTGCATAAATAAGGACATAAAGCCCAAATCATCCATCCATATGACTGAATGTAATGTGTCAGAACGTTGCTGCAATGTATAGGCCTATGTGCCATTGGGAAGCACCCTTAAAAGAAATCCTGTGCAGGCTGAATGTTTGTGTAGCTCCAAGAACGCATGGATATTATTCATGTCACACATGCAACATCTCTCAATTATCTCTATGTTGTATCCTGATACTTAATTCTCATGCATGGTATTTCAAATATTGATTTGACATTAATTAATTTAATCCTACTTCATTATATTTTACGAAAAGAATCATCTGCGTAATATTTGTCAAATTTATACTCTTTTTGTCAAATGCGTTTTAATTAGCAGCTGATAACTTTAATTACTCAAACTGGAAAATCAGAAATGTCTTCTTTTAATTTAGTATCAAACTTCACAGAAAGTAAAATTATATAAGACCAGATATAATAAGTAAAGTTTGCAGGGCAGATACAGGGGGCCTAGGGGGCACGGGCCCCGCCTAGACCACTGAGATTAATAATATTATTTTGAAGAAAATACGCAGCGACTCGAGCCTGCGAATGCCCGAAACATGCCCCGGCCCCCCCGAGATGACCTTCTCTGGATCCGCCACTGGTTTGTAAGACCAAATATAACAAAAATGGTAGGAACTTTATTTTTAAGTAGAAACAATAAATTTTATAATTGCCAAAAAATGATTAAATCTGATTTATTGTTTTTAAGAGTAACAGTAGAATATCAAGGCTTTATTGCCACCTTGTGAAAGCTACTTTTTCAATATCTATAATTACTTTTGTAATGGTTTTGTTTTAACTTATTTTATCATTATTATTTTTTATTTTTTTATTTTTCAATCTTTTGTAATTTATTTTATTTTGTATAACACGTTGTCTTATTTGGGTGGCTCGAGCACAAATAAAGATATTAATAATATTAATAATAACTTTGACGGTATTTATTAAAAAACGATGACGATGTCGTTAAAAAATAATTGCAGTGTTAATCGATGGCTAATGGCAAAACGAAGCTTAATGAAAAAAGTTGATTTTGAGAAAAATTCCTTTTTCTTTTGAACAATTGTTTTCAGTTCTGGCAGGATCAGTACAGGTCCCGTTTGAATGATTTTTAGCATGCAGATACATGTGGATATTTTCAACAAATATTTTGTAAAAATTCTTTCACTTATAATGACTACTTGCATGAAATAAGACCAACGCACCTACTTGCATCAGACAAAGCATTATTGCACAAAAACGAGCACAGATGCACGAAGCTCCTTCTTTCATTGGTTTCTGTAGTTATTTGGAGTAAAAGGATCTTAAAGCTTGAATTTTTACTACCACAACTGATAATGTCTTGTTCGATGCAAATGGATACATTGATCCCCCATTGCAATGGTTAAATTTTCTAATGACAGCAACAACAACAAAAATGCTAGGAACCTTAGGAACATTTTGATTTCACATTTTCCCCCAAATAGTGTCATCCTGTAATTTGACCTGCAATATCTCCTTTGGTTGTACCCATTTTATTTAGTATTCAAAGATTTAAATCCTAAGGCTTGTAGCACACTATTGTGTACACATTTTGGCCACCGATGATGAAAAATGAAAGTTATAGCACAATTAACTACTTCTTATATTTTGATAGCTAATATATTAGGGAAACTAAATCCAAAAGGATTGAGCTTAATGAGCTTTCGTTGTTCCGTAATATGGGTTGAATCGGTACACTGGGATGAATCATGATGGAACCGGAATACGGTTTATTTCATCAAAAAAATAAGTACTTCAACTTAATCCAGGAAGTTAATTTTTGGAACACTTATAATACACATACTGGAGTATATTTTGATGGGATTTTATATTTCTAACTGCAGGCAGTGAGGAGCTGCATCTTAAGCTTTGCCCTGCAAAAATTGAATTCTCCACACCTGGTCAAAACACTTGTGCCACAAAAAGTATAAGTATTAAAGCCACCAAACCAGCAGGAAACGTTCATGATATAGTGTTGACTAACTTTGGAAAAAATGGTAACCATAGTCATAATAGCATTGACTATACTCAACAAAAACCAAGCCAAAGTCAATTTCAGTGTCATTTTCGGATGAAAATAAATGATTAATAACAGCACAAAAAAACAAATTGGGGGTCTAGTAATATGAAATGAATAATGAACATGGTTAAAACATAGTGGAAAATCAATTTAACCTTTTAAAATTGGTAAATAATGATTAAACACTTCAATATTGCGATAAGATAAATTCCCTGAAATTAACAAGAAATCATGTGATATAATATAGAGATGAAGGCATCAAAATAAGGAAATTGTATTCTAAATCAGTTAGTTATAGTTCTAGGGACAATAATTATTAGACATAGTTTTTGATTTAGGATGTTGGGTTTTGGGTTTTGTTCCAAGTTAATAGCAGATTTTTGACTCTCCCCAAAATAGCCCTACTTATTTTCATTTGAAAATATATGCATGGTCCATTAAAGAAAAAAATTCAAATTGGCATTATTGATATTGGATTTAATCCAGAATTACCTGTCTTTAGCATAATTAAGAAAAAAATATAGTTTTTGATAGTTTTTCGAATTTATCATATTTTTTTAAATATGCTAATTTTGCGCATAATTGAGTTCAGATTTTTCTCAAAATTTTTTTTTTGCTTCTTATATGTGTTTTCTAATGATTATTCACAAGTATCCATGCAATTGACACGACCGTGGAGACGTAGCAGCAGGAAGTGTCGGTTTCTTAAAACGCGACGTACTTGTGAACGCACTAAGATCAGCTCTGACAAGTTCAATATAATTGTTAGAGACTTAATATTTTGTCCTATATTGCAGTTTGATACATAAATATCTGTAAAAAAATTTCAACTTTACCTCTAAAACTTTGACACCTAGACCTACGAATTTGTAAAACGCGACGTACTTGTGAACATTTGCATAAGCAATGCAAAAGTATCCTAAATGTGCTTTTATAATGGTCTCAGGAGCTGAAGAAGCGTTGGTCTGAAAGAGGGATACTATGGGGCTTTCACACAGGCATTAGCAATATTCCAGATATATAGGATATATATTCCAGGAGAGATCAAAAGTGCATGTAAGAAAATTAATGGTTTTCAAACTAAATGACATCTCCATGTAAAAAATTCCCCTGGTGAAACCTAACACTGTAAAACCTTAATTATTTTAGCTAAATATGTTCTTTGTGTTTCAGTCTGTGATACTGAACCAATTGTTTCATTTTGAAAATTGTCAAAATATCAAAATCATCACCATTTAGAAGCAATACTATTTGTGAATGAGCTATAACAAGGCAAAAAATTTGTTTTTTGAGCCGAATTTTGATTTATGGTGATAGGCAAATCAACCAACACATATCAAACCATATATTTCTGAAAACTACACATTCTCCTCTAGTCAATCAGATACATGCCATGTCCAAATAACATATCATGTTGAAATAATAAGCTTTCCAGTCTGAAAAAAAGCCACTGTACACAATACCATGCTACAAGCCCTAAGGCTCTCAAAAAGTGAAATAATTCAAAAAGGTACTTACAGTTTGTCATGTCAAGCAGAGGACCTGTAGACTTTTGGCCAGATGTCTTGGCAACCACAAGTCATACAGTAGAAATACGTACACCTACATAGATGTCTAAATAAGTTGTGTCGTAATACGAACACAGTGGGAAGTGACATCACAAAGGGCACTGCAGCACCATCCCGGACTTAGTTCTTGTCAACTTGGCATCAGCAGTGCCACCAATCTCATTGTGTCTATTTCTATGGCCTGTACAAAAAATGCTGAATTTCTGTCTTAATGCAAGACAGGACACACTGTATAGCGGCACAATTTGCTGCCCAAAGTATCTTTTTGCACTCAGTGGTAGATTTTGCCTGTCATAATGAAATGGCCTCATGGCAGGATACACCCCCATGCACCCATACCCTCTCATAAACTTGATACCATCAGCTTAACTCCTTTATCCCTCAGTTCACCAGTGGCGTCCCTATGGGGGGGGGGTACGGGTGCCCCCGAGGTGCCCCCCCATATGAACTTTCCAACTCTGGCTAAAATACACGATTAGTATAGTGGTTGCCCCCCCCCATATAATTGCGTGCCCCCCCCCTCCTGATGCCCCCCCCCAGATCCCCCCCCCCGCTCAAGACCTCCCAGCTACGCCACTGCAGTTCTCCGGAACTCCACCCCTTTTCAGCTCCGGCACCGCCACGTAACCTCGCCTGTCCTCAGCTTCCTTCATATGTCGCTAAAAACCGTAGTTTCTACCTATAGAACTCTAAAACAGCTTATGTAAAACAAACAAATCTAATGTTATTTGGTGTCCATACAAAACATTTGATTTTACGAGATAAAATCTCCCCGTAAAACAGCAAAGAATATTGTCAATCCTGATCTATTTTATGTGTAATAAGATCAAGGAAGCGTCACAAATAAGCTTATATAAGCTGCTTTTGTCTAATTTTACACAAGGCAGGAATTTGTTCCACACAAATTTTTAATATAAAACTTCATTGTGAAACAACGCTACATTTCAATATAACTACACTCATCGCAATAAACTGGTATGATACGACTCTTTAGTCATGGTCCTAAAATTCAAGTATGTGTCTTGACAGTTGATCATTCGTGGACTTTCAATTTTATTTATAGATATATACACTGCAGGCCAAAAGTTTGGAAACAGCGCGTTGCTCGCCATTGAATTAGTGTTACACTAATCTTCTTGTTGATGCATGTATTCTTATCTGATCAGAAAAACCTATATCATTATCATAATACGAAGATTGATCTCGTGGCTAGTTTCTAGGGATGGATACCAGTTCACGTTATATCGATAGTACCGGTTCTTTCCAGCAGTTTGATAACCGAAATTGATGTTAAACACTTTCGGTTCGATGCAATCCTACCCTCCACATGCTTAATTTCCATGTAAACAGGTCAAAAATGACTTAATTTAGCAAAGAAATATGAAAAATTGCGAAAAAAACATTAACACACTTTCGCCCAGGTTGCAGCCCATGGCAGACAGCTGAAAACCCGGACCAAAATATCGGTTTCGCCTTGCGGATTTTGCCGAAAACTGCACTAAATGAAATTGCGGATGGGGCTGAATTTGAGGATCGCGACACGAACCGAAAAGCGAAAAAAATGTATCAAAGGTACATATCGTATCGAACTTGGCAAACGGTGTCCATCCCTTGTAGTTTCTGTAAAAATGGAACTCAATTTGCTTCGTCGCTTTCAAAAATACGGACTTGCCAAAACAAGTGGGCAAAAATCTTAATTTAATGGCATTTCATGCTTATTTGCTTTGACACATCACTATTTTTGAGGGCGACCTCAGAAATTTAACACTATTTTGCCAGATTTACGTCTTATATTCCTCCTCACACTCACAAAGGTTTATTCTGACATTGGCATATATAAGAATCCGAGCACCTAGAAGCCGTTTTGCGTAACCCTAATAAAATGTCGAACAACATATACTGTTTCCAATCTTTTGACCGGGAGTGTACGTAACATAAATTATTAGTCCATTGTCACATTTATAACATCAATGGCCTTGGACTGAATTAAATTGGAAATCATTCTAATCTGTCCTGGAAAACAGCAGGGAATGATCAGCTCATCAAATTTAATTAGTGTCAGAACATTCTGATCCCTGGGTAATTTTCAATTAAGATAGAATCTTACAGTTATTGCACACTTGGGAATATTTAGAATTTATTTCAAATTTCACATTAAAAAGATAACGCAGATGTCATTAAAAGGCTTACAGTACGACTCAATATAATTCTTGCTTCCATGCCTACATCTACAGTGTCACATAAGATGTAGGTCAGTTTCATAATTGTAAATTATTACACGATATTTTTTATTGACCCAATATTCTCGCTTCTAGGCAAAATTTTCACAAGGAAAAATATGGGCAGACTGGGAGAATACGAGAGTGAATGCAAAACAATCTATGTTATAATATCTTAATTCCATGACCCGCCATGTACATATATGTGCAAGAAAAAGATGACTTCATTAATTTTACCATTGAAAAAAAAAATTACTATTCTGGACATAAATGAAATAAGGTTCTATTTGAAACGTCTTTTGAAGGAGAATATGAGTTTTTGTCTATCCAGAGTTTTCATCAACCCAAGGGGTCTCTGTTGGCAATGTCATTTGGAGAATATCAGTTATTGTCGCTCCCGAATGGTCATTAACACAACGGGGTGCTTTAAGCAAGATCTTTTGAGGGACAATATCAGGTATTTTACATTTCTTCGTTCACATTACATGGAATTAATAGGATTGACAAATTCCTGAGCTGGTTCAAATAAAACATTTTTCCTGATATGTATTATGTCTGTTTTACATTTTCAGAGTGCTTGGCTTACTGCATGTGTGATAGTCTAGCTCTTTGAAAACCTTGCATCTCCATATATATGTAAAGTAAAACTAACATTGTATTACACAGTCATATCCTGAATGTGCCCAGTAAATATATGTTAGGATATTTCCCAGGGGAGCAAAGAAGAGAAAACAGGACTAATGTGACTTCGTATTGCGTTGTATACATTCTTTATGCAGTCACTTTATGCATATATGATGGACATACACTGTTATAGAGAAAAGGATATCACATTTAACATAATATTTTTTGACAATTTGTCCGCTGCATTTTTAATTTTTAAAAGATTATATTTTTGACAGTTTGGCATGTGCAGTTTCAATCATCCCATGAAGGCCCTGTGTTCATAATAATTCATTAGTCTCAGACAGAACTCATGAACATTTTTAAACTTTAGACCTTTTGTGTTCTTTTTTTTTTGTGTTTTTCGTCCCAATTTTCAAATAATGTATATACGTGTGTATCCTTTAGTTCAGACCTTTTTCACTGCAGCTTGCTCATGGTTAGTTATGTCTTAAGGACTGAAACAACTCTCCGCCCGGGGCTCCGGGAACCCGGGCCCTATCAAATCAGTCTGGACTGCTATACAGTGAGGGGTCTCAAGTGGGGGGCACCTGGGGGGGCACGCGATTCTCTGGGGGGCACAACTATACTAACTATATTTTAGCCAGAGTTGGAAAGTTCATATTAGTGCAGTAGATATGTGAAAAAATCGTTCATTTTGGTATAGAAGCATGAAATTTGGCAGAGATACTCTTGAGACCATTATCTTTCATTTTAGATATAGACACATCTTCAAAAATTTCTATAACGGAAATGGGGGCCATCTTGTTCCGCCATTATCGAAAATAACATTTTTGCCTATAACTTTGGAACTATTAATGGGAATTGGGATCTTTCTTCACCTTTATGTATGTTTAGATGGTCAAGCTTTCCATTTCTATCACTTAGACAAGTGAATTATATAAGCAGATTGAAGTAGGCAGTATTTACTATCTCTAAAAAAGGCTAACATAACTGTAAACGAGATTGGCACAGAACACACTGGTCGATCATGACACAAATATTATTTCATACATAAAAGCCTTAAAACTTACCACTTCCTATGATATTGAGCAACAAGTATTAACATATGTACTCTTTTCATCTGATACATTTATCCAGGCCATAAAAAACTGGATTGCGTCGAGATGCATATTTACATTATCAAACTGTTCTATAAGAAAAGTCTTGAACTAGGCCTAAATGTTTATGACACAGAACGTTAACCTTTTTTTTCACTGTGGTCATATTCTTTCATACTTTCTGCAGATATTGCAAAAGTGACATGTTGGAACAATTGTGACATATTGATGCATCTTTATTTTTAGGTGCATTTGCTTGATACTATAGTGATTCAAAATAGAATGTGGTGGTGGTTGTGTGACCCTGGACAGATGTGATTTGTGTGCTTGTAGTTGTGGTTTGGTGGTGTAAGGCCTATTAATGAATTGAAAATGGCCAACATTTCACTTAATATACACACTGAGTGCAGTGGTTGTAAAATCACAGCAATGCTATCATTGTGTTCGGGAGATTCAAAATTCCTATGGGATGATGTATCACCATATGAATGTTGCCGGAAGTGCTTAGAATAATCTGAACCCTGGGCAAGTGCCTATCGTGGATTTTGATCAGCAACTATTCGTTCTGGCAAAGCAGGTCCAGTGGCAGTGGCTGGCATGGCCTGAAAACCATAGAGATCTTCTCACTGAAGATAATTGGAGATTGGCAGGAGGACAGTGGATGGGTGGAAGCAATTGTTCAAGCTGGGGTCATTTCCAGCAATTCTGTAATGTCTGATTCACAGATTTTGACACTTTAGCAGCTTGTGTAACCCTACCATTACACCTCAGCTATTTCATTGTTAACCAGGGATTTGGCCAGGTAATAGGGTATCACTATCAGACAAGCCATCGACCAAAGCTCAAAGTGCAACAGGAGTTGAGCTACGGCAAAATTTCATAGTGTCGGACGTACACCGTGTGAGTAGGTCCGACACCATGACATTTTGCTGCACAAGCTGCTAAAGTGTCAAATCTGTAAATCGGACCTTACGGAATTGCCCATCTCCTGGAATTCTTATTTGAAGGCTTCCCATGGAACAAGGACAATGTATGCTCATCAGGTCACAGCTGCTAATCTTTACATGTTTCATTAAAAGCATATTCCATTTATCAATTTGAGCTTTGAATGAATGACAGTGTTCTGTAATTCGATCAGTGTTTGGATGAGTGTAGAAAGAACCATTCTCAGTTTTGGTTTTAACAGACAGCATTGTGCTAAGAACTTCTTGTGCTTGAACTAGTGTGGTCCTCCTGATGTGGATACTTTATATTGTATGTTGATAGTTTGTCAGGCTAACCCCAAGTGCTTCAGTCTTGATCACACCAATTATGTCTGATGTATTGGCTCCGTGTGCACAAACCTGACATGGTCACTCTTCAGGAACGGCATCCAGAGATTCACAGGATAAAAGATCTGCAGAGTATATTCATCTGCTGCTGTTGACCAAGCAAATGGACAACACAATACTGATATGAAGGGATATGGTGGCGCAATTGGACTAAAGCAGAACTGAGACTCATTGCATCAATGGATGGTGTCTGGAGCAGAACCTAGTCATCTTATTGCTGAATATGAGAAACTGATGCCGAAAACATTTGGAAGCAACAGTATGAAAGACAGGCAGAAATGCTTATTTGACATGAATTATTACAATACAAATACAGTGAATTCCATAAATGGGTGAGACACATGTCACTGAGAGGTTATTAGCAGACAAGCCAATTACTGACCCAATAAAGAAAAACAAGTAGCTGGAATTCTTATTTGAAGGCTTCTCATTGAACAAGGACAATGTATGCTCATCAGGTCACAGCTGCTAGTCTTTACATGTTTCATTAAAAGCATATTCCATTTATCAATTTGAGCTTTGAATGAATGACAGTGTTCTGTAATTCGATCAGTGTTTGGATGAGTGTAGAAAGAACCATTCTCAGTTTTGGTTTTAACAGACAGCATTGTGCTAAGAACTTCTTGTGCTTGAACTAGTGTGGTCCTCCTGATGTGGATACTTTATATTGTATGTTGATAGTTTGTCAGGCTAACCCCAAGTGCTTCAGTCTTGATCACACCAATTATGTCTGATGTATTGGCTCCGTGTGCACAAACCTGACATGGTCACTCTTCAGGAACGGCATCCAGAGATTCACAGGATAAAAGATCTGCAGAGTATTTTCATCTGCTGCTGTTGACCAAGCAAATGGACAACACAATACTGATATGAAGGGATATGGTGGCGCAATTGGACTAAAGCAGAACTGAGACTCATTGCATCAATGGATGGTGTCTGGAGCAGAACCTAGTCATCTTATTGCTGAATATGAGAAACTGATGCCGAAAACATTTGGAAGCAACAGTATGAAAGACAGGCAGAAATGCTTATTTGACATGAATTATTACAATGCAAATACAGCGAATTCCATAAATGGTGAGACATATGTCACTGAGAGGTTATTAGCAGACAAGCCAATTACTGACCCAATAAAGAAAAACAAGTAGCTGCTCTTTAGTCGACCTTCATCTAAGCTTCATTCAAAGACCAACTTCTACTCACCTAATTGAAGAGTGACTGCTCTCTTTTTTCAAGTCTATATATACAGCATGTCAAACATGTGATGGAGCTTTTAAAGACTTCTAATATATAATATGAAAACTAAACATATCCATCATCTTCGTCTGTGACGTGCAATCTTAACCTTCAAGACCAACCTCTTCAACTTTTGGCAGAGAAGATAGTGAATATTGAAACAGGAAAACAAGTTTTGACCACTTTGGAGAAACACGTGTTATCCATTAGTATTGAGCTGTCACACCTTTTGCCATCGTATACAAGGAAGTTGACACTGAGCTGCTCCCGCATATCAGTGAAGTAGTATGTTGTATGAAGTCTTCAAAAGTTTTTGATCAGACCAGTTGATAATGCTGTTGTAATTCTTGCTAACTTAGAACTGCTGTTTATTAGCTAAGCCTCAAAGAAATGTAGTTTGGTAATGGGCAGGGCCGGCTCCAGCCAATTATACGCCCTAGGCAGCATCATACCAATGCGCCCCCCTCCTCCTCCAGCCCGCCACGGGCGCAAAGCAAGGAGATTGTACAGAAAAAGGAGGGGGCACAGAGCGAGAAGGGGTACAGAGCAAGGACGGGCTGCAGAGCAAGGAGGGAGCACAGAGCAAGGAGGGGGTGCAGAGAAAGAAGGGGGTGCAGAGCAAGGATGGGCGCAGAGCATGGGGGTGCAGAGTAAGCAGGGGGGTGCCGAGCAACGAGGGGGTGAAGAGCAAGGAGGGGGTGCAGAGCAAGGAGGGGGCGCAGAGCAAGGAGGGGGTGCAAAGCAAGGAGGGGGCACAAAGCAAGGAGGGGGATGCAGAGCAAAAGGCCAGGAAAGTTAAGTTTTAATTAAAAACCACTTCACAGTTGATTCTCAAGCCTGTATCTTGTAATCCCTCCAAGGAAAAATGAAATGAATTTAACATTTTATTATTGTTTGAATCAGGTCTGAATAACAAACCCTTCCGCTCAAGATGCTCGAAATATTCCTAATTGTCATTGCAAACTGATTGTATGTTTTGATATGCATCTCATAATAGTATGGGAAGCTCTGACAGAACTGGAAATTGATGATTCATTCTTTGGCCTACATATCGTATGATACCTCCCAGGAAATTTTGATTAATTTTAATTTTTTTATGGATTGGGTCACTTATACTGATTGTATGTTCACTTATAAAGCAATACAGTATTAGTGTAATTCACGTATAATAGGCCTATACACTCTGATATATTCTATGATTCAAATGGATCTATATTGTTCATTTCATGTATATATATGCATTTTTCGCGGGAACATTGATATCATGTATAGTGATTTTGCATGGTGATTATCTTGATGGTTTATAAAATTGACTGCTGCAGATAATCCATTTTCACACAGCATTTTTTCCTCATCTGGGAGGTTTCAACAAATGACTGGGAGGTGTGGATGGCTGGTGTCATTCACAGGGGAATGTCTAGAGATCCCTTCCTTGAACATGCTGTAAACACTGGCCATGAAATAGACTTTGATAAAACCAAATTATTGACATGGAATCTGACTGATTTAGAAGAAGCCATCCACATCAAAACCAACAGTAGCAACTTAAATTGGGATCAAGGATGACACCACCTGACATCACCTGATGACAGAGGCCCAACTGGAAGTTTTGGGGCCCCTAGGGTCAGCGTGGTTGGGGCCTCCATCGGGAGCTACCCGCGCATTGAAATTTGTATTGTAATGTTACTATTATAGGGTGTAGCCCTAGGTATGTCCCATAGTAATTGAGCCACTGCATGATGACCTGCAAACTATCTACTGGCAACTCATCCCACACTCACAGGGACCGGAAAGCATCTGAGGAATCCCATCAATGGATTTTCTTGACATTTGATACTTAATTTCTTAAATTAAATGCAATATGGTTGTGTTTGAAAGAATCTCAGTGGTTGTAGATTATTTTATTATGTCTATTTAGAAAGCCTGACCCTTAAAATATGGGTGTAGACACGATCAAGAAGCCCCTATCTTGATTGGTTCTCCTGATATCAAGGAAATTCAATTTTACGGTAATGGCTGAACAAATATGGCTGCCACAGGTTTAACAAGTGCATGTAGACCATTTTTCTATACATTACTGGATAGCCAGACCATAAAAACATGGGTATAGACATGATCATAAGTTTTCTATCATGCTTAGTTGCCATGATATCAAAGAAACTGAGTTTTCGGGTAATGGCCGAAACAAAATGGCCGCCATAGGAGTTACGCGAATTTTTGAGAATGTGTCTATATCTAAATTTTTTCTTTACATACTTAACTATCTTTGTGCAAAATTTCATGCTTCTATACCAAAATGAACGATTCGTCTGATATTTTCCACATATCTACTGCACTATATGGGGGGCACCTGGGGGGCACAGGTCCAATATGGGGGGGCACGTGCCCCCGTGCCCCCCCCCCATAGGGACGCCACTGCTGCTATATGAATATATTCATTTGCCATTTTATAATGTGCTAAACCAAATAATTATGTCTTAATGATTATGTTTTGATATAACACATAAATTTCCATTTGTTTGAAGAACCATTGGTTTCCTGCCATTACATTAAACCCTAATCGTTACAAAACAATACAATTATGCAAAAAATAATAATTTAAAGATAATTACAAGCAATTTCCTCATTTTTTTATGCTGATGATTTGCATTTATTTGCCTTTTGACAATCGTTACGTCTGCTCGTTATTGAATCATTTTAATATAAATTACATTTGGGTTTATGCTGGTTGCCTATTAAACACCAACCCAAAAAATTGCAATATATCTCTCTATTACAGTCATAAAGAATTGTTCATAAATCATCTTTTTCCTCTCGTTTATCGAAAGTGCTATCAGATTATCCGGCCATCTAATTTCCACACAAAACAAAGCATTTATTTAAGATATTTCATGTTTCATATCATGATTGTTTGATGTGCCACATCTTTGATATGGGCCTAGAATTGAGATTTCAAAACGTGTTAACCATCATTTTAAAGCCTAGTTCCATCAATTTCACTTTAAATCGTTTATTTTGCTCATTAGTTTAAGTCAACAAATCAATACACAATACTAATGAGCCAGGTGACCCCTTTAAGATACCTACAAGTAACGCTATCAAGGGGCCACCTAGACTACATATAATTGGTAGGTCTTGCACTAAAGTAATTCACAACTACTAAGATAGGAAGCCAACTTACTTTGAACAAATTTTTATGGAGCAGTTACCTATTTTGCTTTTATAAATTACATGCAATTCATGTAAATATAAATATTTAGGTACTTAAATGATTGTAAAATGTACAGGGATGAACGCTATTGGGCAGAATCGTTCTCTGTGCATAATTTTGTTTTCCTTTGATCATTATGATTGCCACGTTTGCTTTGATGTTTTAACATGATAACTACATTTTAGCATGATCATCATATTTAATGCAAACCTGAGATGCCCTAATGGCAAAATGATATAATGGCATAAATTTCTTTTATTTATCACCTTCCTTGCTGACATCAAAGCACCAAGATGTGCGTATCATTACTTAGGCCCTAACATCTTTTGCACTTTCTGACCAATGTCATGATGAATGAAATTGAAATTAATAAAATATGAAAGAACTATTCATCTGACCTAGTTTAGTACATATTTGTATAAATAGACCCGGCCTAGTTAAGCCCATGTTTTAATATAAAATTTTAGGATTTATCACTAACTTTTAAATTCTAGAAATCTGGACTGCAATGATTTCAGTAATATTGTATTAAATTTATATTCACATGTTGTTTTATGCCGTTTTGTAGCATAATGGCCGCTACATAAGACAATGTCTAAAAAATTATATTATACCTTACATTGTTACAAGAAACCCCAGATACAATATAACATAAAGCGCTTTATTCCTGTTGCATATCTCAGTTTATCAATCATCCTGGCTGTCCTTTCTAAATCAGGCAGTACTGTATTACAATAGTGTACAGCACATATAAATGGCTTATAGGCTATAGGTCATATTAATGCGCCACTTCGAGATTATATTGCCTATCTATCTTGAAATGAAGCAAAATGTGGCGTTTGATATATTGTAGGCTCAAATAGACAAACTGTGATGCTGACAGAGTTGCCATATAAGGTTAAAGCGCTTGATAGTGAATCCAATGGCACTCAATGACGCAGGTTTGAGCCCCGATCCTGGAACTCAATTGGAGTAGGTTGTCCCTGTAGCCAGAGAGGGCGGCTACTTGTGTCGATAGGAGTTCACCCTCCTGTCATGTGTAAGCCCATCACCTCCAGCAGGACTGCACTGCACTGGATGACTAGACAACCATGACTACCACAACAAGGAAAGAGTTTGTCAGTCATCACACACTATAAATTTCTGTTGTAAAGCGCCACCGATATTTCCATTTATTTATTTATTTATTTATTTACAAATATATTTATACTGGGTAACACATCTTAATAAAAAGTTTTTCATGCGGCCCAGGTAAAAACAGATTTAAAAAAGGGGAAGAAATATACATAATATATTATTTTAACCTACTGCAGTGCTGGCCCGTGCATATCTCTTGTATGCATTTTTAAAATTTTCAGCTGTGATGGACATATGAAGGTCATGAGGCAATGTGTTCCATACATTGGAAGCTCTATAAATAAAGGATCTTTTGAAGTCATTAGTTCTTGAGAAAGGTACATCAACTTTCAGAGTATCGTTAAGTCTTGTGTTGCGATCATTAGCCTCACATGCCATCACAACTGAATTTGAAAGATTTACTGGAGCCAATCCGTAAACACAGTTATACATCAAAACATTCAGGAAATAATCAATTCTTTCTTCAATAGTGAACCAACCAAGCTCTTTAACTAAGTGAAATCCTCTAACATTAATTATATCAAAATTTCCTAAAATAATTCGAGCTGCTCGATTTTGCAGTCTCTGAATTACATCAATGTTGGAATTTGTGCAGCCCCACACAGTACAGGCGTAATCAAATAAGGGCATTATATACGTACGATAAGTCAACTTGAGAATATTATTTGGAACAATATGTCGTAATCTTGCCAACCAAGCAATTTTCTTATTTAGAGCCTTGGTTAGTTCTGTAACATGAACATCAAACTTCAAATTACAATCAATATAAACACCTGGATATTTAGTGGACTGTTCACAACTCAACTGATTGCCATCAAGCATAATTTGAAAATTGTCAAGTTCTGTATCACTAACAGATGAACTTATTAACATTGAATTAGATTTAGAAACATTTAGAACAAGCCGGTTTGCTTTGTACCACTCATTAACCTTACATAAAGTATCATTCATATTTTCTACTAGACTATCAATATTAGCATCATTACAATAAATAATCGTATCATCAGCATACATACTACACCTACCATTATTGACAAACATAGGGAGATCATTAACAAAAATCATGAACAAAAGAGGACCAAGGGTAGAACCCTGTGGTACACCAATGTTTACTTGTAGTGGGCTAGAAAGGATATTATTTTGTTTTACACATTGCATTCTATCACTTAAATAAGATTTAAACCATTTTAACTCATGACTTGTAACTCCATAATTTTGCATTTTTTTCAATAATAGATTATGATCAATAGTATCAAAGCATTTTGAAATATCTAAATAACAAACACCAGTATATAAACGATCATCAATATTCTGTAGCCATTCATCAATAGTAGTATGGAGACAAGTTGTAGTAGAATGAAACTTACGATACGCTGATTGATCTAAGGTAATGAAATCATGGCTTATAAGAAAAGTGACTAGTTGACACTGTACTTCCTTTTCAAACATCTTAGCTACATGTCCTAGAACAGAGATAGGTCTAAAATTACCAGTTTCATTAATATCTCCTTTGCCCTTATAGACGGGTGTAACCCGAGCATATTTCCAATCGGCTGGAACTGAGCCAGATCTTAACGATAAATTAAACATATGTGTAATAGCTCTATGAATTACAGGAGCTGCAATTTTAAGTAGCTTACTGTCGAAATCTAACACATCAAGAGAGCTGTTCGAACGAAGTGAGCTTAACATCTTAAGAACATTGTCACAATTAATTTCGGAAAATTTAAAATTATAGATACTTGTGGGTCCTTTCCATAGTACATCATTACTGGATGGTAAATTTTTAACAGTTTCAGTACCGATATTTGCAAAAAATTCATTTAATTCTTCAGATGTTAATGGGCTTTGATTTTCATTATTTTGTGTGGATTTGCCGGACAGTCGAGATAATTCAGCGTACAATAATTTTGAATTACATTCACCTTGACAATATAGATCTGTAAAATACTTTTTCTTGGCATTCTTGATTAAACAATTTACTTCATTTTTGGCAGATTTATACTCATTCCATGTGTCAGTATTTCCTGTGGTAATAGCAACTTTATGCAGATGGTCCCTCTTATACATGACATTAACAATATCTTTAACTTTAGGCTTATAAGTTTCAATAACAGTATGAATTAGGTAATGATCACTTATTGCAATTTCAAGTACTCCAGTACAGGCATGTAAGTTAGGTTGAGACGAGAAAATTACATCAATAATTGAACTAGAAATTTGTGTTACCCTAGTGTAATCAGAAATTAGCTGAGTGACACCATTTAGATTCTCAATTTTACTTATTAGATTTTTACCTAGTACGTTAGAGGCATCAATATTTAGATCACCAATAATAACAGTTAATTGATCATCAATACAGGCTTTTTCAAACATATCAAGCATAACTTCAAGATACAATGCATTAGCAGACGGGGGTCTGTACAAAGAACAGAGTAATAATTTCTTATTTTGAAGTACTATTTCAATCCATAGACATTCTATACTGTTAACAACAAGGTCATCACGCTTATTGAAAGACAGACAATCTTTGATATAAATTACAATACCTCCACCACGACGATTTCGGTGTCGGGTGATGACACTATAACCTGATATATCATATTCATGTAAACCAATACAATCGTCCAACCAGGATTCATTAATACACAGGACATCAAACTTTACAACATTAAGTAAGAATCTGATTTCTTCAATTTTCGGAAGGAGACTCCTGACATTAATATTAGCAATACTTAAACCATTGACATCATTAAGTTTACAAACAAGCTCATCATACAAGGAATAATTTTTATCATTATAATACATTGGGCCAGCACTGCAACTTGGTACACTATGAACTAACTGATTTGATTCTTCCAATAGTAACATTTCTAAGTTATTTTGGTCAACGTTATGATTAAAATCAGTATTAAAAACATTATTAAAAGCACCAGTTTGTACATCATCACCAGAGTCATTTTCATGATCAAAGTCACACGCGGCAGCCCCTACTTCATGGCTAATGTCCTATGTTCTCCGTACGTGATGTTTTGCCTTGTGACCACGTTGATGGCAAATATTGCACTTCACCGGTCGAAAGTGCCCACATGTTTCTACATTATGGCCACGCTCATTACAATTTCGACAGCCATCTCGATTTATGGCTACACCGTCTGAAATTTCACTTTGCGATCTTCTTGGGACATTCGGCCCTCCCTGCTTGACTTGATACTGTCTTGTGACATCTGACACACCATTCGATACATTCAATTTCAGGTTTCGGGCAAGGCAGTTGACCCCAGGCCGTGTAAGATGCGGTCCATTCCGCCAAATATATCCATCATTCACCTGACCATCCCCGTGCATAAAACTAGGGTTGTGGTCAACAAAATTGACGTCATCATCACTGCATAGTTCACGTAATGCAGTATTGAAGGGTTCAACAAGGTCCTTTGCTTCATCTAAACGAGGACAGACACTTGAGACCACAACTTTGTCAGTTATAGCCTTCACATCACCAATCAAGTCCTTGTACTGGCTCACAACTTCATCCAACTTGTCTGGTTCATCCTTGATAGTAGCAAGGTCATTGGTAGCAACATGCAAAGTCACTGACTGGAAGGAGGATCCATGGAACTGCTGTAGTCGTTCCTTCACATTGGCCACTTTTAATCCTGGCATGGAGACAAAAGTTGTATCACTCAACTTCTTGGAATCAATGTCTCTAAGTATCGAGTCAGCTAAAACTAAGTGTGGATTAGCCTGGGGAGCAGGCTTGGCGGCAGCTGCATAATCCATGTGAGAGTTTACAGGTTTCTTTAGCATTGACATACCTCTCTTGAGTTCAGTGACCTCCAATTTTAAGCTTTCGATCTCTTTCTGCATGTTCTGACATTCAATAGTCCTTTTATCAAACAGAGTCTTGAGATGGTCATATTTAGCTTTATATGACTCTTCAAACTTCTCTGCAATACCACTCAGCCTAGTGATGTTCTCTTCAACTTGTGTAACATTAGTCAGACCTGTATTCATTACAGCACCAGCACAGATTCTACAGACAAATGCAGCTTTGTTCTTCACACCTTCACATGCATAATGATAGTTCCGCCTGCATATTAAGCAATTCCCAAAAGCCTTACTTTCTTGTGGTTGCTGGCAGTCTTTCACATGACAGTTCTTCACTTCAGCTTCTGACGAAGCCATTGGACTTGTATGTAAACAAACACTGACCAGCTGAGCCTGTGGCCAGTGATGCGTGACACTGCTTGGAATGCTTCCCAGAAATGGCCAAAAATGTCACTTCAAAAACGAGTTGAGCACAATAGAAACTCACAACTGAATCCAAGCACATTCAAGTGAATATATACAATTGTACCATTGTAAAGCGCACTAGATATATGTATATGTCGCAGTATGTAAATGTTCAATAATTAATTAACAGTATACAGAGTCCACCAATTTCACAACTTTGATAGAATTTTAAATAATTATGTACAATGTATATCTCCCAAAACCTTCAAAATAATGTGCTGTACAATGTTGTGAAGTGGTAACGGATCTTTAATTCCATCTGGTTTTGTATACAGAAAAAAATTGTAATAATAATATAACTTCTATTCACGCTGGGTTAAAATCCTGAAAATGAGGAGTTCATGGCATTTCCCAGGTACAGGATATTTTGCATTAACAAAATAATACAGCAAAAATATCTAAAATCTTGTAAATCAATAAAGGTTCGAAATCTTGCCCTGCAAAAGTAATTTGATTTTAGACTTTATAATTCTCTTGCTCTTTGTTACCATAACATTGTTGCGGTTTGGTCTTCAAGGAATTTTCAGCAACATGTTTCTTAATGCTACAATTGCCACAAAAAGGGTCATACATAACACTTTTGAAATTGAAACAAACCCAAAAAATGCCTCTTTTGAACAACAGGGAAGAAACAAATTTAGACAATAGCTCTTGGATGACATAAACTGCTCACACTTAAAAACGCGCACCTCTTAAAAGAGGCAGAACCTGTAAACTACTCAAGATAATTCTTTGTAAGCTTCCAAGCTGGCTAATTAACTGCTTGGCCAAAGATTTGAAAGTTTAAAGAAAATCTGTTGATTTATCAAAGAGCTAGACACAATTTTGTATGGTTGTTTCGCAAAGTTGAATGAGGCTGTAATGCGAAGAATGCCCTCACATCTACATATAATATTAAGTCAATGTTATCAAATTGTCAACAAAGAGGTCCAACAAGATTACATTGCAAAAAAAGGTCACATCCGGGTAATTATCCAAGCTGACATAATGTTTTTGAAGAGGATGTGACAAACAAAATATGAAAGCACCAACCCAAAACCAACGAAATGCAATAAATATGCTTGAAGAGGACAAGGGAACCACTTTCATTATCCTTGAACTCGAAAACAATTTGACTCCAATGGACTTACTGCAAAAATGTTTTCTGTCTCAATTTGCATTGATTGTGATTTCGGTTTTTGAAGCAATTCAACAAAATTTGGCCTGATGCAGCCGATTCAGTAAAACTTTCCAGACCTTAGGCTAGTAGGCCAGGATATTCAGCCACAGTTCAGGTCCAAGTGATATGAGAAAATTGACTCTGGTTGGTTAATGCAATCGCACTTATGAGCTTTTTGGGGGCTACACTGCTATTCCTTCAAATGCTGCTGAATTAAAGGCAGTTCTGTATATTTCATCCAAATTTTCAGCACAAGGCTTCCAAGAAAATATGACAAGGAAAAAAAAAATCAGGGGGGTCACCGTATTTTTTAGTAGAAAAAAATACCATTTTTAGCTTAAAATCTGAAGAAAAAAATTAAACAAAAGCCGAGGGATGAATTTTAATGGTAGAACTGCAAATAAGGTGTCAAATGAAAGTAGATAAGCAGCACTATATGATGCTGGAGGCGCCATTTCTAATTTTAATCCCTGTTTTATGGGGTTTTAGTTGAAACTGAGCCATTTTTGGCATCTTTATTGGGAAAAAAAAATACTCAGACCAAAATTCAAAAAAGCGCCTCCAGGATCATAAATATAGTGCTGTTTCTCTGCTTTCATTTGACACCTTGCATTTCTACTATTAAAATTCATCCCAAATTTTTTTTTTCTCTTGACATGTTTTATTAGACTCCTGATGCCGAAAATTTGTAGTAAAACTGCCCAAAAGCCTTTTATAGAGCAGTTCTGTCCAAAAAAGCTGAAAAGTGCATTATATTAACCAACCAGAGGAAAACAAACATGTAATTGCGAAAATGTGAAATATCTCTTAGTCCCTTTCATACTCATATCTCTGTAGACTACCGATTGAAATATTTAAAAGATAATATTTACATCAGAGGAATCAATATTATGTAAAAGCAAATAAGTGGCGTCCCTATGGGGGGCACAGGGGGGCACAGGCTCCCCCCCCATATTGGACCTGTGCCCCCCAGGTGGCCCCCATATGAACTTTCCAACTCTGGCTAAAATATACAATTAGTATAGTGGGTGCCCCCCCCCCCCAGAGAATCGCGTGCCCCCCCCCCCCCCCAGGAGACCCCTCAGTTACGCCACTGAAGCAAATTACTGGGATAATCTTGGAAATGTCACCTTCATTGCATGAGGACGTCTGTTTTAACACTGAGCAACAAATTATTGTAATTTCTTGTCTATAGGCGATTATAGGCTATTCTAGAAAAAACAGACTTAGAGAAAAATCCAATTGTTTGGATTCAGTCTCAAGATTCTAAACTGAGACTTAAGTGCCTTAAGACAATTTGCAATACAGCACTGCTGAAATGCAAATAAAGTAGGGATTGATTTTGCAAGAGGGTATTTTGAGAACGTGTATAAATTGATCTATAAGCTAATCTTTTAAGCAGAATATATTTTCTATTTGTATATAAGTAGTTTTACAGCATTTCCATTCTTCCTGCGTTTGTGCATTTGATTAGCACTGGCTAAGGGCTCATTCAACTGAACGTTAAATTGTGTAATCCCGGGTGTCAAATGCACACTATCTGTGAATGTGTTCATAGTACATATTTTTCTAATGTATGGACAGTGAGAAAATGAATAAATAATATAAATCTAATCATTTTAGACCATTGAATATAGGCTAGTTTCGACCAGAAATATCATGTAGAGCTATGTAGCAAGTAGCCCAGAAACTCATTGCTACAGAAACTGTGATTTGTTCCAGCTGGAGTTCGCTCTCTCGGCCAAGCGTTTCATGTGTCATTTTGTTTTCTTGATCCAAATTTCAATCTTCATTATATTCTTTTCTCTTATTGGAACAATTTTTGTTCTGCACTCAACTACTAGTATATATATATACTCATGGTACACACTGATTGTGACTTCTTTCGATTGAGGAGAAAAGTTAGGCACTATATATTAGCTGATTTCATAAAACCGTCTTAGTATTGATAGAGGTTGTAAAGCATGCTGTGACTTTAAATGCAATCACTGGTAAAAAAAGGTCTTGTCAAACACCCGTGGTCAGGTTGGACCACCAACTTGGGCAATTTTCGAACGGCAATTTGTGCTTGAACGAAAAGGTCCCTACTTGCATGCTAATCTGTTGCTAAACTGGATCAGAGTAACACAGACACCAGTAAATGGGTAAACACGCTATAACACAAGAAAAACGCCTCTAAAATTACCTTGCACACATTAAGCAATTTAGAGGCTGGCAGTCTGGCTCAGTGGTAGGGTGTTGGACTGCTAACCTTTGGGAAGTAGCTTAATTCGATTCCTGGCACCCATATCAGACGGATGTTTCCAGGGGCGTATCTAGAAATGGCTTGGGGGGGGCATTGCATGGGGTGAATATGGGGCGTTCCGCGGCTTTTCCTATCTCTTCCATGTTAATTTTGGGCCTGAGGGGACTCAGGGAGGGGGGCATGGCCCAATGCTCCCCCCCCCTAAATACGCCACTGGATGTTTCATCTGTGCTGAGGATGCACCTCACCTCATTAGCATGGACCAAGTCCGTCCTGTAGTCTAGCCTGGCCAGTGCATAATTTAAGGGCATAGAGCATTATCACCTCACCTTAAGCTGTTTAGAAGGAATCACGAATTGTACGGTTTATGAGTTTACTTCTGTCTACAAGTGGCAGATCAGAACGTATATGCTGTCATGTGTTGCCACCTAGTGACTAGTGTGTTATTCCGCGAGCTCCTGCGAGCAGTCCACTCACACAATTTCGTCTGGAAGAAACCGGGGCTGTTTCTGAGTGTGCTGATGGCCTTGTTCTACTTCCTTAGAGAATGTGATTGCCGAGTCTGACTCTGGTATACATCAATGTTCAATAGAAATTTTGTGAATGTGCAATGAAATTGGAACTATTTCTTGGGAGAGCAATGCGTAGCATACAAAATCAACTTTTGTGCCAGGTGGCAGCAGCATGCAGTTCTCGTTTTCACCAGACTGAGTTTACTTCGTAAAAACAATATTTTGATTGATCAGCTAGCTCACACCATTCATATGATGGCTATGGCTAGTGCAGCCCTCCAAGGCAAGTTTCTTTCCACTCATGGTGGTTGAGTGGGAATGGAGGACCCCAAAAACATGTTACATATATATTTATCCCAAGTGTGGGGTATTTCACTTGCCCTTGCTGTCACAATTATATAATTTATAGGTCTCTAATGTGATTTCATTCAATTAAGATTCATAACAGCACTTGTAGATCTTCCAATTACCACAACAAATTTTTATCATCACCGCCTACTCTCAAAATGCTGGAGCTTCTCTTATCATGGTATAATTTTGTAATTGAGGGTTGCTTAAGAACTGCTCAGGTCAATATGTAAAGCACAGCTGTAGTGAGGTCACCTAAGTTATCCCATGGGGTCTGATTGCTGCTTTGTGAGTCTAACTTGTCAACATTGGCTTGTCTCTTTGCTCTTCAAATACTGAACCAACCGGGGATAATACTTTAGACAGTCCCAATTCCCCAAAATGCCATATTGGCTGAGTTACAAATCACTCCCACAGCTGTACAATGTGCACAATAGTGAAGATAGCCAGTCACGATTTGTATATTAAATGTGGGAGCTATATAAAATTATACTATATTATTATTAATATGTGATTTGCCAGTTGCACATTATATTTCATACAGTTTGGGACAGAAATATTCATACAATGACAATGACAATGACAAAAGTTTATTTAGCCCAAAATATAAAAAATGCAGTTACAAAATTTCAAAAAACAAGTTATTTTTCTGTGGGTCTAGGAGGTGTACACTAAGCCAGCTTAAGCTAGCGCTATCGCGTACACCCCCTATGTAAATAGACAATATAATCTTATTAATTACTATTCATTTATAAATAGACAGTGTAACTGTGTAAAAATTACATTTTCTTATCGAGCATCTGAGCCTAATATAATAAAAATTCATAAAACACATTCAAATAAAACATCAGTTGGAAACTTACAAGAAAATCTATTAGTATTATATAAAAGAAAGAAGAGAAAAAAATATATATAAAGAGAGAGAAAGAAAAAAAAACAACTTTTTTTTTTATAAAAAAGAAAGAGAGAGATAGAAAAGACTGTACAGAAAAGTCATGATGAGTAAGGATGAGAATGAAATGGGTTTTGATTTATCAAAATATGAATTGATTGATGTTTGATGAGTAGGTTCAAACATCTAATCAGTGACACCACACACATAGCAATTAGGTATGGAACATTCATTTTTGTATAAATTTAGAAAATGATTTTTAACATAGAGACTGAAACCAAATTCCGAGTGGGTACTTATCTTCTCCAATATGGAATTTACACTTTCATTCAATAATTTTGGGAGCTTATATCTTATACTGAGTTTCGCAAATTTATGTTTTAGCCGTGGCAGCTGGAAAGACATTTGTCTTGTGCCATACGGATGCTCTAGCTTTTTTACAAAAGATGAGTTGAGGAAGTAGTGGGGTAATTGATTACTGCTATATCTGAAATAGAATTTGTATAATTTTCTCTTAACCATATCTTCAAAGGATAAGATGCGAAGTTTTTTCAATAGTGGTGCTGTGTGGGCATTATATTTACTATTTGTTATAGTTCGAATAGCTTTTTTCTGGAGTGATTGAATATGACTATTAGTAAACCCCCAGCAGAGAGCGCCATAGTTCAAGTAGGAGTTGATTAAACTGTTATATATAGTTTTCAAAATATTTTGAGGCAGCGTATGTTTTAATCTCTTCATAATTCCTATAGTCTTTGACATTTTACTACTAATGTAATTTATATGACTTTTCCAGTTGAAGTGTTCGTTAATTATTATTCCAAGAAAGTTGAACTGTGTCACATATTCAATTTTCTCATTGCCAAGTTTTACTACCGGCAAGGTAACTTTTCTTTGGGATGAGCGGAAAGCCATACACTTCGTTTTTTTGGTATTAAGAGACAGTTTGTTGAGCATAAGCCACTCGCTGACTTTTTGAAGATTGTTATTAATTTTTTCTTCAGTTTCATTGGGGCTATGCTGTGGGATATTGATAGATACAAAAAGAGTGGTGTCATCAGCATAGCAGATAAATTTGAAGTATTCAGAGCACACACAAAGGTCATCTATCTACACAAAGGCGCTATTCTGGATGCTTCGGTCCCTCTTACAAGGCGTCTGGGCGTCCCACGGCTGCCAAATTCTCACAGTGTACTAATATTGATGTCCTGCAAAAAGTGGGCTACTTATTTTTTCCAATTTCAAAAAAAAAAAATTTCCAGTTCTTTTTTTTTTTTTTTTAAAATTAAAAAAAAATTAATTTTTTTTAGAACTTTTTTCATTTTCACTATAAAAGGACCAACTAGTTCCAGGGTGTAACAATAAGTGTGTTTTTTGGTTGTGACGTCATCATTTCAAACGTTTCAGCCAATGAGCGTGGGTGTGGGGCGGCAGCCCCCATGTGACGCCATGACAACTGTTGTGACGCAATGATTTTAAAGAGTCAAGATTCTCACAGGCACTTCCTACCCGGATATTGGACTTGAGCCAGGTAAACTGAGGGGAATGGGCTACCTTTTTTCCCACAGTGCACTTACATTGTTTTCCTGAGGGGCTTTTTCCAATTTCAGAAATTCTTTTTTCCCACTTTCTTTTTTTCAACATTTTTTCTGCACACTTTTTTCCAAAATCTTTTCCGCGATTGCGTTGCATCACCATGGCAACTACACTGCGTCACTTAAGGAGATACGATACGATACGATACTTTTTATTGACACGTTCATACACAATTTGAACACTTTGTCAAAAATAAAATAAAATGTAGTAGAATTTGGTAGCTGTAACTACACACCAGTTTAAAAAAACTCTATTTTGCCATAATGGGCATTTCTAGTTAATGTATATAATAAATAACAACGGGCCAAGAACGGATCCCTGTGGTACACCTGATCGAATAGTTAGTTTACAAGATCTAGTATCATTATATTCAATATATTGCTGTCTATTTTCCAAGTAACTTCTGAGTAGCGATAGTGCCTTTCCTCGAATTCCATAATATTCTAGCTTTTTGGCTAGTATGTCATGATCGATAGTATCAAAGGCTTTAGAAAGGTCCATAAAGATACTAATTGGTAAATTGCCTTGGTCCATTTCAAGTAGAATTTTGTCTGTTATTTCAAGAGTTGCCAGTTCCATGGAGTGGAGTTCTCTGAAGCCATATTGATTTGAGAAATATAATTGTTTAGTTTGGAAATATGTATGAATTTGATTGAATATTGTCTTCTCAAATACTTTGGAGATAGAGGGCAATAGAGAGATTGGGCGGTACTTCGTTAATTGTTTATCATCGTCTTTTTTATATATAGGGATAACTTTAGCTATTTTTAACTTTCGTGGGAATATTCCACGTTCAAGAGATTGGTTTATAATCAGCTGCAGTGGTTGACACAACTCTTCCTTTATATTCTTGAGTAGTCTTGACGAGAGTCTATCAAATCCGGAGGTGCTTTTGTTTTTTAGTTGGTTTATTATTTTGATTACATCTTCCTTTGTAACAAGTTGGATATCAAGATTTTCATTAGTTGGTTGTTTTAGATAAGATAAAAATGATTTGTTTGGAACTTCAGGAATTTGAGAAGCAAGTTGAGGGCCTATATTTACAAAGAAGCGATTAAATTCATCTGCTATGTCCTGTTTGTCTGTTACATTTTTATTATTAATAATAAAGATATCAAAAGAAGTATTATTCTTTTTAGCTGTATTTGTTATCCTTTTTTGTTATCCAAGTGTTTTTTATGTCATTTTTAAATTTATTAAATTGACTTTCATAGTACTTCCTTTTAGCTTCTCTGATAAGCATTTTAAGTATCTTATTATATGTTTTCAGGTTCATCGTCATTTGATCATATACAGAGTCTGAAGGGGAGGTTTCTTTAATCTTCCGATATAACTTATCTCGAAATTTAATTGATCGTATTATGCCTGAACATATCCATGTACAGTTCTTATGTTTATGTTTGTTATATTTCTTGGTCTTGAGAGGCATACATTTGTTCATTCCATCTTGAATTATCTCATGTAATATGTTGTAGTTGTCATCTGCATTTGTATTATTGTCTAATCTGTCGCCAATATTCTGTTGATTCAGATAAAGTTTTAAATCAGATATTGTTTTATCATTTTGAACTGAGTATGTAACATATTTAGGTGGTTTTTTTGTAAGTTTTAGGTAATCTAGACAAGTGTAGTATGGTAAATTGTCTGATATATTACTTAAAATAGTGCCTGAAGTAGTTTTTGAAAAATTGTTAGATAGCTTGCAAAAGTGGTTGTCAATGAGGGTTCCGTTTCTTTCAGTAAGTCGAGTTGGTAGGGTAATCTTAGGGGTAAATCCATTGGTTAATAGGGTGTCAAGAAATTCATTGAAAATTGGTCTTTCTCTTATTCGTAATAGATCTATGTTGTAGTCCCCGGCTATAATAGTTTCACCTCGTAATTCCCTTAGATTATTTTGTAATTCTTCAGTAAATACCTTGTAATTTTCTATCAGATCCCGTGGTGGTCGGTATACATTTCCTAAAGTAACATATCTATCTTTGTTAAGTTTTACTTTGACAAATTGTCCCAACTATTACTAGGACTCCCACATACATCTAATTGTGAATAGGTATATTCAGTTCTTAAGTAAATTGCCAACCCTGCATGGGTAGAGCATCTGTATGGCTTAGAGATAAGATTATAGCCCTCCAGCTGCAACAGACTTGTATCATTCACGGCACCAAGCCAAGTCTCCTGGAGACAAATGGCGTCAAAGTGGCATTTATTTTCCCCTAAATATTGAATGAAAATCTCTAGCTGGCTATGTTTAGCATTGAGACTTTGAATATTAACCGCAAGGCATTTGAACACATCTTGTTTGTTTTGTAAAATCTCAATCAATCTATGATCGCTTACATATGGAGAGTGATGTAGCACCTGGGGTTCCTCTTCCGCATGATTATCATAATTATCAATCAATTCAACTAGAGAGTTGGAAGAGGGATCCCTAATGTTCATGTTAACCTCATCGAAGTTCATATGTACTTAGTAAAAGTATATCAATTCCCTTAATGTTCACATTGCATGCTATGTGTGTGGTTGAAGGGCGAGATTCCATGAGCATGATGCAGTGGGATGAAAAGAAAGACAGCATTTTATCTATTAAATGAAAGAGTCAGTTTGGCATTTTACATGAGACGTGGGGGGGTGGGGGAGGTACATAGAAGTAAAGAATAGAGGGAAGAAGAGTTTTGTAAAATAATTACGAATACTAATTCAGTGACACAAAATAGTTACAATTTAGAGCTGTGCCTTCTGCAATATGGAAATAATTATTGCATTATACTCATTGAGTAAATGATCAATGATACCGCACAATTGACAATTGATAAAGTTAAAGAGATGTAAAAAAACAAAAAATAAAATAAAAAGTCACATAATTTGGGACTATAAAATAAGGGACATAATGTTCACTTTTTTAACAAAGTTAAATTTTTTTTTGCAGGAGCATCAAAATCAGCAAATCTTTCTACAGTAATAATAATTTTGTGTTTATGCACCAGGGGGCATCAGCACAAACATTAAAAGAAGCAATTTGGAATGTCAGTTGTAGGAAACTTAAATTATTTGAGTCCCAAAGCATGCAGATATATTTAATATTTATTTCTCATAACGATAACCTTTTTATGTATACAAGAAAATAAGGCACATGAACAGGGCCAAATTTGTAATAGTGATCAGCACAGAGTTTTAAAATTTTAGACTCCGCTTTCAGAAAGATCATGGTTATACAATGTAACCACCGATATAGTCTATATTTGACAAATAATCAGTTCAAACATAATATAAGGGCTTTTGGCGAGAGATACATGTAATTAGATCCCTAATATATTTTAAACCAGCTGTGCCTTCTGTAATATGGAAACCGTTATTGTATTATACTCAAAGAGTAAATGATCAATCATGGATATCGCACAATTGACAATTGGTAAAGTTAAAGAGATCAGAATAGATATGTCACATTATTTGTGAATATACAATAAGGGACATAATGTTCACTTTGTTAGCAAAGTTACGTTTTTTTGCAGAAGCATCAAAATCAGCAAATCTTTCTACAGTGATAATAATTTTGTGTTTATGCACCAGGGGGCATCAGTACAGACATTAAAAGAAGCAATTTGGAATGTCAGCTGTAGGAAAATTAAAGTATTTAAGTCCCAAAGCATGCGGAGATATTTAGTATTTACCATTTCTCATAGCGATAACCTTTTTATACAGCTGAGTATTCTGCACATAACTGGTATTTACTCTTGATTCAGGGATGCGAGGAGAAAAATTTCACTTTTAAGTCATTACCCTAATCAATTGTCATTGTCAAGCACTGCTAACTTAAGCATATCTCTGTTTTCAAGCTCAGGGGGCACACAAACGTAAAATTTCAGCATGACAAAAGTATTCAGACAGCTCGAACACGCTGGGTATAAAGTGCATCAAAAGCTTGAATTTCTATTCCAAATAATTTGTAACTTTCTGCGACTTCTTTGGATAACCTCCTTAGAAGTTCTGAATGCTTTTTTGGATGTTTTTATCTGTATTGGTTGACCCATACCACCCTATATTGCTGGTATCATTTTATGAATATTTTTGTCCGCGACTGTAAAATGTAGACCTATAACAACACAATTTTGGTTCATAAAGAGTCAATTAATCTTTAGTTAGGGGTTTAAATCTTGTTGAAAATAATCTTTAAAATGTATAGGCCTACTGAACAGATTCTGAACAAACTATGCATACGAGATAACATTAAGATCAACAATGTTTCCCAACAAAAGGATTATCATATGTCTATGTTTCCGATACTATTCCATTGAGAATGCCTTCATAAAATGGCTATTATCTTGCTGAACGAACATTGAGATAATTCAATTACTCATTGAAAGAGTTTTCAGATAAATCCATCAATTTCCTGCATCATCTTTTCTCTTTAATTTTTTAATTAAAAGAAATGAAAATGATTTTAGTGTGGGTTTCTTGTGTGTCACTACGGGATCATCTCGCTAATTGCACCATAATTCTTCCTCTTCCGGTGCTTCCTTTTGACCTTCAGGAGAACAATTCACATCTTTATTGACAAAACAATTCTTAACGATAATTGGTTGATGAAAACGTGTATCAGCTGATTGGCACAAGTTAACTGGGTTAACACAGATTACATGAGATTTGTGGAAATGAGCGGCTACACTCTAAAAAATTTCAGACAAAATTGGTTTTTTAGATTCAAAATGGTTTTTTGAAAAACCAAATTTCAATGCAAAAAACCAAAATGGATTTTTTAAAAATCCATTTTGGTTTTGCATTGAAATTTGGTTTTTCAAAAAACCATTTTGAATCTAAAAAACCAATTTTGTCCTGGCATTTTTTAGAGTGTAATGATGGAGATACAATTTTTGAAATGACAAAAGATATTTTCAATACAGCATATGTCCACCAGGTAGTTGTTATTCATCACAGAGCATTGGGTCACTGCAATTTCAAGAAGTATGAGTTTCTGTAAAAGGACAGTGAAACATAGCAAATACAGTTCTTATGATTGGCTATAAGGCACTGAATTACATAGCATAAACCTAATTTGAATACCATAAAACATGTATCAAGTCCAGTAGACGTATTTGGTGATGTCCTTGAGTGCTGGTGTTTACCTGCTAATTTTATCTACAAACCAGACTTAGCTGCTCACTGAAGCAGAATTACTACATATTTCACAGCTCCCTACGTTCAACAAACATATTAAATTTTGGGGGACGTTTTATTGCTCATTGGCCAATCAGAGAATCTTAATCTGCTACGTGGATAGTGAGAAATCTATCCATGAAAACTCATACTAAATGAATCTGCAGTAAGGCTATAGGCCTTACACATATATGAATGTTGACCACAATCATATCAATTTACACTTGTAAATTTTTCTTTTTTCATCTCCTATCCTCTAAAAAGAAAGCAAAAATTAATACCATCAATGCCGAAAATTGGGAATTCTCTGGTTGATTGCCGTTTGTGCTTAAAACCCTGGATTGGTGATTTCCCCATTAACATGCCATGGATGGATGATTGAGGCTTTACGTCCTGTATTTATGCACTTGGTAGGCTAATTAGGACAGGAGGAGGACAAGCAATGAGGCGAAGGATGATTGAAACAGCCATCCAACATAGGCCCAGGTGACCCGGCAAGAAACATGCCATGGAGATATTCAAACATTCTCAGAACATGAGTCTCCAACAGTTACTGATCTCCAATGCCTATTCTGCGACAAAAAAAGTCAGCAAGCTTCAATAATTCCTAAAGTTATGTCCTTTACTTGAATAAAGAGTCTCCCAAGTGAAGCAATCACTTTGAAAAAATGTGTTGTCAAACACATGAATGCTTTTTTGGGTGTTAATATATTTGGTTTTTGTTTTCTTTAATTATGAGAAAGAGAATCATACAGTGCAGCAGATTTTCCACAGACAAAATGATTACATGAAATACATATTATCTTGTTGAACTAAAGTTTACTTAATTCAGTTACTCACTTAATGAATTTCCAGATAAATCCATCAATTTCCTGCATCTGCATCTCTCTTTATTTTGTAATTTATAAGAAATTAGAATGGTTTTAATATTGCTTTTTGTGTGTCACTGTGGGATCATCTTGTAATTGCATCATAATTATTCTTGCTCTGCTTCCTTTGTCCTTCAGGAAAACAATTCACATCATAATTGACAAGTATTTTCTTAATGATAATTGCGAGATGAAACATGTGTCCCAGCTGATTGGCACAAGTTAACTGGGTTATCACAGATTACACAAGATTCGTGGAAATAAGCTGCTAATGATGGAGATTCAATTTCTATAAAAATTGGAAAAAATCAGGAAAAGCGTTTTAGTAAGGATGCCACCAGGGAAATTTACATTTCTACTTAATCATCCTCCTTGTGCCTCATATTGTTTTACAGATTTAAATGTTGATCGCATCCAGGAGCAGAACCTTGTATATTGATTAACATATTATTTTTTTTGCATCAAACAAAAATCAATTTTATCACCCTGGAATAGTAATTCCATGATTTAATGCTGCTTGTGCTAACATAAAATACAATGCCAGTTGGTGATTTGTTCATTGAAGTACCATGTGGACAGTGAAACCGTACCCTTAGACCATGAGTCCCTAACTGATCTCTTGTGTTTTCTTCTGTAAAAAAACATCAGCCAGCTTTGCTGGATCTGAGAGCTATGTCCTGCGCTTGAATAGAGAGTGCCCTCAGCAAAGCAATCACCGTGAAAAAGATGTGGTGCCAAACACCTGCGGTCAGGCTAGTCCGCCTACAATTTTCCAATAGCTGTTATTGTTGAGACTGACCAGCCCTAGATTTGTATATAAATTCGTCTGTAAACTGAGCAAGAATATCTCTGGCATTTGCAGACTACCTACCCTATAGAGAATGAGAGAAATAAATGAACTTATGCTATTCGATACCTTCGGCAGCCAATCACATGCCAGTATTGCAGGGAAATAATTCTCATATTCTTTGTTGTCCAGTTATCATAGAGCTCATGTTTGACTGTTTGACTGTTTGTCTCATGGCATTAGCCAATTATTCACCATGGGATCAGGAATGTGTGTTCATCACACCTCGAACTAAAGCCCTCAGGTGATAAATCACATATCCCATCTCCTACAGTGAATAACCTATACACGTTTACATGTATAGGTTATTCACCACGGGAGAGGGAATATGTGATTTATCACCCGAGGGCTTTAGCCCGAGGTGTGATGAACACACATTCCTGATCCCATGGTGAATAATTGGCTAATACCATGAGACAAACACTCAAACACTCAAACATGAGAGGATAACTGGACAACAAAGAATATGGGAATTACTTCCCTGCAATACTGGCATGTGATTGGCTGACAGAGGTGTCGAATGGTAGAAGTCCTGATATTGGTGGAAGTTGAAAGCCTTGCTTATTCTCCTAATAAAAGCAAAGCATCAGTAGCAGTAAAAAATAATAAGGTCCATTGATCAGTGAAATTGATCTCTTTCTGCGTCTGGTGGCGAAAGGGGGGAGAGTCTACACTCTAAAAAAATTCGGGACAAAATTGGTTTTCAATGCAAAAAACCAACATGGATTTCTTTTAAAATCCATGTTGGTTTTGCATTGAAATTTGGTTTTTCAAAAAACCATTTTGAATCTAAAAAACCAATTTTGTTTGAACATTTTTAGAATCTATTAAGCGATCTCAATGGAATTGATTGCCAAATCTCTTTGCTGTCTTGAAGACCTAAATTGACCAACAACAGTATTACATTGAAGGAATAAGTCAAAAAGCAGAGAAAAAGTGATAAAGAGCATCATTCAGTGCAGTATATTTATTACAGATGTTTCATGATTAAATGTGAGTTTGTCTCTGGGACAAGTTATCCTACGGGAAAAATTGATGTAGTCTTTTTTTTGTCAATTTTCCCTTTAAAATACATATCCTAGGTAGAAAACAAAATTTACATTCATTCCTTGAGTGTACAAATATGAAATCATCTGTAAAGTAATGTGTTTTTCTCAAATGCTGTGTTTCTTTATGGAGAAATAATTTGATTGTTAAATTTATTTATTTATTTTTATTTATGTCAATCTAATCAATATTCATTCTTCATTCTAGTCATACATCGACTCCATCCTGCGTTTTTTTCACTATACTCCAGCCTGGACCGCACTGGTAACAAGTCTTCAGACTTCTGTGTGTCATCCTTGAAGTTCACCCATTGTTAAATTTTCATTTCATCTATTTAATATTGTAACTCTGTTTGAATTTCAAAATAAATAAATCAGTCAAAAAGACTAAAATTCAATTACCAAATCCTCTTGACATTTCACAATTACTAACTCCACCAATTGACACTGCTGCTGTGGGATAACTGTTTTAATTGAAAAATAACTATATCACATTGTTGTTTCCCTGTGAGTTTCTGAGGGCAAATTAAGCCATTTTAGAATGACAATTGGAAAACTTGTTTATCCATGTGGTTGGAAGAAGTTTTTTTGTGAAAGAGTCATGCTCGAGAAGTTTTTTCTTTATTAAATTATTGTGGATTATGGAAGTAGGCTGATATATATTACTCTGCCATACATGCTGAATAAACAACAATTGCCATCTTTGCTAAACATCACATTATTCAGTGAACTTGAGTTCACTTGTTTCCATTAATTTGGAAATACTTTTTTTATAGTAAATGGTATCTATATAGACCTATTCACAATGTTTACAACACTGGTATGCCTAGTTTCAATTAAGATGGAAAGTCAGAATGGCTAGGCTGATTTCAAAAGCTGATCCTGTCTTGACCCTGTCTTTACAGATGCTATAAAGCATTTAGTCCCGCTGAACCAATCACTTGTGAAAACAGTCTTGTCCAGCCCCTGCGGTCAGGCCGGACCACCAACTTGACTAATTTTCTAACTGTATTTTGCATTTGGACGAAAATAACCCTATTTTCACACAAATCACTGAACTGACTGTGCAAGACACCAGCAAACTGGTTAACAAGTTACCAACATCTCTAATCACTTGTACATTTTAAGGTGTTTATTGACAGGAAGAAACACACACAGCACATCCTGCAATTATAGGTGGACTAAAACTTATGTCTGATGTTGCTTACCAACACAAACTTGGGCTCTTAAATGGCATTGTTATTCGGGTCTAGAAGAAAATTATTGCTGAAAATAATCTTTAAATTTATGGATTGAGCAGAACAAATTATACATGCATGAGACATCATTAATTTTAAGGTCAAGGATGTTTCCAACAAAACACTTATTATAGTTTTGTCTGTTTTAAAGACCTGCTGAACACCATTCGACACCACCCAATTGACAGTTTCCACGGAGAAAATGCTTACATATATGGTTGTTATCTTGTTGAACGAATATTGACTTCCTAATTCAATTACTTGTTGAAAGAATTTTCCGATAAATCTATTATCAGATTTTTCAGCACTCCTTTTTCTTTTTATGTTTAGGGGAGAGCAGGGCAGAGTGAGACACTTTTTTTACTTTTAAGTGTGCCAAAATGTTGAAAATAAGGAGTGAAATGAGATCAGGTCCACATTATGGATAATGACGTCGGGTATATTGTTCAGTGGTTTCAGGTTCCTACCTTTTACAGGTTTGGAGAAAATTTGAGTTAGGCCTACGTCCCTGCTCGTTAAGTGTCTCACTGTGCCCCATGGGCGGGGCACATTGAGACAGCAGGCGGGGCACAGTGAGACAGGGCATCTGCTGCCATAACTGCTGATCTTCAGGACCTGTGAATTTTTCGTTCAATTGTTGCTACAGAAACTACTGTACTCATATAAAAGCAGCTGCCTAGGTGATTTTTAGAACCTTTTTTGAGCATATTTTGAAACTTCATCGCACAGGAAACATGCACGACTTATTTAACCTGCCACACCTGTTACATACTAATCAAAATTCTTTCTGATGCTTCACTTTGGATATGACTCACTAAAATCAGTAGTTTATATAGTTGGCATTTTGTTTTTAATAGTGAATTGTGAGCTATGCATTACATTCAGGTCGTTTCGAGTGTATTTTGTGATGTCTCACTGTGCCCCGCCTCAAACTGTCTCACTGTGCCCCAAGCAGCTCCCTTTATAAATGTTTTTAATCCTGTGGATCGGATGCTTCTATTGTGGTTCATTATCTCACTAAACTAAGACAAATAATCAAGATTTGAATCCCTGGAAATTGATTTGCATTATACCATTTTTCTTCTTAATTATAACAAAAAGTCGTTCAGCAGAATTATTTATTTTTACTGGGTAAAAACCAAAATATTGAAATTCCACTCTCGATATGCTCTGTAGGCATTCAGAATATAGGACAGTCTCTCACTTACTTACTTTTTGTACTGTAGATACAAAAGTGGGTTGATCTGTAAACTGTACCAGCTAGACACTACGGGCTTTGTCTCACTGTGCCTGGCGTCTCACTGTGCCCCGCTCTCCCCTACATCTCAAAGAAATGAGAGTGATTTAAATGTGAGGTTTTCATGTGTCACTGTGGGATCATCCTGTTAATTGCACCATAGTTCTTCTTCTTGCTGTGCTTCCTTTTGACCATCAAGAAAACAATTCACATCTTAATGGACAAATCCTTTCTTAATGTAAATTGGCAGATGAAAACATGTCTCAGCTGATTGGCACAAGTTAACTGGGTTACTAGAGATTACACGAGATTCGTGGAAATAAGCTGCTAGTGGTACAGATAAAACTTTAAATAATTGAAAAAGCAAGGAAATGTGGTTTTTAATAGTAGCTCCAGGTACTTCTACTAAAACCCATCCTCATTGTGTCGCTGACTTTCACACATATTTTTTTTAAATGTTGATTATAACCAGGAGCAGGATTAATTAACATATTTCTTTTTTTGCATCCCCTCAACACTCTGTTTGTGATCATATGAATAATAAGTCGCTTAAATTGTGCCTAAAATGCCAGTTGATGATTTTTTTCAATGATGTGCCATGTGGACCATGTGGACAGTCAACAACAATCAGTACATGAGTAGTTTAGTACCCAATGGATCTCCTATGTCTATGTCCTGCATTTGACTATCTCCTGTGACTATTCTGTGAAAAGTCAGTATTACTCGGTGAGCTTTGCTGATTCTAAGAGTTATGTCCTACGCTTGGATAGAGAGTGTCCCCAGAGAAGCAATTATTGTGAAAAAATGTCTTGTTAGACACCTGCAATTTTCTAATGTTTGTGGAAGAAATTTATGAATTGATGACTAAAATTCAATTACCCAATCCTCTGGACATTCCACAATTAATTCCACCAATTAGAAATTTCAAAAAGCAAAAGAGCAGTATCAATTGCTGCACTGCTGGGATTATTGTTTTACTTTGACAATAATTACTTCACTTTTTTTGTTTCATTATGAGTTTCTCAGGGCATAGATCTATATCATGTCATTTTTGGGAGTTGAAAACCTGTTTTTAAAACCGTTTGGTTGGAAGAAGTTAAGATTGTGAAAGAGTCAGACTTGAGCATTTATTTCAGCATTATGGAAGTAGGCTGATACATTATGGCGCCAATTACATGATGGACCAACAGATTGGGTGTGCTGTTACAAGACACGACCTCATGCACAACCTCATGATTTAAGGCTTTTTGGACTGGCTATTAAATACACACATGCACTCATCATCCACAGCATAATTCGCCAGGTTTGATGGGGCAAAGTAGCTAACCTGATGTGTCAAAACAACGTTAAGAAAAACAACTAAAGTGGGTGTATATGCTTTACAGCTTCTATCAAGACCAAGACATGGCTTATTAAATTTCGACTCTCATCTTATAAGGACCCTCATCGCCTCATGACAGAAGCTCTCTTTGGGACTTCTTTAGGAATGCATCAATGAGTTTTTGTATACTTATCTGCAAAATTCTGCATTATCAAATAGACATAAAACCACACGCCAAATTAATGTGCATGATGGTAAACAAGGCCTCCTAAAAAAAATGGAAGTGCAAGCATTACAAATAATGACTCTTGCGATGATAGCAGGATGAACCTTCTTCAAAGCAAATCAAAACGTTATATCAAGAAATTCAAATCTTGTTCTTTTTGTTCCAGGAGGAGGTACCCGCTAAGCCAGAATAAACAAAAGATGTGATTTCTGGTAAACATCGCATTATTCAGTGAACTTGAGTCAACATCTATCCATTGATTTGGAACTACCTTTTATCAAAGTGAATTGTCTCAATGTATTAAAGTTGAGTACATTGATATGCATTGCTTCGATTAAGAAAAGTCAGAATGGCTAGGGTAATTTCAAGAGTCAAACCTGTGTCTTTACAGAAGCTACAAAGCATTTAGTCCCACTGAGAGAATCACTTGTAAAAACAGTCTTGTCCAACACCTGTGGCCAAGCCGGACCACCAGCTTGACCAATTTTCTAACTGCATTTTGCGTTTGTACGAAAATATCCCAATTTGCATACTAACCGCTGAGCTGACTACACAATACACCAGTAAACTGGTAAACAAATGATTAACATCCTGGATGTCATGGCCTAGTGGGTAAGGTGTTGGACTGCTATGCTCATGGTCGCGGGTTCAAACCCCAGTCACGACATGGAGGAACTGAGCAGATCCTCCTTAAACCATTGCTTCCCTAACCCAGTTGTAAAAGGGTGCTTGGCAATAGGCAGTGATGGCAATTGTGGAATGCTTGACAAAGAAGCGCATGAAAATTGCTGCACATTGGTGTATGCTCCCCATGCAGGGAGCTAAGAAAGATTCAAGCTTCATCTGGTCTGTCAAGTATGTAATTGTAAATGTTGGCCGAGCTCATAGGAGAATGGCAGACGTTAAACCCAATACATCTACATTTATCTCCAGTTACTTTTGATTTCTAAGGTGTTTATTGACAGGAGGAAACATACACTGCACATTCTATGAGTTACTTATGTCAATTTTAGGTGGAACTAACAGTCCTAACCTATACATGCCCGATACTGTTTAGCAACACAAGGGCTCGTAATGTCATTGTCATTTTGAAGGAAAGTAAATGATTTCAGACAAGTAATGTAACCATTTATATGAGATTTTAAAATGTTCAGTTTTGACACAGGTTTTTTTTTTTAAGTTTCAATTCAACAGGCCTGCAATTTTTTTTTTGGATAAATCCATCAATTTTGAGCATCTTCCTTTCTTTTTATTTTGTAGCTTAAAAGAAATGAGAATGATTTTAATGTCAGATGTTTGCGTGTCTCTGTGGGATCATCTTGTTAATTACACCATAATTCTTCTTCTTGTGCTGCTTCCTTTTGACCTTCAGTAGAACAATTCACATCTTTATTGACAAAACAATTCATAATGATAATTGGGAGATGAAAAAATGTCTCAGCTGATTGGCACAAGTTATAACCAGGCTGACAAGAATAAACATGATATATATGGAAATATAATTGGGAGATCTATGAAAACATGTGTCTCAAATAATTGGCACAACAAGTTGAAACCAAGCTTACAGAGTGACCGTGAGATTTACGGAAATAAACTTGCTAATTAATGTATGAGATAAAAACATTAAAAGAATGAAAAGTGTGGTTAGTGACTGTGACTTTCCTATCGCTGTACTGCTGATGGTAAAAAGGGCTAGAGTCTATTGTATGTAAAGCATAGCTTAAGTAGGGTCACCTGAGTGATCCCAGTGGATTTGATTGCTGCTTTGTGAGTCTAACTTGTCAACATTGGCTTGTCTCTTTGCTCTTCAAAGTCTCCATTGACCTATGAATAAGCCTACGATACTGTTTCGAATGGGCTCTAGTTGCTCAACTGCCAATATGGCTTGAACAATGAATCACTACCCTGTTGCTGAAAAAAATATAAAGATGTATACGATAAAATAGCATTTTAGCATTTTGATTATTCTTTACTTTTAAGTAGGTCCAATAACAAACTTTTTATTTTTAATACCAAAATTGTTTTATCTATTGTAGGCTACTAAATGTAACGCATCGCTCTCTGTTAGTATGAAAAAAATTATGGCTATAATCTTTTTTAATAAATGAATATATGTAAAGTGAGAGAGAGATAGACTTTTTTGTCTCTTCCAAATAAATGTAAACTTTTTATTTGAGAAATAAATATCTGAATTGGTATTAATCATGTTTATCAAATACCATAAAAAGGAGTAAAGTTGGCAATCCGGGGTAAAGTTGGCACACTATTTTGACCCATGTAATGGCTGGAATGCAAACTTTTCCTCATAGACACTTATGGCAAATTTGCCAAAGACACCTGTGCCAGTGAGGAAAGTTAGCTTTCTTCCATTAAGTGGTTCAAAATGGCGTGCCATCTTTACCCCAGATTGCCAACTTTACCCCGTTTTACAGTGCTACCCCCCAAAAAAACATTGGAAATAGAATCATTCCGTGCAATAAATTTATCAATTTGATGTGTTTCTATCTAATTTTGTGTTTTTAACTAGAAGAAATAATTGGATGAGTAAAATTCAATTATTCAATCCCCTTGCCATTTCCCACTATTAATTCCACTAATTTAACGTTTCGAAGACTAAAAAAGCTATTTCATTAGTTATGTCGCTATGGGATTGTTGTATTAATTGGATGAGCTTGTTCCGTTTCCTTCCCCCTTCGGTGCTTCCAAAGGCAAACCTTGTCATTGTGGTTGACGGATGGATGGTTGTGGCTTTACGTTCTGTATCTATGCACTTGGTAGGTTAACTAGGACAGGAGGAGGACACACCTTAAGGCGAAGTATGTTTTTATGGTGAACTACCAATTAGCGAAAATATAAACAGGCAAAAGTGATCAAATACATAATCCCCTTGGTGAGATGAGATGCAGTACTACACTCTAAAAAATGTCGGGACAAAATTGGTTTTTTAGATTCAAAATGGTTTTTTGAAAAACCAAATTTCAATGCAAAAAACCAAAATGGATTTTTTTAAAAATCCATTTTGGTTTTGCATTGAAATTTGGTTTTTCAAAAAACCATTTTGAATCTAAAAAACCAATTTTGTCCCGACATTTTTTAGAGTGTAGAGATACCGATGAATTATCAATGTAAAAAAATCTAACAAGACTCCTGTCTTGCAAAGAGCCACATGACAGGAGCTCGCGCGGGGAGTTACTCGATGGATGCATCAATGCACTTTTGAGATAATTTGCATTATCCTTTTTAGATACACTACAAATTACCATAAAACCACATCACAACCACGTATTCGGGCAAGGCAGGGTACCTAGAAAAATGCAGAGTTGGTGTATTGTCCATACAAATACATGTACAGTATGTTACAGGTCAGTGTTCAACGTCACAACAAAAAGTCACAACAATTTTATGACAAATGACGTCATATTAATTCATAATTATAGACACTGAGACTGAATGTGAATTTTTGTCTAGGACATGTATTCGATAGGGAAAAGTGACATAAAAAAACTAATGACATCATTTTCCCCTGTAGAATACATTAAAAAATTACATTCAGTCTCAGTGTCTACAAATCTGAAATCATCTGTAACATGTCCTATTGATTTAATTTGATTTATATAGGCCAATAAGGAACTGCTCATTGGTTTTGTACACTTAGCTTCTGGATAGTACAAAGTGACTTAAGAAAGATGCATAGGACATTTGAAATCAATCAGTTTTTTCCCACGGAGAACATACTGCAACAACGTGGCAGCACTGTACATGTTATACATGACTTCCTGTTTGATCAAAACATTGGCTTGGAGAAAGCACATGTTTCAGAAAAGGTCAATTCATATAAAATCAAATTGCTGTCAGCTGTGGAAAACACATAGAAATGGTGCATTTAGTCACTGTAGGCAAAACCTATGCAAATTGTAACCCTGAAACATCTGTGATATCTGATTAACAGCCTTCAAAGTTTCAATGTGAGTTGGTAAAACATTCTGTGTTGACATGGCCATAGGAGAATTTATATCTTATCTTTTCTTATGAATCTGTATCATACAATTGTCCTGTTAGCAATTCCAAATACAGATATCCCATGTACTATAAATATAGTCCATGAACAATTCCATGTGGATAAATGGATGCACAAATGGTCAAATAAGAAGTTATTTGGCAAAAATTCCCTGGCTCTGTGAGCCTCTATCACATTTACTTATGCTCTGATAATGTTTAAAGGGGCCCTGTTACAAAATAGCAAGCTGTATTATCTTGTTTAGCATTGTTTGGCATTGACTGTTTGTTGTAATGACCTGTTTCGAGCCTCAGTTCAGTGGAGTGCAACAATGTCTCTGTGAATTCCATATGTGTGGTTGTGGGACCATGGGAGAACCCGATTTTCCAGTAATATTTAGAAAACATTTTCAACATTCCAGGCTCCATTGTACATAATATATAAAATGCAACAATCAAAGCATGCGGAGCCTCCCCTTACTCTCTCTCTCTCTCTCTCTTCCAGCGATCCGGGTGATTCTGTTGTTCAAGCCATTTTGACAGTTTCCTCAATAAGCGTAAAAAAAAGGTATACTACAGTACAAATTTCTAAAAGTGGCTCGTCATTTAAAATCTAGCCTTAGCTATCCATCCATAGCCATTCCAAACTAAACTAAGCTACCCTTATCCAGAGCTATAGCCATAGCTATCCACAATTACTATTGTTTAAACAAGGGGTAAAGAGATTCCAGTGTATACAAAAGAATAGAAATGGATAGCTATGGATACGACTAGTAATGAATAGCTATAGACAGCTAAGTTGAGCCACATTTAGAAATTTGTACTGTAGGTTAATTTAGGACTTGAAGAGCAAAGAGACAAACCAATGTTGACAAGTTAGACTCACAAAGCAGCAATCAAACCCCATGGGGTCACTCAGGTGACCCTACTAAAGCTATATCTTATATACTACAGACTGTTATAATTCTTACCCCCAGTAATACAATGACAAGGAAACACCAAGTTTTACTTACAAGCAGCTCACATGTTTCAATGTTGTCTTTTCGGCAAATGGGTTGCTTCTAACTCCCGTGGTTGGTTAGTGAACATAATTAGACGATGTTCGTAAACCACAAAAACAGTCATACATATTCTTTTTGCCTAGACAAAACACTTGTTTTTGCAGCCGATTTCTTCTCATGCAGATAATTATTCAATGAACAATTTTACGAAGGAAGTAATATTCCAATTCTATCTGTTAAAAATGTGGCTTTCCTTAGCAATTACAGCTGTACGTAAATTCTGCAGTTTAAATGTTACTTGTAACCTGAAGACCACATTCTCATGCAGCTTCTGTAATATTGCTTCCAGGATACAAAATGTGCATATTCCCCTTTAACCATAAACACTTGTGAGTGTCATTTTACCCTCCCTTGTTGCTGGTTCAGAAACCATTTACCAGCTTAACGGGTGTTCTAATTAAGTTTAGGGAGAGTCCAGAGATTAGCATGCAAATAGGGACAGTTGCCTGCAAACAAAATCTGCTGTTGGGAAAGTACATGAGCAGTAGGTGGTCATGGCTAACCACAGGTTTGATCACAGGTGTGAGGCATGTTGGTTTTTACAAATAATTGCCATCAGGCATTTGGGTCTGGTCTAGTAGTAGGCGTAGTTAGTAGCAAACTGGACAGCCAATCGCTGGGTCCAGAGTTAAATTCTTTCTCTGGCTGTGTCATGAATATATGTCATATGCACAAGGGCGTATGTTGGACAGCAGTTTTAATCAGCACTGGGATCAAGGCTGCAAATTAAATGAGTAATAGCAAATAGAAATATTTATTACATGACGTATGGATCTTTATCCTCCGTCCAGTGTGAATCCTTGATTCTGATTGGCTGAGAGCTGCGGTGTATGACACCGTACACCCTGTCTGTCGTCACCAGACAGGGTGTATTATCAGCTACACCCGGCTCATTTCGAGGGTACGGTGTCATACATCGCGGCTCTCAGCCAATCAGAATCAAGTTTTGAGATTTCAGTAAAAATGGTAAATAAAGGTGTATACACAAGTAACAACCCCTGCAGATCTCTAGCCAGTATCAATTTTGAACTGAATGATTTTGTACAAAATTTTGACAAAGAAGTTTGGAAAATTTTATGACCATATTCCTCACTACTGCCAGAGATTTGGCCAACAGTGTTGAAAATTAGGCCGAACTGTTTTGTTTTTTTTGTTTTTTTGCTTCACGAAATATTCTCTGCACAATGCACATTGCTCAAGTAGCTATAGGGTTAGTCATATACATGCATCTAAATAGTACGTCAATCAATCCTGTCATTTGGCATAATCTGACTGTTGCTCATAAACATGAGAATCCCTTATCAAATATTATGTCACCAATAACTCTTGTTTCAAGAAAGATTAGGTAAGATTATCTACTAATGCCCAGATTAACTATGCTTGATTAAATACAGTGTTTGCCCAAGCATCAACCTGGTCAGTCAGGGAGTAGAGCAGGGTTGTCTCTTAAGCCTTATGGATATTGCCTGGAGAGAACGTATAGTCACATATCTGTCCATTACATATCCTTACATGCATACTCCTGGATCATTTCACTACTTCGCTTTCTGTCAGTCACAATTGCAATCACTGCGACATCACAAGGAATCTACGCTGCACAAAACATTCAAGGAACCAAGGTGGCATTTAAATTTATTCTTTCATTGTGCAGTTGATTTGCAATTGAATTATATGTCAAATGTACCTCATTGTAATAGCTATAACAAAATCATAATATTGCCCATGTCATTGATATGATACTTGCATCAACCATTGGGGATTTGTACGACCAGCATGGCCATGCATTGAATTTGTATCAGGGGTCTTTTTGCCAGACAGGGGTCACAATCTTGCAAAATTACACCTTCTGCTCCACCTTGATAGCATTTGTTTGGGGTGTACATTGTACTAACTTTTACAAGATTATGACCCCTAAGAAAGAACCTGTATAGCTGTATCATTGATGCCTTCTAGTTCAAACAGTCAAATGTAACCACTCATCAATCGCTGGCCGTAACCATCACCGGAAGCTTAATTTCAGTGCTGAATTAATGGACTTTTTTCATCAACACTTGAACACACAGTGCAATCAGTGCACAAGCCATTATCATAATACAGAACTTCTGAATATTAAGACATCTCCATTCTTATTCTGTAACGCTCTTCCGCCCTTAAATCAACACATTGCATTAAATAAACTCAAACTCATTGGCTACAGCAAAAGAACATCTCCATTATCAAAAATTTAATGGGATCTTCATGAACATTACTTTTGCCAGCTGTGATAATAAAGGATTGCATTTAAAAAATGTTGCCACCAGACCAAAAGATAGTTGCAGAAAAGAATGCTGAGATTTTGCGACACAACTTCCGGAGGAAATCATCAGAAGCAGAACCGGTAAGTGCAAATTTATTACTTCTCATTGTTGGGCAATTCAGTAAAGTCTGATCAGTGGCGTAACTAGGCGGTCTCGAGCGGGGGGCACCTGGGGGGGCACGCGATTCTCTGGGGGGGCACCCATAATACTAATTGTATATCTCAGCCAAGGTTGAAAAGTTCATATGGGGGGCACCTGGGGGGCACAGGTCCAATATGAGGGGCACGTACCCCCCCCGTGCCCCCCCATAGGGACGCCACTGAGTCTGATTCACAGTTTTGACACATAAGCAGCTTGTGTAGCCCTACCATTACATATCAGCTATTTCATTGTTAAACAGGGATGAGGCCAGGTAATAGGGTATCAGGCAAGCCATCAACCAAAGCTCCAAGTATAAAAGGAGCTAAGCTATAATGTAGCTCATAAAAATATCTTGTTAACTGGACTGATAGTCTGACACAATAATATTCAATATTCTGCATCAAAATTGTTAGGCCAATCATGTAGCAGGAGAGTCGTGTGACACGCCAATAAATAATGATATTGGTGTCTTAAAAGTGTTATTGGTGTGTGGAGAGTGATATTGGCGTGCCCCTATGCTCTAAGCAGCTCCATGCACTTAATTGCCTCTTACTTAAGGGAAGGCCTGGGGTTGGAAGAAATCTAACTTCTTGAAATGTCAATCACTCATTTTATTAATATGACTACTGTAAATAGCGGGAAAAGTTATGTAAATCTCATATGAAATAAGTGGAATCAGCTTCCTGATTTACTGAGATTAAAATGTGTTTTTTAAAATGTGCTTTTTCGTTTTTTTTTAATTTTTCATAAAAAACATGCACATAATCTGAAAATTTTGATGCAAAATATTACAAATGGTGGATGTTGAGTGAACCAATATTGAGTTTGTATTGGCCTCAGCAGGTAATATTGGTCTCGGCCAATGGCCTCGACCAATATTACTGCTTCGGCCAATAAAACTCCATATTGGTCTCCTCACCATCCACTATCTATACAATATATATCATTTGACACTAAAAAACGTCTTTGATTAAAACTTGTGTCAACCAATGCAGCACCAAGGGACATACAACGTAGATAATTGTTGGATGGCACATCTGTTCTTCACATAGAAATAAATGTAAGTTAAAAATTATGTTGCCACAACATGAACACAAGGTGGAATTTTTTTCAGGAAATTGTGAAAACATTGCCACAACATTGCATGCGAATGTCACATCTTTGACTTTCCTCCACAATTAGATGTTGCGACAACAAAATTCCACATAATTTTCACCAATATTTCAATTGTTACAACGTTATTGCAACGTCGATGTGAGGGTTCTTCCCGGGTCGCATGATTATAATCTGAATGTAACTAGGCTAAATTTAAATTTGATTAAAACAGAAAGGCTAGCAATATTTTCAGCCTCTTCAGTATAAAGACTTGGAACGATGTATCTTTGCTTGAGTTTACTCAGGGTGAATTTACTCCCACAAAGACCACCTGTGTAGTCTATTTCAATTAAATAACTTCAATTTAAGTAATTAAAAACGTCATAATATTCCGCTTCAACTTCATCTAATTCAATTTTTCCAGCCTCTTTGTACATATAAAGACTAGGAACGATGTATCTTTCCTTGAGTTCACTCAGGGTGAATTTACTCCCACAAAGACCACCTGTGTAGTCTATTTAAATTAAATAAACCAATTAAAAACTCCATAATATTTCAGTTTCAACTTTATCAACTTCAAGCTGACTTTGTGGTCTAACAGATGTTTCCTTATCAATTAAATTTTGATAAAGACACTTACAGTATCTAGTAAACTGTACATGAAGTAATAAGAAAATAAACCACAAGCACTGCATGTGGGAGGGGAATCATAAAAGACACGTGGTTTGGATCTCCTCATAAAGTACATCTGCAATAGTGTCTGAATTTACATAACCTTAGAGCTATTTGCAGATTGGCTGTCCACTGGAAAAATTAATTTTCTTCTTTTTAATTTGCAAACTGGCTTTGCCACGTCATTGACAGTTTTCTGTTGTTCTCCTAATCTTCGTATTTGATGGAGTACGTTAAGTCATTTAATTAGTTTGTTTCTTGTCACCTTTGTTTGCTAGATATGCTCAGCTCTGAATCAACTGATTAACCATTATAACTGACACAAACAAAACATTTTTAAGCCTGTGACATCACAAGACCAAGTTAAAAGTTAATTTTGAAACAGTTTGGACTGCCAATCTGCAAAAAGCTATAAGTCCATCACAGTTCTGTAATCACTAGCATAGAGCAGCAGTAAAAATATGTTAGCCTGAGCTATTCAAATTTTTAACAAAAACCCATGGAGGACCCTCACACAGACAGAAATGCACAGGGAAATGTGCTTTTATTTTAAAAATTTATAAGAGGGTGACTTTTACAAAGGCCATTTAAAATCATTCAGAACATCATAATGATGATTCTATTGATAAATGTATGAGGTCAACTTGAAACTAATCACTATGCATGTACAGTGTATTAAACCATAAACAAAACATTCTTTGTCATGCATAAATCTATGACCTTGGATGGTTATTTTCAGCTATTTGTTTCCTTAAGAAATTTAAGGTCTGGTTAAAGGTAATTACAGGGGCTGAGATTGACTTATATACTGGTGCTGATTTTAAATTTAGTTGGACTTTGCCAAAGCATGTGACTGTATGATAACAACATGGTGTAATGTGAATTTCACCATTTATTTCTAATTTCTCCACCAGTCAAAATCATTGGATAGAGTTTACTAGGAGAATTCACATGGATATATATCAAAACGGACTATTTCTCATTGGTGGATCATTGTGTTATAGATAAACTGTTAGTTGATTTCGCAAAGGTTGAGATATTAACTAAATTATGTGAAGAAACTGAGAACTGAGAAAATGTATCAGAAATTATGAATTAATCCATTTAACACGGTCATTCTGGGATTTATACAACATAATTAATTTTATCTAAATTATCATCCCTAACCCATTTTGGAGAATTAAAGATTTTTAAATATCAACAAAAGGAAAACTATATATAAGTTAATTATCTTTCACAAGTACCTGAGAAAAAATAACGTCTTTGCAAAATATATTATTTAAAACCATTTCACTACACGATTTCAATAACTAGAACAAGTGGCATAACCACCATAAAGATAGACCTAACTTAAGCAAATCTAAAACAAAATTTAGAATTTGAAGCAAAATTTAGAATTTGAAGCAAAATTTAGAATTTGAAACAAAATTTAAGAATGGATGATGACATCGCAACTTCAAAGCGGAGAAGGTTCTCTCTCAAGCAAGACACAAGCAAGTTATCTGCCGAAACACCATCTGCAGAAGTTACGCCCAGAATACAATCTGCAGAGGTTACGCCCAGAATAAGGAGAAGAAAAACTGTGAAACATTTAACATTAGCCGCTGTTGAGACAGAAGCTTGTCGTCCACAGTTACTAGAAGATGAAGCGGAGTTCATCAAAGCTATCGAAGTTGGAGATCTGCCGACAGCGAGACGAATGCTCTTGGCCGATCCGGAATTCAACGTCAACTGCACTGATTTGTTGGGGAGGACTCCGTTGAGGTTGGCTGTGGAAGGAGAGCATTTGGAGGTGGGTAATGAAAAAACAAATACTTGGGGACCGTTCAGAATTTATGACTGGGGAGGGTAGGAGTTTTGCCCGAGGGGGTACTAACTTTTCACACATGTTCCAAGGGGGTGCTAATTTTTGGCATGTCCAAGGGGGATAAGAAATTTTAACAAAAACAAAAATGTTACAAAACGTGCATATACTCAGTTTGACAGCGCATTTTTACATGCAAAAGTCTGCGAATCTGCATGCGCAACTGTACAAGGGCACATGTGTTACAATGTATGTATGTATTGCTTTGTATGTTGAGGGGGGTGCCATAAGAATGTGCATGAAACCTAAGGATGGGGTACTAAAAGTCTGCATGAAACTCAAGGGGGGTATTAATTTTTAATGGGAGTTCTGGCAAAACTCCCAACCCCGCCCCCAATCATAAATTCTGAACGGTCCCTTCTTGCCAGTGGAAGTGACTTGAAGTGATGTGTGGAGACCAACAATTTTGATAGAACATCATATTAGAAACCGACGACACACATAGAATGGACATTTTTTTACTCAGTGCAAAATTTCAATGCAAGAAAATCTTCTTCGAGCTGTACATTTGTTTTGAAAGATTCCAAAAAATTATCTCAAGTGGTAAGCACCAAAACCAGGCGACCACCTACTTAGCTCCAGCTGATGGAATAGATAACTGAACTGATGCTATGACAAGGACTTACAGGATTGTAGTGGACTTTATGATACTTTTACCATTCGGCACCTCTGTCAGCCAATCACACTACAGTATTTCAGGGGAATAATTCCCATATTCTTTGTTGTCCAGTTATCCTCTCATGTTTGACTGTTTGAGTGTTTGTCTCATGGTATAAGCCAGTTATTCACCATGGGATCAGGAATACATGTTTATCACATCTCGGCCTAAAGGCCTCGGGTGATAAATCACATATTCCCTCTCCCGTGGTGAATAACCTTTACAAATTCATGGCATATACAGAAAAGAAAACATTTCCTTTTCATTGTAGGAAAATCTACTGAAGCGAAAAAGTTATTCCAATAAACTTTTTTGTTATTCTCAACGTGTTTCAAATTTTGTATCCAATTTTTTCTTCCTTACTCTCTATCAGATAGTGGAACTCCTACTGGGCAGGACTGACCCGAAGAACATGGTCGATGCCTTGCTCCTTGCAATTAGTCTGGACCATGATGAAATTGCCCTCACCATCCTGAAGCACCCTGTGTACATCAAAATCGAAAACTTCTCCAATCTCATCAATGCTGAGACTGGGCCTTTTTCAGCTGATGATTCACTTTTTTCAACTGAGACAAATCCCCTCATTCTGGCTGCCCAAAGAAACAGGTATGGCAATTTTTATGACTCAAGAATGTGTTGCGCCTTGTTCATACAGTGCTGATTGTAAACATCCCCAACCAAACTGCTTGTGGTATAGCACACATAGATTCTTAGGTGATGACCTGAAAACATATCGCATCATAAATATTTTAGGTATGCGACATGTACGGTTCCCAGGGAAGGGCTGCCAATTTTCTTTTCCACACATGGATGAAAGTCTTGATAAGTAGATAATTATGTGAAACCCCGATGCCAATGCAGTTTCAATGGTGGCAAACTCAATCACTTACTCTTGACTTCCGAATGTTGTAAACACATGAAGTTAAGATTAGTTAACTTGAGTTTGATAGTTTAGGTAATGTACTAAATGCTTTTCTTTACTTTAACAGATACGAGGTCGTGTCGGTCCTTCTTCAAAGAGGCGAAACCATTTGTCATCCCCACAACCAAGACTGCGAGTGTCAAGATTGCAAAGCTTCAAGTGACATGGATGAACTGAGGTTTGCCAAGTCAAGACTCAATGCATTCAAGGTATACTAGGGTGCATCGTCTGCCCCTTAAAAATTAGAAATTTGTCTTTTTCATTTGCACTTTTCCCACATTGCACCTTTGCCCATAAAAACACCTCATGCAAAATTTCAATTAGATTGGATGTGGCCTTAGGGTGGCACTTTTGTGTTAAAGTTGAGTCAAAAAATTATGCTTTGGAAAGTCGCGGTTAGAAATATCTAGCTTATGTTTGGTTGTATGATTTCAATTTATATACCATCGTTCTGAGAAGAAAATTGTCTTTAATTTGAATGGTAGAAAGCTATATTTCTGAAAGCTTTCCATGTTTAAGATTTTTGGAAAGTCAGAAGTTTCTGACTATTATGACAAAATGTTTTGAAAAATCAACTTAAAAGGTAAACTTCTGCCTAACCTTAACATAATCATTAGAATAAAACACAAGAAACACTTTACTGAAGAAGTAGGAAATGAAATATGTTTTCTAGATAGTTATTCATCAAATTCAAATATGCAAATCTGTATAAATTACATGTAAATATGCATGACAAATACAACAGTTCATTGAGACACCATTCTGTCTCTCTTTTTCTTCTGACTACATCATAATTCAATTACGGTTTATCACATGATGTAGCAGACCACATCCTCACTTCATAGACTTCTTTGAGTTCCCAAAGTCATATTAACATCCTGTTTTTGATTTATCACATTTTTCTTGATAAAAAAGAAAATATCTTGACACAATTGCAACTTCTCCTGAATGGAAACCATTGATGTTGGTATTCAAATTAAAGCTCTCTTTCTAAGGAATCTAACTGTGCCATTGAGAAATAACTACAATGAAAATTGACAATATTATTCATAACCGCGAATCGCTAAAATATGGCCTAACATTGAAATTTCAAGGCTATTGTGCCACCCTTTGGCATTAGAATTTTTTCCTAAAATTTTGCAGGGCTTCTTTTATGATACAACGGAACACTCATGCAAAAGTGCATGATGTTTTGAAGATATAGGGGCAGACGATGCACCCTAAAGTATACATGTGTTCCTTCCTTCTAAAAACAAGAATTCTTCTTTTTTTTGTATAGGCGATTTCAAGAGCAAATACAGTCTGTTCCGCAAATATGGCCCCATCCACATGTTATTAGGCCTACCCCAACTATATATGCATCTGACTGAACACAGTCTGCTGTAGAAGCAGGCGAGCGAGCGAGGCTGCAGACTGACGAAATTCACATCGAATTGGGTATCGAATTGGAATATAGGTCAGCAGAAGTGCTGCCCCTAAAGTCCGCGCTGCTGCCTATCAGGTCTGCGCCCTGCAGAACTCAGCAGAACTGTGCTGGCTGTTTCAAAAATGCATGTGTGCGAGGACGTGAAATAGAGCACCAATTCTGAAATGTTGTAGCCTGCTCACTCACGTTCGCAACTCAAGCAGGCTGCTGTAGCCTGTATATGCATCAGTTCCACTGCTTCGCTCTGATCCCGCATTTCACTACAACGCCAGCCCCCATCCTGCTGACGTATTTCAACGGCTTGTTTTTATCCAGCTATATTTACCGGAATTAAGTCCCCCCATGTTTCAGAGAGAGGGGGGGGACAAAGTGCCTTCTGACTCCCCCATGTTTTACAGGTAAAAAGTCGGGAAAATATACAAAAATCTGGTAAAAACACATTTGAGCTGGTTAATACACTTTATGAGGTTATATCATGGGTGGGGGCAGTATATCCCTAGTATAGTCACCTGAGACCCAGTATATCCCGAGACCCGTAGGGTCGAGGGATATACTGGGTCGAGGGTGACTATACAGGGATATACTGCCCCCACCCATGATGTAACCTTTTTATCCCATGTCTTTTTTTTTAAATACTTTTATTTTATATCAATGTAAAACAGTTTGAAACACTTAATGTGAATGCAGTTGTGCTACAAAAAAATCAATAATCTTAATTGGTTGTACTTAATTGCCTTAAATCATAACAATCAAAAAAGATGCTGGCTTGTTATGTTAATAAGCATGGTATACAGAGGGTCATGTACAACGTCTTTTTGTTGATTGCGGTATGCAAATGAGGCAATGCTGTTTTCTGATTTGTCAGTTTCAGTATATCCCTGCCATCTAATGAATAAATTAGTATAGCCCTCTTAGCTAATTTATTGAAGAGCTCTGATTGGGTGTACTGATATTTGTCCCTCTCGATACCCACATATTTCCCTCTCTTATTTGGTATTTACCAGGGAAAACATCAGTATCAGGGAGAAAAGTTTGCTAGACATGGGATAAAGATGAATACGAAATTTCAGAAATTATAATCCTGTCATTATCCTTTTTATTATATCACCGGTAACAGTTCATTGCTTGACCAAATCGCAACTTTTATCTTGCTGACCTGCAGGTAGTCCGGGTTACTTGACTTCTTGCTGAGTCGGACTAGTTAACCCAAATTAACATGAAGTCTAGCTGCTAATGAAACTGTCCAGCAAATGTTTCTTAATATATTTCATAGTGCCTCTCTGCATCGACAGTCTCAGCCGGCCAGTTTACAATCATTTGACATACAAGCATTCCCTTTTCACCATAATATTGCTGTGTAAAGACATCTTGCTATTTGGCTCATTTCTCTCCATGATACAGGAAGGCTTGTACGTACACCAGAGGTCCTGTATGCCTGTTTAGCATGCACTCATTGGCCCCCTGGTGCTATTACTCTGTCATCAGAAATCATCCTGATTTTTATCAATCTGATATAATTCTATTCATATTACAGTGACATCGTTAATATACAAATATAGGCGGATTACAAGTGAATTATGAAGTTTATGCGACCGAGGAATAATCAAAATATTTCAAAAGATGAAGACGACGACACAATAAATAATTGAACACTGAGAACTACTCTGAGTTCTTTTTTACTTTTCAGGGTTTAGCCAGTGAATGCTACATTAGCTTGTACTATGATGACCCAATTCTTGCTTCATTTGAAATGAGGCAGACTCTTCTCAAGGCAGCTACCAGGGAGAAACACTACAGAGTAATAATAACATTTTATTGTTTATGTTATGTTTAATAAGCTATGGCAGCCATTTGTATCCCACATGCCTCAAGTATATTGTCCTTATAACCCCATGTTTTCTTTGCATAAAATGAGTATATATCATTGCTTTCTCAAGCAGTTTGGTTGAGGATGTTTACTATTGTTTAGCATTGACCCAATGGCAAAACATCAATGTTTCACTTACCTATGGGGCAACCGTTTAAAAGTCAGGGGGGCTTGCAGGAAATTATTTATTTTGCAGTGAAGACCGTAGTGATTATTTATTTTCAGCAAGTGCCGAATACTAATTCCCAAATCAAGCAACACCTTGTTAAAAAAAACCCTCCAGAAATTATTTATTTCAATAGTGCCCAGAAAGAATTTATTTATTTCACTAAAACTGAGCAAGAAATTACTTATTTAAAAAACCCCAAGTCATTCCCTGACAGGCTGCACTTAATACAAATATCTTCTTTTTATTCTAGGAAGAATACGAATCTCTGGCCAAAGGCCTCAGTAACTTTGTTGTGAAGCTGCTGGATAATGTGAGAGGATATGAAGAGCTCTTCGTACTGTTGCGAGAAGGGGCAGATGACGATGGAAGTGAAGTGGAAAGCAAGTCGTCAGCTGTTGCTATGTCGAGATTGAAACTAGCTTTGAAGAGGAACGAAAAAGGAGTAAGTCAATCAAGAGAGGAGGCGTAATCGCTTCACATCCTATATTTTTGCACCAATCAGGCCTAAGGCAAGATATAATTGATGATTTTTGGCTTCTCGGATCTTGACGAGGCACTTTTTCTAAGGACGACCCGTAGGAAGAAAAAAAACTGTAATCTCGTAGCCACTAATTGAACTGCAGTAATTCAGGCTCTTAGCTCTTATCCAACATATTGGTTACAAATATTTTCCATCCCTCATCTAAGAACTTAACGGCAGTAAATGCACCATTTGAATCAATTTTTTTTAAATATTTTTAAGGGCATTACTGAAAAACTGTTTTTATACTGAGTGATCACCCTTGTTGAATATATTTATTATTAATTAATACATAAATACTTTTTTTTCCAGTTTGTCAGCCACCCAAGTTGTCAAAAACTTCTGACTTCAACCTGGTACGGAGATTACGCTCCTATCCGCCACAAGCTTCCGATGAAGTTACGCCCTTTTGCCACACTTTTACTCGTCTTGGTCCTGCCATTTCTAGCTTCCATGTACTGCATTCTTCCTATTACTGCTGTAAGTGAACATGTGAGGTCCCTAGTTACTTGATGCAAAGAAACATGGGAATCGTAAAAGGATAATACCTGAGGCATGTGGGATACAAATGTCTGCCAATTTTCTTCGCTCCATAATTAATGGGTCAAAACCTTTGATAATTTATTGACCCCACTTCCCATTGAAATTACCTTACTTTATGTTTCATTCACTTATATCAAAGAATTTGACTCATTGTGTGCAGCAAATAAAAATCGCCAGTCATATATCATATATTATAAGTCAGACAGCTTAATGATTTGTAAGTAACATTAATATAACAAACAATAATGATAATGATATACTTTATTCAGCCTCAAAAGAAAAATCACTACAATGCCAGTTCACATACTGGTAAATCTCATATTGGTAGTCACTGAGAAATTAACAAACAAACCACTTTCCTATTTTGTCCAGGAAAATATATCACCAATACTGGTTGATTTATTTTATGTGTTTTCCTTTTTTCAGGTAAAAAAGTTTCTCCAGATCCCATTCATCAAGTTTGTGGGCCAATCCACTTCTTTCATTGTCTTCCTCACTTTGATTCTGGTGTTTTCAATCACAGAGACGCCATCTAGTGACTTACATAAAGAGGTAATGTAATAAAATTCTGGAGGGCGACATTAAAATTGACATTTAATATTGATTGGGGACCTGGAGTTTTCCTTGACAGGAAGTAATTCATTTCACAGAAATTCAGACATATTATCCATTAGGAGCCCACATTATACCAGAAATGTTCATTTCCAAATAAGATATTAATGTTAAGAAAACCACCCTATAGTAAGTAATTATTTCAAGACTGTCAATGCCAGGAGGGAATTGATTTATCTCACAAAAACACATGTCAAGAAATTATTTATATTAAAAAAAAAGCTCTGAGCACCCTCAAAGGTAGACCAAATCATTCTCATGGTTGCACCCTTATGGGTTATTTTCAAGCTTGGATCACACTTCCCTTATGATTTCAACCATGACTGATTTTTTTGCCACTCAATTTTTTCATTTAGATAACTGCACAATTTGCCATTGAAGTGGCCGCCACTCCGCATCTCAACTGCAATTTCACAAAAGGCTTCAGATTTGAGAGTATGGCGTTGAGGCCCACGTTGCCTGGCATAACACAAATACTGATATGCACGTTCATTCTGGGTAAGATTTTCAATACCAACATGACATTCATTGAATGGGGACATCTGTCAAACATACTGCCAAAGTATGTTGAAGTGTGGACATCTGTGAAACATTCTGCAAAAGTATGATTGAAGTGAGGACATCTGTTACACATTACGCAAAAGTATGATTGAAGTGAGGACATCTGTTACACGTTTTGCAAAATATGGTTGAAGTGTGGACACCTGTCATACATTCTGCAAAAGTATGATTGAAGTGTGGACATCTGTGACGCATTCTGCAAAAGTATGCTTGAAGTGTGGACATCTGTCATACATTCTGCAAAAGTATGTTTTTCACAGCGAAGTCTAAATTTTTTTCTTGCAGGGTTGATTTGGCAAGAATGCAAACAACTTTATTCACTTGGAATTGGGGACCATTTTGCATCTCTATTCAATGTAATAGACTATGTGTTGCTCAGTCTGTATGTGGCTTCTTTTACTCTGAGGTACCTGACTTATTATAAGGTGAGTCGACATTTACAGTTTGTCTCATCCAACATGCGAACTGATGTTTGGCCTGATTGCTCAGTATCTAAAATTCGCACAGTAGGTCTACACTTACTCACAGATAGACGTGCTGTTTTGTTATCTGTCACATTTTCGCGATGTTTTGGTGCCGTTTTTGCCCAATTTTCGGCAATTTTTGCCGTCAGCAGTCCATTTCACACGTTTGTTAACATGTGTGATGCAAACAGTGTCAAAATGGGCCGTGACGTCACAAAAACGCACTTCAGCGCCACTCCTGGATTAGTTTCTGAAAACTTGGTGCCAGTGCCACCCCTCCAAGTCCATGGATTGGTTTTATGCAGGCTGTCAGAACAGTGCTATACTTCAGTTTGCATGCTACATGAGACAAACTGTATAGGTCACCAATTATCTGAAGATATGCGTCGAAGCTACAAATATTGCACTTAAATTGTTGTTCTTTTGAACCTCAAATGCCATTCCTTTTAAATTATCCACTTAACACTAAAAAGAGATAAACTTTTTCATTATTTTTAGACTTGGAAAGCAGGTGAATATTTCTTGGCGCGAGATGATGGTTTGAGGAGGTTCGTTGATGGGGACCCTGAAGCAATGTACAACTTCTACTGGCTGATAGCAGGTATAGACTGATTAAATTTTTTAGCGCTTTATCACCTCCAGGGGTAATATTTTTAAACAATTGTTATGACATCACTAGCATTGCATTCGCCTGATGATGTCACAAAAATGTTGCCCAAGCAACAGGATTGTGATGTTAAGACCATTGTTGCTCCATGGTGACGTCACATTTTTGCAATGGCAGAAAATAGTCTCTCTTAACAACTAAAAAAATTGAGTTAAAACCAGGTGATAAAAACAAAACAACCATGTGTCAAGGCACTTTGTGACAAGATCATGAGGTTTTGTGTGAAATATGTCACTGGAACCCTCAATCACATTTTGGATTAAGTTTGCTGCTGGAAGGTTGGTATATAGCCTATAGTGGATGGCTTACTATGGTTAATTGACAACATGAAAGAGAGAGTGAGTCCAGAACATGATACATCAAGAAAGTGTACTGTAGAGTCAAGGAGGGTAAATCCGTCCACTTTTGGCTATAACTGTATTTTAAGGAAAATGGTATTAGATACAAAAATAAAAATTAGCACATTGGAAGGGGAATATTCCGTACTACCACTAGCAGCCAGAAAAGTAAAATATTCAAATAAGTTTTGCTGAAACCATGGCAACAAAAATTAAAGGTTGGGGCATCTAATTCCGTCCAGGTTGCTTCTAAATCCGTCCAGTAAGGATGGTAAATCCGTCCACAAGGTATTATGCAGCACATGCCTATCATATCTTGTGATTTTTAAAAGTTTTGCAAAATATTAACTGTCACAAAGGAAATCTGTCAATATCAGAACATTGGGGTGCTGATTGCACTTATAATAGAAGAATCAAATAACAGTGGTCAAGTTAACTATCAAGAATTTCAATTGACTGCCTCAATCACAATTTGAAAACCCTTTTAACCCAATCAAGTGGTATAATTGCTTAATTTTATTTCTTTTATCAGTTTCTTGCTATTTATAAATAATATAGGTCATAAAAGTACTTTTAAAGACCATTTGAAGTGGGTGGACGGATTTACAATCACTCAGTGAAGAGACTTTTAAAATAATGATGGTAAATCCGTCCACTTTTATTTCCATTGTATCTTCCTTCCATGTGTTGGAAATCAGTTATTTAAGAAACCCTATAAGAATAATAATATTAATCATCCCATGCATCAATTATTTACCTTCAATACATTTTGGTTTTGAAGGAAATAGGCCTACAAGACCAACTACATGTTATTAAAAATGGCTGTGATGACGTCACAGGATTTCATTGTTTTTTGTCTTCAACTTTAAATGGACCTGAATATCGTTTAAAATGTTATCAATACCATAAAAACGGCAAGATTACTTGAAAAACGTGTTTCTCTTGCTTTCACAACTAACACAACTGTAAAAATTGTAATTATTTGCCTATATTAGGGGGTGGACGGATTTACCCTCCTGGACGGATTTACCATCCTTGACTCTACTCAGTGGCGTCAGTTCCTATGGGGCTGGTAGGGCAGATGCCCCATCTCTTTTTTTTGCCAAATTATGCATGTTTCTGGATTTTAAAAATGTAAATTTTCCACTGACATCTTCCACGAAGGTGCATGTGACCGCTATTTGCCCCACCACTTTAAAATGAAATTGACGCCCCTGAGTGTACTGATCATCTTAGCAATGCTACTTAGGCCCACATCCTGGGATGTTGTACATGCAGATACATTATTCCTGGAAATTAATGTCTCTCCACAATGGTAAAACAACGTAAACCCCGACGTTGCTAATTTCTGGAGGGCTGGTCTGTTGGTCACATAGATATGTATGGTAGAGATTATGTTGCCACAACGTGAACACAGCGTCAGTTTTTTTTTTTACAATATTGCCACAACGTCGCAAGTTGAAATTGAACCATTGACATTGCCTCACAATGTTGTGAAAACGTCGCCACAACGGCGCATGCTAACGTCATATCTTTGATGTTGCTTCACAATGTTGTGACAACATAATTCCTACCATACAATTCTACGTCATTTGATGAACAGGGTGACATTGTTGCAACGTTGCTACAACGTAGATGTGCCCATAGGGTCTGAACAAGTAAACAATCCTTCACTCAGGAAAAATGTGTTATACATTGAGGATTCCTGATTTCCGAATCTTTTTGTCAATCAAACACCACCGTAAGCCAGATTTGTCCTTAGTATAAAGAGCACTGCGCTTGCTATATCCATTTATCAGTCCATCATACCAGTTAAACAACATTTAGATTCCCGAAGGATTGAAAATGCATGGTGGCATCAAAAGACTATTAAGATAAAAACTTGGTTCATTTCAGATCGTTTATATTGGGCTGCCTTTGACCCAATCAACATTTGCGAAGGGCTATTTTCAGTGGCGAATGTCCTGAGTTTCTCTCGGTTATTCTATCTTCTCGCAGCCAATGAACAACTTGGACCCCTCCAGGTGTCTCTGCGAAGAATGATTACGGTAAGTGCCATCTTGTGTTGATTTGTGTGGAATTTTCTATTGTGCTGTAAAGCTTTCACTAACCTCTTCAGAGCACCGGCCACAGCGTATAGTAAACCTATATATCTTTGCAAATGAGTTCATATCTATATTATCAGAAAGGTAGAGTACTCATTATATCCGTCTGATCATTTCAGAAGCCCAGTATGACCCAAATTGACCTGATCCAATTCTCTGAGCTTCTCTGACACTCTGAAAACATTGAGATAATGGCATCAAAGGATTGGACCTATCACACTGTCTTAATTCATGCACTATGACAAAGTTTTGGTGCACATATTTTAAGTTAAGAGGATTAGTTTGCCTTGATCAGCTAACAAGCTCTGTAAAATATTGAAGCAAAGTTTAATTTCCAATAACAAACTGCAACTCACACAATAGTTGTAATCAAAAACAGGATTACAAAAAATACAGGCCAAAGACCACACAAAAGGACTAAAAGCAAACTAAACCCAACAAAACTTCAAACAGAAAACTAAGTTCTCCTGCACTTAAATCCAAGAAATTCCATTCAGGGCCCTCAGGGTCACAGGTGACCTTGGCTTTCTGAGAAGATCACAGTCAAGGAGAAGCGAGAGCTTCCGATGACTGCTACATAGTTTTCCAATGAGTCTCGATCGACGCCTCTCAAGAATGGTCATGGTCTAGTGCACGAGAATCAAGAATTTCTCGAGAAATCTAGGACACTGTCCTGCCATTGGCACAATGATAAAACAAGAGAGATTTAATCATGCAATTGATCAATTTTTTTGGCTTTTATGACATCTTTTATAGTTTTAATGTTAATATGTGTGTTTTGTTTCCCATAAATCACAGCTAAACATCCAGATATTATAAAATTTTAAAACATTTGTACAAGTTCAACTTCAGCATTTATCAGGTTTACAATAGGGATTATCATCAACAGATATTTAAATTGAACAATGGAGCAAGTACACAATAACAATAATATCAAGCAAAACAAACCAACAATCCAATGCCTTGTAACCGTTCTAAACATAAACACATGAACACCATGTCAAACAATGATCAACATTTCAATTCTTGAGAATCGCTCAGCGAGACGAGAAAATGCTGCGTCATTAAAATCTCGAGACTTCTCGAGAATTCTCGCTCTCATTGGAAACTCTACTGCAACACCTAGATCTAAAGATTGATGTAATCTCAGACTATTTATAAATTGGAAGGCAACCGCCTGTGTTAAGAAAAGGGAAATTCTGTTTGAGCCAAGTGTCAAAATACTTGTGTCGTATCTGATCCATATGCTTTAATGTCACCTTGTTTCAGGACATCATGAACTTCTTTGTCATCTTCAGCATTGTGGTCATAGCATTTATGGTGGGCCTCAACAACCTTTACTGGTATTACGAACCTTCAATAAGACAAGTTGTAGAAGCCAACCCCCTTCAAAGAGACCATTTTACCAATGCAGAAAGTGCCTTTGGAACGTAAGTATAAGTAGCTTTCTATTCCCTGCTTACAGTATCCAACTTACACTAGAATGACTAGATTGATAATTAAATGAAAATATTTCCAGATTTATGTTACTGTGCACATCCTCTTTCATAATCCAGAATCGAATCAACCTTCATCACAGTCTTCTGGGCACTTTTTGGCATGGGAGAACCACAAGTTGTTGAACTTGGACCGGATTACGCAGCAAATGCAGTCACCGGTAGAATAGGATATTGGGTCTTCGGAGGATACAATCTGGTGGCTGTCATAGTACTGCTTAATATGCTCATTGCAATGATGTCGAGGTCTTTTGAGCTGATACAGGTAAATATATTAATGAATTGTCCGTATTTGGTTATTTTCCTGAAGACAAGACATGTGCCGCTATATGGAAAATCATGAAGTATTACACCGACTGTTTGGAAGTAGGTACACGTACATTGAATAACAATAATGATACAGTTGCAAACTAAGTATTCGTACAGCATGGTCTCATAGTTTGTTTTATAGTTACTAGTAGGGAATGATTAAAAAAATATACCGTAGAACGGGGTAAAGTTGGTAATCCGGGTTAAAATTTTGCCCCAATTAATGGAAGAAATGCCAACTTTCCTCACTGACACAGGTATCTTTGGCTTAGTTGCCATATGTGTCAGTGAGGAAAAATATATATTTCTGCCACTAAGTGGGTCCAAATAGCTTGCCAACTTTACCCCGGATTGCCACCTTTACCCTGTTTTACGGTAGTGGCCTATACTGTGCACTCTCAAGAGATGTAGGTCTACCTTCTTATTAATGATTCTTTATGCTTGCAGAACGACGAAAACATGGAATGGAAATTTGCCAGGGCGGAGTTATACATGGACTATATGACGGATCAGTCCTTCTTGATGGTCCCAGTCAATATCGTTCCCAGCACTTACAGTATCTTCACTACTATCAAGTTCATCCTAGAGAGTATTTTCAAATCCTTTTCTGCATGCTTTGGGTTCTTGCGAAACATACGAAAGACATTCAACCCACAAAGTGAAGGATTAGAAGAGAACAGGAATGGCATTCAGATGACCTTCCCAGGAGAAAGTACTATAAACAGGTACACTTAATGATTCGGGTTTGGTCTTTCGGCTTGAATAATCTGAGTCAATTATCCTGTCATTGCAGGATTATTTGAACTCACTCTGCTACCAGTTTCAATAAAATACTGGAGTGCAACGAATATTCCAATAGGTCACTTTTGCAATTTATTTTTTTGGAATGGTAAGTTCATGATTTAAATGTTAGTTAATTATTTTCTCTCCCAAAGAAAATCTCCGAAACAACAAACTTACTGAAATTCAATGAAACATTCAAACTTTCCTTGAATTTGAGTAAGTAATGTCGAACTGTGAATTATGCTTATCACACCGGAGGGGATTTTTTGAAAGGATTTCATTTACTTTTTAGACAATACGGTTGGGTCCATCAACTGGCAGCACCTGCAATGCCCAGTAGTTGGGAGAACGTCATCCCAGAAATTAGGTAAGGTGACTTTTTATTTTTGAGGAAATTCTCTTGAATAACTCTTTACATAAGATTTAGACATTTTCAAATAAAGGAATTGGTCGAAAATCATACTATTAACCTTAAAAGTTGCTATGTTTAGCTGCATTTTGTAACTGTAACCATGGCAACCTTACAACAACAAATAATTTTCAATAGTTATTTTGCATAATAAATTGAAAGATAAAAAGTGGATTGATTTTCAATATGAATTTGACTTTAAAGAAATAACAAATATCAAAACCTTCACTCAGAAGCCTCAAAACTATAATTGGTTTTAGGCAAAAGAAACATTTTTGGGAAAATGGCAACATCTGGTTTTGGTTTTTTGATTGCACAAGCTTCAAAACGGTGTACATCTTATGTAGTTCTATTAAACATGAAAATTTTCAAGGAATAACCTATGAATGACATACTATCTTTAGACAACAACATATCACATTTGTTAGTTTTCATAACACAAAGGTCTGTAAATTGACTCACCAGGAGCTTTCACCCTTCTCTCAAGGGATTGAGCCCTCGCGAGAAGGGTGAAAGCTTCTGGTGAGTCAATATACAGACCTTTGTGTTATGAAAACTAACAAACATGGATCTCCAAAGGTCAGGGTTTAGTTTGCATAGTTTTAACATATCAGATGTATTAAAGTTTGCTTTTTTCCCACAATAACAGGAGTTCAAGAGATGAGGAAGAATCCTCAGAGGTAGGTCAAACGAACCTTGAAGAAAGACGGCACCATGAACGTAGACGGGGTGGTTTTTCAACAAAGGAACCACTCTACCAAGTAGTTACCGGTTTTCTTACTTTGATATAATATAATATAGTATGATTTTATATAGCGCCCATTCCAGATAAATCTGCGTACTGGCGCTGACCATACTGAATGGCAATCATACCTATCATTATAGTGATAACCTCTGGACATGGCCAGGGCGGGGTTCAAACCCACGTCCTCAAGTGTACAAGGCAGGAATGCTAACCATTGTACCACAGAGCCACATAAAAAGAGAGTCATATTAGAATTATCAAAAATCAGTTTTCGTAAATCTTTTTTATATTGCTGAAAACATCAAACCATTCAGCTTCGTAGAAAGTTGCAGCCTCCAAGGTTTAAAAATTAAAATTTTCTTAATGTAAGACACTACCTAAAAACTTGGCAGGTCCAACTCTCCTGCATGGTTGGACTCTCCCGATAATGAGAAGTATTTTTTGTCTTGCTGTAAGTCAATGAAACGTTGACGTTTTGCCATTGGGTCAAATAATACCCTTTATCACCCCATGTATTTTAAGTTTCATGCCTTACTTCCCAAGTTAATTCCAAGCAGTCTGGATGAGATGTTTAGCATTGACCAAATGGCACAACATCAACCATTTCACTGACTTACAGCCAAAACACAGTGGGTCGTATCGGGCCACGTCTATACCAAGATTAATCATACAAAACTTGAGCAACCCCCATATACTGCAAATTCCATGATGACCTTTCTTTAAATTTAAAAGGCAAAGGCACAAGGACAATGGCCTCAAAAACTGAGAAAGGAACTAAGTTGGCTGACGCAAGACCCCAGCAAGTCATCTAAGACGATAAAGAATTTGACGTACAATGTAAGTATCATTTTAATTTAGCGCTTCAAATTCAAATTTTACTTTTGATCACTTTTCATTTATATATACAATACATGTATATACATACAACATGACACAACAAATGCATTTGTAACACAACATTGGTTGGCTGATGCCTACATGCTTTACAAGGTATACATTAGTATCTCACAGTTTTTTCTACTGAGGCAAAACAGTGTTAGAATAAGGCATGATAAGAAAATGCTCCTATTTCAGATTGTCATCAAGAGTGTCTTAAAAAGATTCATCTTCAATACTCAAAAAACAGACAATTCTCAAGTGGAAGGTAAGTTGCAATTCATACTAAGAAGACTATGTAATAATCCTCATCAATAGCCTTTTTTAATGTCATAGTTTTCTCTCTTATCACCACTTAAAAGTAGAACAATATTTTTAATGATAGTCACATGACCCTGTTTCTTGTTGTCATGCAAAACACCTTTCATTGGCCTGCCTTTTCCTTTTTTTAACAGTTTTTTAACTTCCATAGTCCTTGAAACAGATCATTGGGGCATTTTCCAAAAGCCTCGGATGCATAAAACAGGTAACTAGGGTGACATGTGTCTGCTTCCGAACATGCAAGACGGTAGCGTTCATTACGACTCCTGGTAGACATTTCTATTTTAAAACATTGCTTCATTCCTTTCAGCGGACATGGACGAACTGAAACAGGACTTATCCAGCTTCAGATATGAAGTGATGAATGCCTTGTCAACAAAGGACCAAGCTTTGCAAGAGGCCATAAATGTTGTGAATGCCAAATTAGACTTGGCAAATTCTATGCAGGGGCCATTCAACCAGGCTCAAGAGGATTATGACAAAAGAGAGAGAGAAAAATCACAAAATTTGTCAAAGAAGACGCAAAGTATAGATGTTTGGGAAGGAAGTTGGAATGATGTACCTTACACAGGGAAAGGCCAAATTCCATCCATACCAACAATAGAAATCCATGAAGAAATTGTACCCCAAAATGTGGATAACTATTTTTATGACATGCTAAAAGGTGCATTTTGTTTTATTCAGTCCTCTAAGTGTTTTGTGATTCTAGGATGAAAATACATTTTAAGAAGCTCAACATTATAGTTTACCTAATGATCAATTTTTCGCCAACAGCCTTCAGGATTACTTTTCTGCAGCATCAATGATTGATTTTTCCATGGCCTTTATGCTTAATTTTCCCACTGCCCATATGATTCATTTTCCAATTTTCCAGTGGCCTTAATAACTGATTTCCATGACATTTGGCAGCATTTTAAAGGTTATCAAAAAAGACATATAAAAATGGCTGAAGGTGTTTAGGCTAAAAAGTTCTACTTTAAGAGAAGGTAAATGCAAAATTCTATCAGAACTTTTTTCTTGTAACTATTTACAGATTCTCCGGATGAGACAAAAATCGAAGACTTCGCCTCAACTTCCACATTAGGATACCTGTCAAGTTTGGACAGTATTAACATGCAAAATCAAGACAAGGAAAAGATGGATGGGCCAATGTACAGCAATACTGACAATGCAAGAGATACCCCGATGCTTGTCATTCAGCAGGACCCAGAAAATGTTTCAGTGATATCAAACACAATCGATGGGTCTGAAGTTTCACCGACAATTGAGGTCTCTAATGATAGCGAAGAGTCTCACAACTCCAAAGATACCATAGTGCCGGATGACACTGAATCTCAAATCGTCTCCGACAACAAACGATACACAGAAAGTGAACTAAAAGACTTCATACGACTGCTGAATAAAGCAACCAATGCAGAAGTGAAACAAAGAACCGCTCACTTGAAAAAAGTTTCATCAAAAAGGCAATGATCTACTCGCCCGCTGGAAATAGTAACATCCGCACCAGTTACTTTAGATCAATCTTTATCCACCTCTGATGCATAATAGACCTCATGGGCGTTTTTGGAAAGACTTGCACCCGTAACACTCGTGACACGTGTTTGTATCCGAACATGCAGGAGGGTAGCCCACAACTAGAAGAGGCACAGCTTCGCTAGAGCAGAAACGTAGCCCAGAACTAGAAGAGGAACAGCTTCGCTTGAGTAGAAACGTAGCCCACAACTAGAAGAGGAACAGCTTCGCTAGAGCAGAAACGTAGCCCAGAACTAGAAGAGGAACAGCTTCGCTTGAGCAGAAACGTAGCCCAGAACTAGAAGAGGAACAGCTTCGCTTGAGCAGAAACGTAGCCCAGAACTAGAAGAGGAACAGCTTCGCTTGAGCAGAAACCTGTTTGTCACAAGGTACAAAATCTTGCAACCCTCATTCTTCCTAATATCAGGAGTTGCCAGAAACCCCACAAGCAAGAAATGACATTGACACTTTCTCGGAAACACTACAGTCAAATCTGGAATGTTCGAAAACAAATCCTCGTTACGCTTGTCGCTCGAGTTACCCATGGAACCTTTCTGAAAACACCAGTTATATTTCACTGAAGCTTTGTGAAGTTCTCGGTAGGAGGCTGGCCCAGAATTTCTTGCTATTGGATGATAAGATTCCCATCCTTGTCTTGACTTTATATTGCTAGGCTGGAGTAGAGACATCTTTTTGAAGCGCTGCTGCCAACTGATTTGTCAGAACAAACTCTAGTGATTTTCACATAAGACAACTTATGACATTATGTGCTACCAAGCTCAATGATTTGCAGTGCATTTTTAATGTAACATCTCTTTTTGCAGATTAAACTATAAAATTGTACTCGTGTCTTTAAAATTTATAAATCGCTCATATTTACTCTGTGAAAAAGGGCGGTATGTAGATTTGGTGATTCGAAGTGAAGAGGACAAATCAAAAATTGATGAGAAGAAACAGCAATTAAGATCATCTCCTGATTTTTCCAAAATATGCCAGAAAATGAGGCACGAAAATAACAGGGAGATCGTACATTTGTAGTTATTCAGAAACCATTGATGGAAGTGTGTGTGTCTATTTGAGTTTTACGTTTCATCAGCACTAGAGTGGGCTATTAACTTACATACTCTAACTTGAAGAAGTTTCATCACGTTCACAGGCACATTAGCGATCTTTTTCAATTCAATTCGCATAATTTCCTGGCGTGAGTGAGGTTCATGATTTGCACCAATATATTGCCATTATATTGTAGTTTAACTGGCTGTGGTTTGCCAATCATGTCCATAATTGTCTTGTTGATGACATAGGATGACATATTTTTCAGGCTGCCATCCCGTGAAATGATGACAAGTTTGTGAATAAAGGATTGTTCTGTTCTGCTGGCTGTCTTTCTCTCTCCTTTGGAGGTAACAAGTGGTCTTTTGTGCATTCTTGTCTTGCTGGATTAGGTGCTTTCTCGGCAGATGATAAAGCATCTTTTTCCTGCATTTGGCTGAAGTCCTTGTCTGTGAATTATCAGAAGATTGACTTTGTTGGAGGTTCTGTGGTGAAGTGTGCACAACTGGTCCAGGGCAATTCTCAGTTTCTTCAGTTTTTGATTGAGGCGGTGAAGGTGTTTTCGTTAAGACATCTGTGAAGAGGTTTGTGTCCAGATGAATCTTTCTCTGTGGTGATGAATGAAGAGTTGGTCTGGGGTAATCTGCTTCTGGGCCAGGTTTGTCCGTGTCCTGTTCTACAAGGCACCTGGCTTCAGGAAATGATAGTTGTCTTTCAGTTCGTAGTTGTAGAATTTCTTTTTCCTTCTTGAAGACTCTGCATTTGTGGCTAAAGGCAGGATGGTTCCCTGAACAATTTACACAATGTGAAAGTTTAGAGGGTTTCTCGTGTGTGTGAGTATGATCACGGTCACCACAAATGGCACATATTGTTGACCTGATTGAACGACTAAAATGGCCGTACATTTGGCAATTGAAACGTGTTTCGGATGGGGAAAGAATGGAGAAACTCTGCACCATTCAAAGGCCACAGGTACTTTCTTCGGTACTGTAATATGGGGCGAATTGGGACACTGGGGTGAATCGGGACAGAACAGGGAAACATTGTATTAGCTCAAAAGCACCAATTTCTACTTGCCTTAGGAATTTGATTTTTAGCACACTTTTAGTAAACAGACAAGTGCATAATGTGGTAGAATTTTGTATTTCTAACTGCAGGCAGTGAAGAGCTGCAGTGCCAACTTTAAAAAAAAAGGTGCTGCAGCTCTTCACTGCCTGCAGTTAGAAATACAAAATTATACAAAAATGTCTTTTTACAAGCTGGTCAAAACTTTGCTTGTATTAATTCAAGTATAAATACTAGAGCTACCAAACTTGCAGTAAACTTTAAAATCTGTCTAATGTGTTTTTTAGGAGACCATAAATAGGCCTAAAGACTGGATATGGGATTATGTATGTTTGATCCTTGGTTCAGATCCAGGTATATGATGAAGTTTCAGGATTAACCAAAATAACCATACTAATTTTTGTTTGAGTGTACTGGCGTGTCCTGTTGACGAAAATAATTGCACTTGGCATCATTCACAGTGTATTTAGTCAAAAAGTATGAATTACTAGAAAACTTTGAAGAAAACTACAATTTTTGCTAGTTTTCTTTCATTTATCGATTTTTTTAAAATCTGTATATTATCAATGAAATATATTTCAGATTTTCTTCAAAATACAATTTTGGCATTTTGAATATTTTTCCTAAGATTTATTTACAAGTAGCAATCACCCAAAGAAGGTAGGAAATACTAATTGTGGAAATAATGGAGTGTCCTGATTCACCCCCAAAGTATGGGGTGAATCGGGACAGTGGTTTTCTGGGCCTTGAGCATTGGGAATTTGAGATATCATATCAAGCTCCAAGGGTTATATTACTTAGACCTTGTGCCCAGACACAATTTGACACCAAAGTTTTATTCCTGGATTGATTTTTGTCCCTGCTATGATAGAAAAATGGCCAATTCTGTCTCAATTCACCCCATATGGTACTCTTCCGTCTTTGAATGTTAGCAACAGTAACTCATAACCATTCTTGTGAGCCAGACATTTGAATGCGATGCCGTGTTTGTGAAACCAATTTGTAAGTTCATTGTCTGAGCAGGTCTTGCTTTCTTTGGAGAAGATAATGCCTTTGCCTGATCTTTGAAAAGGTTCAATGGTGACTTTGGTATGGGCTATCTCATGGATGCTGGTCAATTTACCTTTATGGCTGAGGTCTCAGGTTTAAGGAGGAATGTTCCTTCGATTTTCTTGTTGCAAAGGTATGCAATTGTTTCGTAGAGAGCAACAGATGACAGTTCTTCCAGTGATTGTGTGACACATTTTATAACAAGCAAATTTTCAGTCTTTGAGAGGAGTGGGGGGCGGTCAGGGTCAGTCAGTCATCCGGAGATTTCCTTTTCCATTGAAATTGTGGTATTCCAGTCGCAAACTTTTCGATTCCAGCCTAGTTACCCGCTGAGAGACGCGCACCTTGGTTACCCGATTGATGTACGAGCAGGCTTTGAAACGTGGTATTTGACATAATCATTGATATTCCCCTGTAAGGTAGGGGACACACTGTGCATGCGCACTGTCTGATGTTGGCCACTAAGGACAGAGGTCTACACCTTAGTGTTACCACCCATCGCCACGAGGAAGCCCGAGACCTGCATCATCCCATTGTGGAAACACGACCCATTGACCCAACTTTTACAATTATAGTATAGTGGGTTAGGTATAATAGATTGCTCCTAAGCATTTGGCTTTGTATTGGGGGCCGGCCCTTTAGCTCAACTGGTTTGATAGCGGGCCTTCAAGGGGAAAGTATACAATCATAAAGTATTTTATTACAAGTTTGATTACATCCTTCACTAAAGGTAAAAAACATTGTTGCTGATTATTAGGTACATAAAGCACAACAGTTACAACAGATCCTTCTCACTTTGCTCCTACACTGTTTGCAACAGATCCTTCTTACTTTGCTCCTATGCAACAGATCCTTCTTACTTTGCTCCTATGCAACAGATCCTTCTTACTTTGCTCCTATGCAACAGATCCTTCTTACTTTGCTCCTATGCAACAAATCCTTCTTACTTTGCTCCTATGCTGTCTGGTGGACAACACAAATATGACAGGGAAAGCAAATGGAGCCATTGCAAATTGAAATATCAAGATGGCCACAGTAGTAAAATTGTGATTAGCATCAACAGTTCTTTGAATCACATGGAGCCCAAATGAGAAGATCATCACAAGATTGAAGAATACAAATCTGGCTTCAGTGAGTCTATCCGTGTTTGTTTGCTTCCTATTGGAAGCCTTACGAGTGTCTCTCATGTGTTTGGAAAGTAAAACGGAAGCTACAGTCATTGCAATACACATCAGGCCATGTACAACCAAAACTGCTGACGTTTCCATCCAATTCAATTTCATCATGCACAGTTGGCTAGGCACTTTGCCATTGCCTATTTTCTGTGTCAGGCCAATGAAACTACCAATTACAGATGCAATCAAGAGAAGGTACTGTTTATTGCATTTTTTGTTTGATTTAATGGATCTCATTGTCCTGTACGTTTCAATATAATGAAGCATGGCAAGAAATGGATAATATAAACCAAGCACAAACAAACCCCTTGCAATCATTGCGCAGTTCCATTTCTTATTAAAATTAATCATCAATGTTTCCGAGCTTGTATTTTGTTCTTGTTGAAAATGGAAAATCACCAATATAGTTGCAATGAGTAGTCCTGATAAACTATTGTGAAAAATCAGGGAGTGGTATGAGAGTTTCATCCAATGATATGAATGCTCCATCGCTAAAAAGTTCATCAGAATGATAACTAACAGGAAAGGTAGAGTTATCCATGCCTTTCTAGGATAATTAAATGGGCAAAAGTTGTGTAGCTTGGTCTTTTTTATATGTGCACAATGTTCAATATTCACTTCTCTTTTTAAACAGCAAAACTGTAAATTGCTCGTTGAGAACTGAGACAATTTGATCTTGAGAAAATCCTTCGAAACACTCAGAAGCCTTGCGCTGTTGAAACGTAATTCTTCAAGATTGTCAATTCCATCGTACAGTTCCGACTTTAAATGTATTAATTTTGTATTTGTGAGGTCAATATATTTCAATTTGGTCAGCCTGCAAAAGGCACATGCATCTACTTGATACAATCCAGTATTCTTTAGTGATATATATGTTAATTGTTTGAAATCGGAAAATGATTCTTCAGTAATTCTCGTAATTGCAGTTTTTTCCATGATTAAGTATTTCAATTCTTTAAAATGTAAATGCCTCGAAGAAAAACTCCTCAACGGGTTATTACCAATATTCAGCTTGACCAATTTGGGTATTTGGAGGTTTTTCATAAGTGCCACATCTGATATATTTGAGTGTGAAATATCAATAAACCAAACATCTTGTAATTCAACTGATGTAATTAAATGATTTAATGTCAGTCTTATTACAGCTATAGATGATCCTTCGTTCTTCAAACTGACAGGGTTGATGCAATAAATGGCCCTTCCTAAGCATGTGCACTGGGCTGGACAATTTCTTGTGCAAACCCCTTCGTCATCACCAGACAAAGGACAATGCAACACCCCATCACATATCTCTGTAGGGTGCACACACATTTTCTCCTTGGTACAACGAAGCATTTTACTGCATGTCCATGATGCACAATTTGATTCATCATCTCCCAGTGGACAGTCAAGAATTCCATTGCAAACCAGTCTAAACGGGATGCACCAATGTTGATCTCGACATGTATACTTGTCTTTACAAAATAAGTGATAGCATTCCCAGTTGGTTCTACAGTTCTGAAACTGCCATGCTTCTGCACAAGGTATAGTTTGGCTGTAAAAATCTGTGTCATGCACACAATCATTTTCTTTTGGATAACATATTGTTGAATCAAATGGACAAATATATTTTGTGTAATCGATGTTTGTATAATTGAAATGTTCATTTGTGTATATGCTCTCTGCGCAAGTTTCATTACACTGCTGATAGAGCATTGAATTGAGTGCATTAGAGTCAGTTTTGATACATGACTGCTCTTGCTTTTTAATCATTAAAGGGCTCCACACTTCGTTATATTGTGACCGGTCTGGGCATTCTCCTTCATCTTCGCCGAGTTCACAGTCTTCAATGAGATCACACAGTCTCGAAATTGGGATGCATGATCCATCCCTGCAGGGAAAGAAGAACTTGTTATCTGAAGTGTAAGAGCATGGGTTTGTGCAGTTCAATTCATCACTATTGTCAATACAATGTGGTCTTGAATCACAGAAGTACGTCTCCGGAATACATTCACCGTTATCACAAGGTTTGAAACCTTCTTCACAAGATTGTTTTATTGGCAAAGGTTCCTTCATGCACAATATTCCCACCTGTTCCCCTTCAACCATATGAATTGGCAATTCCTTTATATTTGGCAGAATGGCAGAACTTATCTCTGAAATGCCTTTAGTGGATGTGTATACATCTACTATGCCATCATATCTCAGCTGAATTATATAATTTGAGCCATGGTAGGACATGACAAAATATGGTAAAGATGTATACCCTGGGCCCGCCTTACCCAAACCACCAACTTTTTGGCAGGATAATTCTATATCCTTTTCTTCAATTAGTTTTTTGTTTTTAATATGCTCTACTCTTAGACATTTCTTGTAGTCCAATATCCATCCAGTATCACAGTAATACTCTTTATTGGTATTGTCACACAGTGCAATATTATCAAGGGGCATTTGAGAAGTTGGGTATTGACAAAAAAAAGTCACATTTACAAATTTCTTGTTGCAATCAATGTAAGTCCATGTTCCTGTGGAGGGTATCATTGCCATACACAAATCATTGTAGTTATTTGGCTTTTTGTTATTGCGTATAGCAGACAACAGATATTGATACTCTTCTTCATTGATCCTACTCGAGCCTTTGACAGTGTACCTGTGAGACGCATTCAATGCTAATTCTGCCATTCTGTGTGGAACATGTAGCTTGTTGAATCCCCTTTGTGGCTGTTGTGCCTGGAAAAATAGTCCTTAAAATTAAGAATGAATTGAGGCAGCCAATAATTTACACTGCACAATGCACATACATGTATATAGAGTACAATGTAGAGTGGGTCGGGGCAAGAAGCCCGGGTTAGGTGAGAAGCCCCCCCATGGTTGTTTCTAAACTTACATATTTGGTGCTTTTTCTTATTGATAGGATTGAAGCCAGAGGCTTTTTAGGTGACGTCAAAAATTTTCAAGGCATTCAGCACCAAAACATAGTCGTAATTAAAGAAACAAAAAAAGGTGCATGGTTTTTGTAACTTTGATTAATTCTTTGAAAGTGGTTGTCAGAAATAACTTTGGAAATTTTTAAAAGTATAATGGATATCTGCATTGCTTCACTTAATGACCATCACATAAATATAATTTGGATCATGTTTTTTGCATTTTAGCTCAAAATATAGAGGTCAAATTAAACTATGTGGGTTTGGGGCGAGAGGCCCCACATGGTATGGGGCCCCCTTCACTGAGGCCTCGAAGCTGCTTCAGGAACCATTTCATAATGTGTACTTTACCTTAAATCTTGATAGAATAGCTAATTGAAATAGAAAAAATTTTGGCCGAAATTGAAAAAGGGCAAAAAATGTTAAAAAATAAATGTATGAACAGAAAAATTCTGAAATTCAGAAAAAGTGAATAGAATGCCTTAAAAATGATAGAAGAACCCCAAGAAATAACTTTCAAGCTGAATTTCCATAGGATTATAATAGGGGGGCTTCTTGCCCGATGGGTGGGGTAAGAAGGCCATTTTGATTTTTTTACAAAAAGGGCCGTAACTCCTTTATTAAAATTTGTAGACATTCGTTTCACTAGTTAAGTGATCCCTTCCTGACAGCAAAAGCATTCAAATAATCGACCACAAAAAGTAGGTCAAATCGCTCCTTGAAGTTAAGGGGGGCTGCATGCCCCGCGCTACTCTACAGGGTTTGATACTATCAAAAATGCTTTTTTAATTTTCTATTTCTAAATACTGTTTTTGCCTTTAGATACCATTTTGGCAATTTGCAAGTATTTGTATTTAAATATTTTGCGCTGAATTTGTATTTAAATACTTTGCAAAGTATTTGTATTTGTATTTAAATGCTTTGCAAAGTATTTGTATTGGTATTTGAATATTTTGCCAAATTTGAAAAGAATTTGTATTGACATTTGCATTTTCATCAATGTATTTTGTATTTACAACTACTGTTTCAAATACTTAGGAGCAAGTTTTTCTGAGATTCAGGAAGGGTGCGCTACATCACTGTCTCAGACTATGTTCATAGTCTGTTTCTTGGTAAATAGTTACTAAAAAGCGAGAATAATTGCATTTGACCAAAATCTTGTCACAATGCAAATCTTTGACAATTTTTTGTCAAGTAATATACAACTTTTTTTTGTCGATTTTGCAAGGGGCTTAAAACTCAAACATATATACATACACACACACACACACATATTTTTTATATGCACCCTGGGAAATCATCGCACCCTTATGAGAGACAGTTACATGACCATCAAATGGGTACACCTACCAGAAACATTACTGAAGATGATCGCAGAAGTGTCACAGCATTAATTCGTCCATCATAGTCAGCTGGTACTGTTTTTGATTCATCAAAGTACCAATCAATTATTTTGGAGCGCATCACATCTGTCCACACATATCTGTTTTCGACTGACCAAAGTTGAGCCCCTTGCTTCTTGCAAACTTGTTCAGATTCCAACCAGGATCCAGTAAAGTTACTGTGGATATCAAAGCACCTCATTATGCCATTTATTATGCTGTATTTACCATACTTAAGGCATTCATCGTTTATAGTTTCTTTATATGGTGTTATAAGATAGGAGTATAAAGACATGGCTTCAAATTTTGCATTAACAATGATCCACATGGATATTGCATCCTCATATTTGGTAGATGCATTAACCTTTATTGACAGGAACTGCCCGTAACTCCGCCAAACGAACGGCATCTGTTTCTCTGTAAACTCATATGAGTGAACAATGTCAGAATGATATATTTTGTCAACTATTGTGCATTCCAGTAGTCTTCCAGATGATGTGGATATCTTATTTTGAGGTTTTTCTAAGTACATTGCTACCAAAAACTCATTTGCATACTCCTTCATACTTCTCCATTGACCAAGGAAGGAAACATCAAATGCAAATACCCCAGTTTTAACTTTTAGAGAGAACATGTGACAAGGCCCGTCAAATGTTGGCTTATTTTGTAGGGTCTGTACTGGTAAAAGATTGATTGTCATGCAATCCTTTGCCTTTGCTGCTTCTTTTTCAACGGAAATGGTAAAGATATGGTTCACTAGGCAATTGTAACTAATTTGGAATTTTTGGTGCCTAGATTTAAGCTCCTTACTCTGATATTCCATTATTTTAATGCCTCTATTTGATTCAACCATGACTTGCTTTAATGAGTTAATATTCGCAACTTTGACCGCACAAGCAACTTCAGATCTTTCTTCAAATCTTAACGAAACAGAAAATTTAAGGTTGTTAAATCCAAGTGATATTATATGCAATTGACATGTCTGATTACTGTTTGAGATTGTGTTCGACACAAGTTGCATAAGCAAGCATCCGGATAAAAGTTGAAACACTGCAACACCATCTTCTGTACATGTCAATTCAGAATGCCGAATGGAATTTTGATAAATTTTGAAAATTGATAATGAACAGATTGTGCATGGATTAGTTATTCTGCGGCACTTTTTATCAGACTGTTTTAAAAAAAGAAGTGTGCCTTTTGACATAGTTGAGCCATAGCTGTAAATTATAACATTTATTTCAAAATTTAATGTGCCGAAAGTCTTATTGGCATATAGCATCATCTGTAGTTTGGAACACAATGGACCAACTCTGAGAGCTGGGTCATCAATAGTTATATAATCCACAATGACTATACCATGAAACTGGCAAATATATCCTTGGGGTACATCTCCTTGATATGCCGGCTGAATTTGGTACTGCATCCCCTGATATGAAACAGAAATTATTCTTTGTACATTATAAATTAGATATGAGGTGTTTCTTAAATCCCATTGCAATAAAAAGTCCCTACTTTCCTTGGGATAAATAATTTTAGCTTTTAATGGGTTAATTCCTGCAAAGGAAATATTAAAATATATTGGAGCATTCAACTGAGAATTCCGTTCGTAAACAATGTACAACTGAAAGGTACTGGCTGTTACACTGCCTGATTCAGCCCCTTCACAGGTGAAATCTATTCTTTGTGATGTGTGAGAAGGTCCATCATAAAAGGAAAGCCATTTGGAGCAACTGGAAGTCATCACATGTACATGAGTTCCAATGACAGTCCTAAGTAAAACATGGTATTCAGTAATTTCTGTTTGAACCCTGTAGACAAATGGCATGAGTCGAAAATATTTGATCATATTGGGTTGTACAGACTCATGTGTCGCAATTGTGTTGTAGCTGATGGTGACGTTCACTTGAACAGTGTGTACAGCTATATTTATATCCTCATTTACTGACTTATTAAAATGCACTGTGACATTGCCCAGGTAATCAAAAGAATTACTACTGCCTTTACTGAGTGTGGTTATCGTGTTGTGGCTAACAGTAGTGTTGCACTGAGTAGCCTGGAAATTGAATTTTAGTTTTGATACTGTGAATAATTTTAGCATTCTTAACTTAACTAAACTGTGTGAATAATTAGTTATTACACTAGTAGACAGCTGATTGACATAGAAATGAATGCCGCCATGTCTTTTAGTATGAGTTTTATCTATAACTGACAATGTGAAGTAATCTTCAGTAAATGGATCTCCGTTAGGGAAGTTATGAACAGTCAAATTAATACACAAACTTTCTGGAACTTGCAACTTCCATGTACAATTCATAACTCTGTCAGCTGTAATTTCCACTGATCCACACAGCCCTTTCAAGATGCCTTCACAATTATTGTAACTTGTTTGGTAACATCTGTTCCATATGTCATTGTATGTATTCATTGCGGTCGTCACAGTGTCAGTTAAAGTCATCTTGGAATTTTTATGCATATTGAAAGAAATGCTTCGGGTTACATAATTATGCCAATTATTTGGTAAGTCGAAGCAGTTAAATTTACTTGCACAAAAGAGAAGATGAATTAAAAGTATGATGTTAAAGTTCATCATCAATTGTTTCATAATTATGCTGCTGTGCATAATGCCTTCATTAACAATATACCTCTATGGCAAACTTATAACTCAAGTATGCAACAAGTTTGAATGTATCCAGTTTCTCCTCAATAGGATGCTCAGATCCACGAGTGAAAGGCCTTAGCACTAAACATATTTACAGCGCTGCTTGAGCACCTGTGTAGCAGGTGCTGTGGGCGTAGCCCGCCAAGCAAACTTCAATGTCAAAGAGCCAGTCACATGACCTCCTCACAATACCATGCGATAAAAAATGTTTGTACATCTGAGCATGCGCACTGACGCCGGAAATGAATAACCTGACGGAAAATGTCAAACTGACAAACGTTCCTCTTGCTGACGTCACGGCACTTATCCACTTATCCAGGCACCAATCAACAAAACCCAGATGTTTTCACTTACGTCATAACTATTTTAACAACAAAACAATCTCATTTTCTGATTGCAAATTGAGTGAAATGAGTGCAAAATTATGTGGCCTTTATTGGTCAATGACATTTGACAATCAGACTTGATCATGTTTGGCCTCTTTGGCCTGGCATTATTTTGAGGAAATAAATCTAAAGCAGCAAACTTTATTTCAACACTGATAGCACATGCAAATAATTATCCCCACACAGCTATGCTGTAGGGAATTCAGTTTTGATATCCACAAATAAGGCATCCATCAAATATCACAAAAACCATACCATGTATGTTCATGAAACTTGGTGAACATACATTTAGTGGTGTGAAGATGTCAAATCTAACTTTCAATCAACCAATTATGATCAGATTGAGACTCCCAGAAGAATTTAAAAGCATGCTGCTCTGGTTTTGAGTCAAGCCACCATTTTGTCTAATTTGCCCACCAGGAGTCATCCTCCCATTCTGGAGCAGTCTGCCACCTAGGGAGTGGTGAACAGTGCCAGTGGACACAGTGGTTCCTTCAGCCCACCAAAAATTTTAGCTTGTGCTTTGTGCTGCATGTAATTTCACATATATTATTTCAAACCATAACATCTATCAGACAGGCAGACTGGTAGATATAGATAGATTCTGATGTGTGGGGATTTTGTATACTATGTATACTTGTTGAACTGGCAACCCGTCGCCTGGGCTGAATCCTTGGGGAGGGGGGGGCAGAGTCTGATCCAGAGGCATGTACACCCAGAAAACAGCAAAATTAAAAATTTCTGTATGTTAAAAATAATTTCTGCCAAATTCGAGGGGGGCAGCTACCCCCCCCCCCAACAGAAATGCATGTTATGGCCCTGACTTGATCTGTCTGCAGACTTTAGCATGCTCCCATTGCAGGGCTTGCTGACTAAACTGACTAAAATGCAAAACGGTTGATTAAGGGGGACTTTACAGCAGTTTTACAATTTTATTAACAATGAGTTGATTGTATTACCATCTGATTGTAGAGATTGGGGTAGGGGTTAGGTTGTTAACCCCCCCCCCCTTGGGCCTGTAGATTTTAATGGAAAAATAAATATTTCTATGAATACATTTTTAAGGGGCTACATTTTCATTTTAACAGTTTTGAAAGAAATTTACACTTTAATATTGCTTATATTGCTATTTAAGCCTATTATTTTGAAACTGCTGTAAAAATTATAACAGTTGTGCTAGCCCCCCGCCTGCCCCTCCCTTTGCCCACTCCTTCGACCCCGCCCCCCCTCCTTCCACCACTGTCAATGTGTCATTCATGTACTGATCAGGACAAGACTTAGGGGCCGACCAGAAGATAGTTGGGGGAGGGCTATGGATTTTATCCCCCGGTCTAACTTTTTTTTTCGCTCGCAATGTGCCAACGAACAATTTTTTCGCATGCGATCGAGCGACAAACTTTTTAAAATTGAATTTTAACATTACGGTGACCTAGCGTCCGGTGGAAACTTTTTGTTTTCTCTTGAGCAGAACAAATTTTTCTCCATGGTCAAGTGGGAAGCAAACTTTTTTTTAACCAAAAATCCATAGCCCCCCCTCAAAGATCATCTGGTTGGCCCCTCAGTATTTCTTTGTTGACATTATGTTGATTCTTTTTGGCTGCTCCCATGTCAGTGACCTTTTGTAACATGGCGCAACAATGTAACAAGCTTTGCATTTCCAGACAAACAAAACGTCTGAGTTTTTGTTGCTCTTTTGGTACTATTGCTCAATGACATTTGATTGACCTTTGCACCTGAACATCTTAAACTTAATTAAGAATTACCTGAAGAAATCTTGCTTCATCAGAAAATCACAAACGGCTAGTAGGGGAAAATTGGAACTGACGGGCCATGAGGACCGATGGACCAAGAGGACCGATGGGCCATGAGGACCGATGGGCCATGAGGACCTATGGGCCGACCTCCTAACTCCACATTAAAAACGTTTGGTACGATCTAATTATCATTTTTAGTATTGCTTATCACATCTATAAATCCCATATTGATGACAGATTGATAAGTTATATCACAAGCATTTAGTAGGCAAAATGAAATTTTCAACATTAAGTGGTTAATGTTTTTACTGGTTCTCTCTGACGGTTCCTCTTATGCTCTCCGGAAGCATCGATGTGTGCACTGGCATGGGCAGCAAGAAAAACCCACTTCAATTCTTCATTTCTTAAGAACTTAAATAATCCCCATCACCCTTCCCACACAAGTTCCCAGCATCGTGTAATTGGGGGATTTTCCTTCTTCTTGACAGAGGATAGGTTGCCCTTGTTCCAGCGTTTTTGGAAGAGGCTACAAAGTGGTCCACATACAATGTCTCCATCTTTACAGAGAGGGAGAAGGTATACTTATCTGGGCCCACCCTTACTGAAAAATTGCAAGGATTCACTAAAAAAAGCAAGGATCACGCAAGAGTTTGGACTTCATGCAAGGATCATGCAAGGATTCTTCCTAAACGCATGGAATATGCAAGGATCACGCAAGGATCCAAGAAGATAGCGTACAAAAAGCAAGGAACACACAAGGATGATGCAGGGCACATGTTACATGCACCAAAAAGTTTAAGTGAAACGCAAGAGTAATGTAAGGACCTCAGAAGACAAGGCACAAAAACTAAGTCAATGCAAGGAATATGCAAGGATGGTGCAAGGGTAACGCTAGGCACAAATGAAATAGTCTAAGTGAAGTGCAACGATGATGCAAGACCTAACATAGCTCACAATGTTCCAGAAAGTTGAAGGGGGCTCAAAATCAGGAAAAGTCATATGCAAGGATTTTGCAAGGATGTGTAACATGTACAAGTGACCTTGACTTTTGGGCTGAATAATTTTATTTACAAGTTTTTGTGGTAGGAGAAAAAAGTCACGATATCACAAAAAAGTCAACTTGCCTAGTAATTTGGTCAGATTGACTGTCCTTGACAGTCTTGGAACACCAACTTCAAAATGAGTAAATATAGCTGTTTGCAGATATTGTAATAAATCAATTATGTACTTTTTTTATTCATCAGGGGGATGTGGTAACTGAAGTTACTATGTCTTTCAGTCACTACATCATTTAACTTCACTCTTTCGGTTCTCTTGTTCTGAATGAATTGGCGTGAACTGCATGATCATAAGTTGAATATCTCTTAAGTGCATTAAATATTCATTCTCTTCTCTAAAATGGCATTATGATAGTTGCATGGCCTTTAATTAGTTTTTTGACATTTAATTCATGTCCAAAGACAGAGTAATTGCAATTCAGAACTGTTTAAATTTAAATGTGCCCATAGGTGAAATCCTTCAGAAAGTTTGCGGCAATTAAACTGCTTTAAAAGGGTGGCCTACCCTTTCTCTACAGATATCAAGCTCATGCTTTACTAATCTTTCGTCGCATCACATTTTAATTACTGCCCAGCAGTCTGGTATGCTTGTGGGAAAAAGAGCATCCAAAAGCTGGAAAAACTCCAATACAGGGCTCTAAAGTTTATTTTCTCGAACTATTCATCAGACTATAGAACTCTGTTAAACAGAGCCAATATGCCGACGCTTGAAGTAGCAAGGATGAGATCTCTTGCGCTTGAGGTTTTCAAGATCCATCACAATCAAGCCCCACCAAAATTGAAGAATGGCTTTAACTTGAAAACCACTCCCTACTACCTGAGATCCGGCCAATCTTATGAATGCAGACATAACAGGACTATAGTATGGTCTCCATTCTTTTAGAAGTTTGGGGGCTATAATCTGTAATTCTCTTCCTCTGGATGTGAGATCTGCCACCGATGCCAAAACCTTCAAAAGGCTAGCTACGAATTGAAGTGGTCCCTCTTGCAGATGCAGTTTCTGTAGGACAAATCTAGTGTCGTAGCTTTTAATCATGTGTTTTTAGATTCTCGATTTTATCCATTTCCATTTGATAAAAAGACTCTTGAAAGAAAATCTCGATTTTTTTGACTGTGATTCAGATTTCTTTTAAATTGTACTTCTAGTCTCATTTCATGTTGCTTTTAACCTGTCTTCTCATATCTACTTGTTATGTTTACATGCTCGGACTCAATAGCTCTGGACCTAATGTTGTTGGGGGAACCGGGGCACATTGGCCATATCGTCTGAACAGCTCTGGATAGGTCTTAGGAACCATCACTGAAAAAACTCTTCTCATACCCGGATTGTTGATGCCCTTGAGGCAGACGAGTAAAAAGGTGGGTTCTGTTTCTGTTTCTGTGCACTGTTTAATGTTATCTTTCTCTTAATCCTTAAATGACGGGCATCGCATACCACAAATTCTTTGTTTAGCTTTTTTACATGGCTAGCAAAGATGCACATATCATCACCAGCTAATGACAGCTGTTTTGTATTTGAGCTCCCTTTCCTAGCTTTTTAGAGATTAAAATGAAACCAATGGATTGACTGCCATAAAATATGCTATAAAATTGAGTCAATTTCAAATTAAAACTAATGTAGAGTCAGGGATGGTTAATCCGTCCAGGAGGGTAATTCCGTCCACCCCCTAATATAGGAATGAAATTAAATTTATTACAGTTGTGTGAGTTTTAAATACAAGATAAACTCGTTTTTCAACTAATTTTGCCGTATTTATCATGCTAACAGCCTCTTAATGATTTTTCAGGTCCATTTAATAACAGAGGACAAAATACAATGAAATCCTGTGACGTCATCACAGTCATTTTGTGAATTTCTTGCAGGCTTCTTGTTGCCTATTTCAATCAACAAAAAACGTTTTGAACGAAAAAAAAAAGCTTTGAATGACAAGTAGGATTTTATATTTCTTGTAGGATTTTTTCAATAGCTTAATTGCAACACCTGGGCAGGTGATATAATGGAAATAAAAGTGGACGGAATTACCATCATTATTTTTAAATCTGGCTTGACTGGGTGATTATAAATCCGTCCACCCATTTCAAATGGGACTTAAAAGTACTTTTATGATTTTTAATACCTATAAATGGCATAACACTGATGATAGAAATTAGTTTGAGCAATTAGACCACTTGACTGGGTTGAAATAATTTTTCAATCGTAATTGAGGCAGTCAATTGAAATTGCTGACAGTTAACTTTGCCTCTTTTATTTAATTGTTTTATTTTAAGTGCAATAAGTACCCCACTATTCTAAAATCGACAAAGAATGCTTTGTGAATATTGTTAGATTGCAAAACTTGAAAAAATCACAAGATATGACAGGTATGTGGTGCATAATACCCTGTGGACGGATTTACCATCCTTGCTGGACGGATTTACCAGCAATCTGGACGGATTTAGGTGCCCTAACCTTCAAATTTCGTTGCCATGGTTTCGGCAAAACTTATTTGAATATTTGACTTTTTTGGGTTGCTGATGAAAGTACGGAATATGCCCCTTTCAATGGTATTCCCATATTCGTGGAAAGACAGTTTTAGCCAAAAGTGGACGGATTTACCCTCCTTGACTCTATTTGGCCAAAATTACGAAATGTTGTGAAGAGTGTTTAAGAATCAGATAAGAAGTTAAAACTCATTGTTTCAATCTGTTCATGAAACCAATGCAATATACACTGCGTAACGTGGTGATTGCTTATATTTTCAGGAAGCCAAGTGCTCAAAAGCTAACCCTGAAGAATTGTGGTTCATCTCAAGGCCCATTGTGCACACGTCAGCGACCATCAGCATTCCAGATGATAACAGTGTGGGCCTTTGCCTAGATTATTCTTGCGTTTATGCTAGTTACCAGGTGTACGACATCCGGTGTTCACCAACATTTAGAAGAACATTTTCACGCTTGTGAACTATTACATTGCATTCTTATTGGACTATTACATCAAAAAATGTATCATATCAGCATGGTTATATCTGAATATGAAAATATGTATTTCATTTGCTTTTTATGTGTTTTGTGGTTTCCTGGTCTTTATATTTAATAATTTGAATAGTAGTTATACACTTGTTATTTCTTCCTACATTTATATATATATCTTTATGCATGCTAATTTCATTTTCTTCTTGTATTTTGAAGTTCTATAAATAGATAGATATGAATAAATAAAGTCATGTATTTTACCCCTGTGTGCTCAAAATATACAAAAAAGGAAAGAAGAAATTTCCAGAATTTTTTTTTGTACGAAACACCAATGGTAAGGTAAAAAAAACTTACCTGGATATTTGAAAATCTTATGGTTTTCCAGCAAACCAGCTAACTTTTTATTTAAATTCTTTATATGGCTATGAAAGCCCTATGGGAATGATGAAACTAACCAATTGATAACTAGAAAAACCCATTTTGGATTAATAAATGCTCGGTGATCGAATAATGTAAATCCAGTTATGGATATTTGTAAAACCTAAAAAGGGTGAATATTTACTTCATTTGGTTTCTATAAAACAAAAGATTAATATGTACAAAACCAGCTAATGAAATATTTTATAAACCGCAAATGGTTTAATAAACAACCAGAAAATCAGTGTTGAACAATCCTTCATAGGTTTCTTGATAAACCACCAAATGTTTTATATCATTCCAAATTGGATTTTAAGATGGTGGTTTCTTATTTTTTTTCTTATCAATTCATAATTAATCATATTTTTTTCAGGGATTTTCAATACTCATATATGTTATATATGGGTGAACAGCTGTGTTTTTTCACAGCTTTAATATGGTTACTGCAAGTGTATGTGTCAAAATTTGAAAACCTTGAAATTTCAGCTGAAAAAAATTGGAAAATTTCTCGTTCCAGAAATGCATTTTAAAGTTTGCGTTGGGTGGTTCAAACAATCAGCTATCACTGCACTTTCATGTCCAAGGGTCCCAATGCCCCGCTGATCTGTACTGAGGTGATAAACATAGCTGTAATGTTTTTTGATTGTCATTAAAATCACACTTCTAACTAAAAAATCCTGACCACTTAGGGCTAAACAATCTATTGCCAATGATTAGGCAAGTTGCTTGCACATTTTGGGGCCAAGTTCCAGGTCTCTAATACCAATTTATTTGAGAAACTGCATTAGATCAATTAAAATACCAAATATGTGTGTAATTAGCATGATGCCTATAACTTGAAATCTGTACCACTTAGAGCTGAATAATGTATTTACAACAAATAGGAAAATGGCGTTTCTGTACAAATTGAGCTATATTTCAGGCCTCTATGACCAATAGTTATTGAGATAGAACATGTCCTTTAACCAGAAATTTACAAAAACAAACAAAAATACTTTTTTCATCAATAGTTTGGATTCTGAATAATAAAGATGATCTCCACTACTTCCTCCAATGCCCAGTGTCTTTACTAAACCATATTTCAGATGCTAGACAATAGTAAAATGTTACTGGCACCCCATATTTGGTTAGTAGTTTCAGAGAAGCATGAAACTTCATACTAAGCATGCCAGTGGAAGGTAAGTTGCAATTCATACTAAGAAGACTATATAATAATCATCATCAATAGCCTTTTTTTAATGTCATAGTTTTCTCTCATCACTACTTAAAAGCATAACCATATTTGAAATGATAGCCATATGAGTGACACAACCCTCTTTCCTGTTGTCATGTAAAAAAACCTTTCATTGACCTGCCCTTTTCCTTTTTCTAAACTGTTTTTACTTCCATAGTCCTTCAAACAGACCATTTGGTGCATTTTCCAAAAGACTCGGAAGCATAAAACGGTTAACTAGGGCGACATGTGCTGTTTTGAATGTGCAAGACGGTAGCATTTATCACGACTCCTGTGCTAGATTGTGTCAACGCTTAACACAGGTTATTCTACAGTGGTTAACTCCCACAACTTATATTTAAAATCGGTTACTGGGAAAATAATTTAGTCATTATATAACATGAGGTCAGCTCAAACCATGGCTAAGTCATTTTCCCAGTAACCCTTTTAAAAGTAGAGTTGAAGGAGTTTACCACTTTAGGGTAATCTGTGTTAAGCGTTGATACAATCTGGCACTGGTGGATATTTCAATTTTAAAACATTGCTTCATTCCTTTCAGTGGACATGGACGAACTGAAACATGACTTATCCAGCTTCAGATATGAAGTGATGGCCTTGTCAACAAGGGGCCAAGCTCTTCAAGAGGCCATAAATGTTGTGAATGCCAAATTAGACTTGGCAAATTCTATGCAGGGGCCATTCAACCAGACTCAAGAGGATTACGACAAAAGAGAGAGAGAAAAATTCAAAAAATTTCAAAGAAAATTAAAAGTATAGATGTTTGGGAAGGAAGTTGGAATGATGTACCTTACACAGGGAAAAGCCGAATTCCATCCATACCAACAATAGAAATCCATGAAGAAATTGTGCCCCAAATGTGGATAACTATTTTTATGACGTGCTAAACGGTGTTTTGGTAAATATTTTAATTTCATTTTATTCATTCTTCCAAGACTAAGTGTTTTTTTATTCTAGGATGAAAATACATTTTAAGAATCTCAATATTATAGCTTACCAAATGATTCATTTTCCACCAACAGCCTTCAGGATTTCTTTTCTGCGGCATCAATGATTGATTTTTCCAAGGCTTTTATGCTTAATTTTCCCACTGCCCTTATGGTTAATTTTCCAATTTTCCTGTGTCCTTAATAGCTGATTTCCATGGCATTTGGCAGCATTTTAAAGGTTATCAAAAGAAAAACATCGAAAAATGGCTGAAGATGCTGGTAAGCTGAAAGTTTGACTTTAAGAGTAGGTAAATGCGTAATTCTATCAGATCTATCTAAGAACTTTTTTCTTGTAACCATTTACAGGTTCTCCGGATGAGACAAAAATCGAAGACTTCGCCTCAACTTCCACATTAGGATACTTGTCAAGTTTGGATAGTATTAACATGCAAAATCAAGACTACGAAAAGAAGGATGGGCCAATGAACAGGAATACTGACAATGCAAGAGATATCCCGGCACTGATCATTCAACAGGACCCAGACAATGTTTCGGTGATATCAAACGCAATCAATGGGTCTGAAGTTTCACTGACAATTGAGGTCTCTAATGATAACGAAGAGTCCCACAACTCCAAAGATACCTTTACCCAGGATGACACTGAATCTCAAATCGTCTCCGACAACAAACGATACACAGACAGTGAACTAAAAGACTTTATACGACTACTTAATAAAGCAACCAATGCAGAAGTGAAACGAAAAACTGCTCACTTGAAAAATGTTTCGTCAAAAAGGCAAAGATCTACTCGCCCGCTGGAAAGAGTAACGTCCGCACCTGTTACTTTAGATCACTCTTTGTCCACCTCTGATGCATAATAGACAATTAGACATTATGGGTGTTTTCGGAAAGACTTGCACCCATATAGGTGAATAGCCTGGAACTAGAAGAAACATGGTACAAAATATCGCGACCCGCATTCTCCCTGATATCGGGGAGTAGCCAGAAACCGTGCAAGCGAGAATTGATGTTGGCACCTTCTTGGAAACACGAGAGTCGAGTCTGGATTGTTCAGAAACAAATCATCGTTACCCTTGTCACACAAGTTACCCAGGAAACCTTTCTGAAAACACCCATAGTATTTCACTGAAGCTTCACGAAGTACTCAGTAGGAGGCTCGCTCAGAATCCCTTACCGCTATGGGATGAAAAGATATCTATAGATCGTTGTCTTTGATTGGTCCAACTTATGCGCTGCCAGGCTGAAGTAGAGACAGAGCTTTTTGAAGTGCTGCTGCCCACCGATTTGTTGGAACAAACTCAAGTGATTTTCACATAAAACAACTTATGACATTATGTGCTTCCAAGCTCTATGATTTGCAGTGAATCTTTAATGTAACAACTTGTTTCTGCAGATTAAACTATTAAATTGTACATTTGTTTTAAAATGTATAAATCGCCAATTTTTACGGCAGTAAAAAAAATCGGTATGCAGATTTGGTGATTCCAAGCTAATAGGTCAAATCAAAAAACAATGAGAAGAAAAAGCGATTAAGGTCATCTCCTGATTTTTCCAAAATGAGCCAGAAAATGAGTTACCTGCACAAATTAATAGGGAGATCATATATTTTTCTAGTTATTCAGCAACCATTGACTGAAGACATGACCCACTGAGCCAACTGTTACAATTACAGTATAGTGGGTTTGCCGGTTAGGTATAATAGGTTGCTCCTAAGCACTTGGCTTTGTAGGCCGGCCTTTTAGCTCAACTAGTTTGATAGCAGACCTTTAAGGGGAAAGTATTATGCAATCATAAATTACTGGTACCTGGAAATATATTTTATTACAAGTTTTATTACATCCTTCACTGAAGGTAAAAAATCATTGTTGCGAATTATTAAGTACACGAAGCACAACAGTTGCAACAGATCCTTCTTACTTTGCTCCTATACAACAGATCCTTCTTACTTTGCTCCTATGCAACAGATCCTTCTTACTTTGCTCCTATGCAACAGTGACAGATCCTTCTTACTTTGCTCCTGTGTTGTCTGGTGGACAACACAAATATGACAGGGAAAGCAAATGGAGCCATTGCAAATTGACATATCAAGATGGCCACGGTAGTGACATTGTGATTAACATCAACAGTTCTTTGAATCACATGGAGCCCAAATGAGACGATCATCACAAAACTGAAGAATACAAATCTGGCTTCAATAAGTCTGTCTGTTATTGTCTGCTTCCGCTGAGAAGCCTTACGAGTGTCTCTCATGTGTTTGGAAAGAAAAAAGGAAGCTACAGTCATTGCAATGCACATCAGGCCATGTACAACCAAAACAGCTGACGTTTCCATCCAATTCAATTTCATCATGCACAGTTGGCTAGGCACTTTGCCATTGCCTATTTTCTGTGTCAGGCCAATGAAACTACCAATTACAGATGCAATCAAGACAATGTACTGTTTATTGCATCTTTTGTTAGATTTAATGGATCTCATTGTCCTGCATGTTTCAAAATAATGAAGCATGGCAAGAAATGGATAATATAAACCAAGCACAAACAAACTCCTTGCAATCATTGCACAATTCCATTGCTTATTTAAGTCAATCACTAATATTTCCGAGCTTGTATTTTGTTCTTGTTGAAAATGGAAAATCGCCAAAATAGTTGCAATGAGTAGTCCTGATAAACTATTGTGAAAAATAAGGTAATGGTATGAAATTTTCATCAAATGATATGAATGTTCCATGGCCAAGAAGTTCATCAGAATGATAACTAACAGGAAAGGCAGAGTTATCCATGCCTTTCTAGGATAATTAAATGGGCAAATGTTGTGTAGCTTGGTCTTTTTGATATGTGCACAATGTTCAATATTCACTTCTCTTTTTAAACAGCAAAAGTGTAAGTTGCTGGTTGAGAACTGAGACAACTTGATCTTGAGAAAATCCTTTGAAACACTCAGAAGCTTTGCACTGTTGAAATGTAATTCTTCAAGATTGTCTATTCCTTGATACAGTTCTGATTTTAAATGCATTAATCTTGTATTTGAGAGGTCAATATATTTCAATTTGGCCAGCCTGCAAAAGGAACATGCATCTACTTGATACAATTGTGTATTCTTTAGTGATATATGTGTTAATAGTTCAAAATCGGAAAAGGATTCTTCAGTAATTCTTGTAATTGCAGTTTTTTCCATGATTAAGTATTTCAATTCTTTAAAATGTAAACGCCTTGAAGAAAAACGCCTCAACGGGTTGTTACCAATATTCAGCTTGACCAATTTGGGTATTTGGAGGTTTTTCATCAGTGCCACATCTGATATATTTGAGTGCGAAATATCAATAAACCAAACATCATGTAATTCAACTGATGTGATTAAATGATTTAATGTCAGTCTTATTACAGCTATAGATGATCCTTCGTTCTTCAAACTGACAGGGTTGATGCAATAAATGGCCCTTCCTAAGCATGTGCACTGGTGTGGACAATTTCTTGTACAAACCCCTTCGTCATCACCAGACAGAGGACAATGCAACACCCCATCACATATCTCTGTAGGGTGAACACACATTTTCTCCTTGGTACAACGAAGCATTCTACTGCATGTCCATGATGCACAATTTGATTCATCATCTCCCAGTGGACAGTCAATAATTCCATTGCAAACCAGCCTAAACGGGATGCACCAATGTTGATCCTGACATGTATACTTGTCTTTACAAAACAAGTGATTGCATCCAAAGTCAGTTCTACAGTTCTGAAACTGCCATGCTTCTGTGCAAGGTATAGTTTGACTGTAAAAATCAGTGTCATGCACGCAGTCATATTCTTTTGGATAACATATTGTTGAATCAAACGGACAAATATATTTTGTGTAATCGATGTTTGTGTAATTGAAATACTCACTTGTATATACGCTCTCTGCACAAGTTTCATTACACTGCTGATAGAGCATTGAATTTAGTGCATTAGAGTCAGTTTTGATACATGACTGCTCTTGTTTTTTAATCATTAAAGGGCTCCACACTTTGTTATATTGTGACCAGTCTGGGCATTCTCCTTCATCTTCACCGAGTTCACAGTCTTCAATGAGATCACACAGTCTTGAAACTGGGATGCATGATCCATCCCTGCAGGGAAAGTAGAGCTTGTTATCTGAGGTGTAAGAGCATGGGTTTGTGCAGTTCAATTCATCACTATTGTCAATACAGTGTGGTCTTAAATCACAAAAGTAGGTCTCCGGAATACATTCACCATTATCACAAGGTCTGAAACCTTCTTCACAAGATTGTTTCATTGGCAAAGGTTTCTTCAAGCACAGCACTCCCAGCTGTTCGTCTTCACCCGTGTGAATTGGCAAATCCTGTAAATTTGTGACAATTGCAGAACTAATCTCTGAAATGCCTTTAGTGGATGTGTACACATCTACTCTACCGTCATATCTCAGCTGAATTATATAATTTGAGCCATGGTATGACATGACAAAATGTGGTAAAGATGTATACCCTGGGCCCGTCTTACCCAAACCACCAACTTTTTGGCAGGATAATTCTATATCCTTTTCTTCAATTAGTTTTTTGTTTTTAATATGCTCTACTCTTAGACATTTCTTGTAGTCCAATATCCATCCAGTATCACAGTAATACTCTTTATTGGTACTGTCACACAGTAATATATTACTATTATCAGGGGGCATTTGAGAAGTTGGGTATTGACAAAAAAAAGTCACATTTACAAATTTCTTGTTGCAATCAATGTAAGTCCATGTTCCTGTGGAGGGTATCATTGCCATGCACAAATCATTGTAGTTATTTGGCTTTTTGTTATTGCGTATAGCAGATAGCAGATATTGATACTCTTCTTCATTGACCCTACTCGAGCCTTTGACTGTGTACCTGTGTGACGCATTCAATGCTAATTCTGCCATTCTGTGTGGCACATGTAGCTTGTTGAATCCCCTTTGTCGCCGTTGTGACTGAAAGAATAGTCCTAAAATTATGAATGAATTGGTGTATCCAATAATTCACACTGCTCAATGCACATACCGTAATATGGGGTGAATTGGGACACTGGGGTGAATCGGGACAGAACAGGGAAACATTTTATTTGCTCAAAAGCACCAATTTCTTCTTGCCTTAGGAATTTGATTTTTGGCACACTTTTAGTAAACATACATGCGCATAATGTGGTATAATTTTGTATTTCTAATTGCAGGCAGTGATGAGCTGCAGCACATTAAACTTGGCCCTGCAGAAATGACATTTTTACAGGTGGTCAAAACTTTGCGTGTACTATAGAAAGTATAAATATTGCAGCCACCAAACTTGCAGCAAACTTTAAAATCAGTTTAAAATGGTCAAAGAGGACCATGATTACAGACTGGATATTGGATAGTGATTGTTTGGTCCTAGGTCAGATCCAGGTCTATAGCAAAGTTTCGGGATTGAACAAAATAACCCTACTTATTTTCATTTGGGTGTGCTGGTGTGGCTTTTTGATGAATATTATTGAACTTGGCATCATTTATAGTGGATTTAGTCCAAAATAATCAATCACTTGCAAAATTTGAAGAAAAATACAGTTTTCAAACGTTTTCTGTCATTTATGACATTTTTATAAATCTGTATATTATCAATGAAATTGATTTCAAGTTTCCTTCAAAATAATTTATTTCCATATTAAACATGTTTTCTATTGTTTATTCACAAGTAGCAACCAATCAAAGAAGGTAGGGAGTTTTGATTGTCGATTTAATGGAGTGTCCCGATTCACCCCAAAGTAAGGGGTGAATTGGGACAGTGGTTTTCTGGGCCCTGATCATTGGAAATTTAAGATATCACTTGAAGCTCCAAGGGATCGTTAGACCTTTTGCTTGGACACAATTTCACACCATATTTTCATTTCTGGGTTGATTTTTGGCCATTCTATAACAGAAAAACGGCCAAAACTGTCCCGATTCACCCCATATTACGGTACTTGTATATACAGTGCACTGTACAGGGTTGAGTGCGACCATAAATGCAATTTTAGCTTCGCTGAGAAGCTTTTGTGTTCCATGGTGCTTCAGCATGTGCGTTTGAGGGTATGTGAGTTGCCTTGAGCATGCAAAAGCTACAGAATGGATTTATATTTCTTTTGGCATGATGTATTCATTAAATTTTGTACTGTACAATACCTGATTAACTTTTGATGACCATTGGAGCCTTTCTCGGCCCACAGTTTAACAAATCTAAAACATAGGCTGCGCAGCAGCAAACCTTCAGCGAATAACACCTTTAGAAGATTACAATAATATCATAAAATTGGTGCGTTCCTGAAATTGCTTATAGGTATGCAATAGCGGTCGAGTAGTGGCCTTCCATTATCTCTATTTTTCCAATGATTCATAAAGTGTTATACGCATCAAAAAGCACTGCTAAATTAATCGCATAGGTGATTTGTTTAGAAAAATGCATAACTGTATATGCAATAGTGGGGAAGTGTTGGCTCCGATATAAAAAAATTCTTTTAAATATTTTTTCTCAATATTACAAAAACTATAGAATAGCCATCTGTCAGACCATGAAAAGGCACAACTAGACCATACAAGCCATATGTGTACCAAACTTCATCCATGTATATGGAATAGTGACCGGATGTTGGGCCAGAAACAAAAATAATAATTTTTATGTTTTTTTCAATATTTGAAAAAGTATATAATATTTTCCATCAGACCTTTCAAAAGGCACAACTAGACCATATTGACCATATGTGTACCAAAGTTTATCCATGTACATGCAATAGTGAGGGAGTCTTAGCCCAAAAAACAAAAAAAAATATGTTTTTATGTCTTTTCTCATTTTTTCAGAAAGTATAGAATATCTGTCAATGAGACCATCAAAAGGCACAACTAGACCATATAGGCCACGTGTGTACCAAATTTCATCAATGCACATGCAATAGTGACCGAGCCTTGGCCCGGAAACGAAAAAAAAATTATTTTTATATTTTGTTAATTATTTCAAAAAGTATTTAAGATCTATTCATCAGACCATCAAAAGGCACAACTAGACCATACAGGCTAGATGTGTACCAAATTTCATCCCCATACTTTCAATAGAGGCCGAGTGCCGGGCCGGAAACGATCTATCCGCCCGCCGCCCGCCCGCCCGCCCGCCCGGCGGACGGACAGCATTTTTACCCAAGTGATTACAATACCTTCTTCGAACTTCGTTCGCTGAAGGTAAAAAGGCCTCTTCTGCGCTGCATGCACTATAATTTTCTGCTGTAGCACTAGCAGCTAAGAGGGTAAATGTTTCTTTATTCTCCCAGAAAAAACGGCCATTAAACGTCCGTGGAATGTTCCAACAACTAAATAAACAAAATTTCAATGTTTACTTGAGAAAATCCGACCAGAATTGGCGATATTAGCATGAAATTGTAGAAAATCCAAAGCCTGCTGGTGCAAGTTTTACGACAGTTCAGTAACATTTAGGCCTAAGTCTTAATCATCTGCTTATGTGTGGTATCTTGCAGTTGTCGAAATTCACTTTTAAGCTATGTGCCCTCCGAGCGCCCATTCTAGTCATTATCGTATTTCTAAATACTGTATTTGTATTTAGATACCCTTATGCCGTGGCCTAGTGCATAAGGTGTTCATCTGGCAACTGAGACGTTGCAGGATCGACTCCCACCCCTGGCATGGAGGAACTGATCAGATCCTCCATAACTCTTTGCTTGACTTCACCCAGGTGTAAATGGGTATTTGGCTATAGGCAGTGATGGCTATTGTAGAGTGACTTAGTATTGTGTGCACTGGAAACGACTGCCTGGCTGTATACTCCCCGGGGAGTTGAGAAAGGCTCATGCTTGAACAGGCCTGCCAAGGGTGTAATTGTAAAGTGTGTTGAGACTGACTTTGTCGGTGTAATGGACTATAAAAAAGTCTACATTTACAATTACATTTTGGAAATTTGCCAGTATTTGTATTTAAATACTTTGCAAAGTATTTGTATTGGTATTTGAATACTTTGCCAAATTTGAAAAGAATTTGTATTTGCATTTGCATTTTCATCAATGTATTTTGTATTTACAACTACTGTTTCAAATACTTAGGAGCAAGTTTTTCTGAGATTCACAAAGGGTGTGTTACATCACTGTCTCAGACTATGTTCACATTCTGCTTCTTGGTAAATAGTTACTGAAAGGCGAGAATACTTGCATCTGACCAAAATCTTGTCGCAGAGCAAATCTTTGATAATTTTTTGACAAGCATTATGCATGGGGACATTAGTTTTCCGCAATAGTGGAAAACGGATGGAATTGACCTTCTGAAATGAAATTTGCTGTCTGAAATGGAATTGACAATTTCACAGTAAAATACTCATATTATTACTAACGGAGGTGAATCACATGCATTCTGAAGCAGAAAAGGCCCTACTTTCGATACAAAGTGCATTGATGTTTCAATCTTGTGCCACAGTATCCTTACAACATGCAACTTTTGATGAAAAACTTTTTCTATTAACGATTTTGAACTGTGGCCAAAATTCACCAAACATGCCAAAAAGATTTCACTGATGCCATTTTGTTTAGGCGGGAAAACGTAAAATGAAGAGCGGCAGGATGTAAAATGCGGTCTGAGTGGATGTGAAATGTGGAATCCGGTAAAAAATGGAATTGGCATTTTACAAAAACAGAATTTGACCAAATTTGAAGCAGAAAACGAATGCCCTACATTTTTCAACTATTGTTCTTCTCGATTTTCCAGGGGCATAAAACTCAAACATTATCAGTTACACCCTGCTTGTTTGGAGGGTACGGGAATATACACCATGAAGGACTCCATACACCACGAAGCCGAAGGCTGAGTGGTGTATGGAGGCCTGATTGGTGTACATTCCCGTACCCTCTAAAAACAAGCAGGGTGTAACGGTTTTATCCTCATTCATCTCTCTTTTATGCTAAATCTTTCCCAAGCAATTTTATTCTGGTCAGTCAATCGCGAGCACACCCTTCATCTGTGCACTGCTAGAATGGGATTGAATCCCAGACACAGGAATACCTGTCAATTGTTTAGCCACAAGGTTAAGCTACCTGCTGCAACTTGATTTTTGTAAATCGGATGATTATTGAGTGCACAAGAAGATAAATCGTAATGCAGTACTCAGGCCTACCTGGTCGCTGCTGACCAGATAAAGATGCTTCACATTACGTGACGTCACCAACTGAAGTGATGTCACAAGGCCCTAGCAACCATTATGACATCATTGTTTTTCCTGTACACCCTGTCTGATGAGCACAGAAGGGGTGTATGGTCTCATACACCTCAGCTCTCAACCAATCAGAATCCAGGATTAACACTGGACTGAGGATAAATATACATACACACACATGTACCCTAAGAAATCATCCTTATTTGAGACCATTTCATGACAATAGAACGGGTACACCTACCAGATACATTACTGAAGACGATCGCAGAAGTGTCACAGCATTAATTCGTCCATCATAGTCAGCTGGTACTGTTTTTGATTCATCAAAATACCAATCAATTATTTTGGAGCGCATCACATCTGTCCACGCATATCTGTTTTCAACTGACCAAAGTTGAGCTCCTTGCTTCTTACAAACTTGTTCTGATTCCAACCAGGACCCAGTGAAGTTAATGTGGATATCAAAGCACCTCATTACGCCATTTATTATGCTGTATTTACCATACTTAAGGCATTCATCGTTTATAGTTTCTTTATATGGTGTTATAAGATAGGAGTATAAAGACATGGCTTCAAATTTTGCATTAACAATGATCCACATGGATAGTGCATCCTCGTGTTTCGTAGATATATTAACCATTATTGACAGGAACTGCCCGTAACTCCGCCAAACGAATGGCATCTGCTTCTCTGTAAACTCATATGTGTGAACAATGTCAGAATGATATATTTTGTCAACTATGGTACATTCCAGTAGTCTTCCAGATGATGCGGATATTTTATTTTGAAGTTTTTCTAAGTACATTGCTACCAAAAACTCATTTGCATATTCCTTCATACTCCTCCATTGACCAAGGAAGGAAACATCAAATGCAAATACCCCAGTACCAACCTTTAGAGAGAACATGTGACAAGGCCCATCAAATGTTGGCTTATTTTGTATAGTTTGTACTGGTAGAAGATTGATTGTCATGCAATCCTTTGCCTTTTCTTCTTCTTCTTCAACAGAAATGGTAAAGATATGGTTCACTAGGCAATTGTAACTAATTTGGAATTTTTGGTGCCTAGATGTAAAATCCGTACTCTGATATTCCATTATTTTAATGTCTCTATTTGATTCAACCATGACTTGCTTTAATGAGTCAATATTCGCAGCTTTGACCGCACAAGGAACTTTAGCTCTTTCTTCAAATCTTAGCAAAACAGAAAATTTAAGGTTGTTAAATCCAAGTGCTATTATGTGAAATTGGCATGTCTGATTACTGTCTGAGATTGTGTTCGACACAAGTTGCAGAAACAAGCAGCCGGACCTAAGTTGAAACACTGCAACACCTTCCTCTGTACATGTCAATCCGGAATAACGATAAAGATGATTTTTGAAAATTGATGAAGAACAGATTGTGCAAGGATTAGTTATTTTGCGGCACCTATTATCAGACTTTTTTGAAAAAAACAGTGTGCCTTTTGACATAGTTGAGCCATAGCTGTAAATTATAACATTTATTTCAAAATCTGATGTGCCGAAAGTCTTATTGGTATATAGCATCATCTGTACTTTGGAACACAATGGACCAACTCTGAGAGCTGGGTCATCAATAGTTATAAAATCCGCAATGACTAAACCATGAAACTGGCAAATATATCCTAGGGGTATATCTCCTTGATATGCCGGCTGAATTTGGTACTGCATCTTATTCTGCCCTGTGATTTCAAAACACAGTAACTGCCATTTCAGTGATTTTGAGAAAAACGCATTTCTTTGTTTGTAACATTGTGACCTCTATATCTTAATCTCCAGATGAAGCACCCTCAAGTCAATGCTTCAAATATGAAGAAATATAGTCAAAGTGTATGTGTCTATATCATTTATCACTCAAAACGACTTCTTATGGATGTATAAGACAACATTGTGCTTTTTAATGACTTACTGTGTTTTGAATGAGAAACCTTTGATTTTTTATTTAGGTCATTGCTGAAGATGTCTGCTCAGTTGAAGTGAAAAAACAGTATCTCCTGGTTTGTGTCATGTCAAAACACAGTAACTCAAAAAGAAGCCAAAGAGATACTGTGTTTCAAAACAAAATGAGTAAATTACTGTGTTTTGGCCTGACATGACTGGTCCATTTTGGTGTAGACAGTTGATACTGTGTTTGTTTATCATGGATTTGTGGGGTAACTAGAGGTGATACAGGTATGAAATTTGGCATAGAGGTAGATATTATTAATAGGATTGAGAAGTTATGCTCAACTCAGTTACTGTTTTTTGGTCACTTACTGTGTTTCCATTTCACAGGGCAGTATTATATGACACAGAAATTATTCTTGATACATCATAAATTAGATATGAGGTGTTTCTTAAATCCCATTGCAATAAAAAGTCCCTACTTTCCGAGGGATAAATAATTTGAGCTTTTAATGGGTTAATTCCTGTAAAGGAAATATTAAAATATCTCAGAGCATTCAACTGAGAATTCAGTTCATAAACAATGTACAACTGAAAGGTACTGGCTGTTATACTGCCTGATTCAGTCCCTTCACAGGTGAAATCTATTCTTTGTGATGTGTGAGAAGGTCCATCATAAAAGGAAAGCCATTTGGAGCAACTGGAAGTCATCACATGTACATGAGTTCCAATGACAGTCCTAAGTAAAACATGGTATTCAGTAATTTCTGTTTGAACCCTGTAGACAAATGGCATGAGTCGAAAATATTTGATCATATTGGGTTGTACAGACTCATGTGTCGCAATTGTGTTGTAGCTGATGGTGACGTTCACTTGAACAGTGTGTACAGCTATATTTATATCCTCATTTACTGACTTATTAAAATGCACTGTGACATTGCCCAGGTAATCAAAAGAATTACTACTGCCTTTACTGAGTGTGGTTATCGTGTTGTGGCTAACAGTAGTGTTGCACTGAGTGGCCTGGAAATTGAATTTTAGTTTTGATACTGTGAATAATTTTAGCATTCTTAACTTAACTAAACTGTGTGAATAATTAGTTATTACACTAGTAGACAGCTGATTGACATAGAATTGAATGCCGCCGTGTGTTTTAGTATGCAGTCAGGATCACTTGCTAAAAGCATAGAGGTAGATGTTTTCATAAACCCTCTATGTATTCATAGAGGTAACCTCTATGAATCCATCTACCTTGCAGTATTTCCTCCCATGCACAAATTAAATGAAGATTGCACTAAATATTTTTGCATGAACTGAAAGAATACATGTTTTGGAAACTTTTCATCGCGGGAAATCAAAATTTCTATGTGGCGTTCTCCAGCTGGAGTCTGTAAAATCTGCAGAAGAGATGCATTATGGGTGGTTTATTTATATGATGAAAAGTGAGCTAAACCCTTCCTTTTTATGCTGGAAAAAAAAAGTGTTTAATGTTTGATTGCTTTCCTTGAGGTGCCAAAAAATAGTAAAATTGTTAAGGTAGATGAATTCATAGAGGTAACCTCTATGAAAACATTGAGCTCTATGAAAACAGTGACCTCAATGTTTTTAGCAAGTGGCCCTGACTGTATGAGTTTTATCCATAACTGACAATGTGAAGTAATCTTCAGTAAATGGATCTCCGTTAGGGAAGTTATGAACAGTCAAATTAACACACAAACTTTCTGGAACTTGCAACTTCCATGTACAATTCATAACTCTGTCAGTTGTAATCTCCACTGATCCACATAGCCCTTTCAAGATGCCTTCACAATTATTGTAACTTGTTTGGTAACATCTGTTCCATATATCATTGTACGTATTCATAGCGGTCGTCACAGTGTCTGTTAAAGTCAACTTGGAATTTTTGTGCATATTGGAATAAATGCTTCGGGTTACATAATTATGCCAATTATTTGGTAAATCGAAGCAGTTAAATTTACTCACACAAAAGAGAAGATAAATTAAAAGTATGATGTTAAAGTTTATCATCAATTGTTTCATAATTATACTGCTGTGCATAATACCTTCATTAACAATGTACCTCTATGGCAAACTTATAAATCAAGTATACAACAAGTTTGAATGTATCCAGTTTCTCCTCAATAGGATGCTCAGATCCACGAGTAAAAGGCCTCAGCACTAAACATATTTATAGCGCCGCTTGAGCACCTGCATAGTAGGTGCTGTGGGCGTAGCCCGCCAAGCAAACTTTAATGTCAAAGAGCCAGTCACGTGACCTCCTCAAAATACCATGCGATAAAAAATGTTTGTACATCTGAGCATGCGCACTGACGCCGGAAATGTACAAGAATCTTGTCCGTAAGTTGACGCCACTCCACACTGTGAGTTGTGGGAACTGTGCTTAGCTCGCCTGGTTGCCAAGACGATGATATCAACAGATCACGCCCTCAACGAAAGATCAACCACGTGTGAGAATGGATCAACATTTACCACAAAATCTGGTGATTATTGTTCACGTGGATGGTTCAGGAGGATGAAACACATTCAAGTTAGTTTTTTAACACTTCAGGATCATAGAAATGCTGTTATACATGTATTAGAGGAAATCTGCCAGGGGTTTTATTCTGATCAACAAATTGTTACAAAATGCCAACTTCGCAGCACCATGTTCCCTGCACGCATGCTTACAATACTTGTCTAAAATGAAAGAAATTAAGACGTTACCAACCTGTTAGGGCAATGCAAAACGAAAATAGGACACTGCAGCCAAGGTAAATCTAGTATGAATGTAAAAGAAAATCATTTTCAAGTCAGAATAACCTGACGGAAAATGTCAAACTGACAAACGTTCCTCTTGCTGACGTCACGGCACTTATCCACTTATCCAGGCACCAATCAACAAAACCCAGATGTTTTCACTTACGTCATAACAATTTTAACAACAAAACAATCTCATTTTCTGATTGCAAATTGAGTGAAATGAGTGCAAAATCATGTAGCCTTTATCGGTCAATGACATTTGACAATCAGACTTGATCATGTTTGGCCTCTTTGGCCTGGCATTATTTTCAGGAAATAAATCTAAAGCAGCAAACTTTATTTCAACACTGATAGCACATGCAAATAATTATCCCCACACAGCTATGCTGTAGGGGATTCAGTTTTGAAATCCATAAATACGGCATCCATCAAATATCACAAAAACCATACCATGTATGTTCATGAAACTTGGTGAGCATACATTTAGTGGTGTGAAGATGTTTGACAAGTTTGACAAGTTTGACAAGTTTGACAAGTTTTATTCGGGAGTCCAAATATCAGCAATACACTGTTTTGGCTTTGGAGCCCTCATAAACGACTTTCAACACATATAAATAATATAAATATAATATTGGCACAATTAAAATTAATACAGTGATAAAATTTGGCAATTAAGTAGAATTTAAAAACAACAGGATGTATGTATAATCATAAAAACAGTTTAAAACATTTGAGATAAAAACTAAGAGTCCATATATAAGTGTTTCACAACCATCCTTTTAAAACATTTATAGTTGTCACAGTCTCTGATTTTGGTTGGCAATGAATTCCAAGCCTTAGTACCGTTCATCTTTAAGGAGCTTTTGTGGCTGTTTGTCACATAAATATTTCTTCGGGTCGCTGCCCGCGTGTTGTAAGCATGTACAGAATTCACCTCTTCAGCTATGTTGGTGAGATAGTCTGGGGATTCTTTGTTCACGATCTTCCACATTTGGCAGCATAAATTGAAGTTTAATCTCTGCTCGATGTTAAGCCACTTTAATGATGTTAGCATGTTACTGATGTGAGTCCGATAGTGGCATTCAAGAATGATCCTCATTGCACTGTTTTGGATTCGCTGCGGTCTCAGTAAGTCTCTCTTGCAGACACCATTTCCCCAAACAGTGCTTCAGTAATCAATATGAGGCAGTACTAGTGTGTTATACAGAGTGACTCTAGTTATCTGATCGACATATCTGGATGCTCTTCTAAGAATACCTATTGATCTGTTTAGTTTACCTATTAATGCATCCATGTATTCCTTGTATTTCAAATTCTCATCAATAATAACACCTAGATATTTTAAGCTTTTAACCTGTTCAATATTTTCACCATCAAGATTTAGTAGCAAGTTGGTATTACAGAGATGTCGTCTTTTTTGGTGATTACAGATTAATAGACTGTTTGTCTTGCCTATATGCAGACTAAGCTTATTGGCACATAGCCACTCAAATACTGACTTGAGCTCTGAACTGAGCACAGTCTTCACAGTAACAATGTCATCAGCTGCGAAATAAAAAGCTGTGTCATCAGCATAAATATTTACGTCACAATTTGTAAAACATGTAGGCATATCATTTACGTAAAGAATGAACATCAGGGGTCCCAAAATGGACCCCTGGGGCACACCGCATCTAATCTGCTGTGGTTCAGACATATTGTTGAACATTGTACACAGTTGAAGTCTACCTGAGAGATAAGTTTTGAACCACCTAATTTCTTTATCTCGGATACCATAATAAGACATTTTATCCAACAAAACATTATGATTTACCGTATCAAAGGCCTTTTTCAGGTCTAATGCAACTAGGCCAATTAATTTACCGTTTTGTAATTCCGAGTACAATTTTTCGTTTAACCTATGCAAGCTAGTTTGACAGGAATGTCTCTTTCTAAACCCTGATTGCTGAGCACAAAGTAATTTGTTGTCATTTAAGTAATTATACAGTTGGTGATGTACAATTCTTTCAATAAATTTGGATATAACCGGCAGGACTGACACAGGTCTGTAATTTCCAGGTTCTGATTTTGAGCCTTTCTTAAAGATAGGCGAGATACGGGCAGCTTTCCAATCTAAGGGAAACTCTCCAGTTGAGAGCGAGAGATTAATGATGTAAGCTAAACTGTTGGCAATAGCCGGGGCTGATATCTTAAGAATTCGAACCTGTAAATTATCTGATTAGATGTCAAATCTAACTTTCAATCAACCAATTATGATCATATTGAAAATCACAGAAGAATTTAAAAGCATGCTGCTCTGGTTTTGAGTCAAGCCACCATTTTGTCTAATTTGCACACCAGGGGTCATCCTCCCATTCTGGAGCAGTCTGCCACCTAGGGAGTGGTGGACAGTGCCAGTAGACACAGTGGTCCTTCAGCCCACCAAAAATTTTAGCTTGTGCTTTGTGCTGCATGTAATTTCACATATATTATTTCAAACCATAACATCTATCAGACAGACAGACTGTTAGATATAGATAGATTCTGATGTGTGGGGATTTTGTATACTATGAATACTTGTTGAACTGGCAACCGGTCGCCTTGGACTAAATCCTCTTGCAGAGTCTGATCCAGAGGCATGTACACCCAGAAAACAGCAAAATTAGAAATTTGTGTATGTTAAAAATAATTTCTGCCAAATTCTAGGGGGGCAGCTACCCCCCCCCAACACAAATGCATGTTACGGCCCTGACTTGATCTGTCTGCAGACTTTAGCATGCTCCCATTGCAGGGCTTGCTGACTAAACTGACTAAAATGCAAAACGGTTGATTAAGGGGGACTTTACAGCAGTTTTACAATTTTATTAACAATGAGTTGATTGTATTACCATCTGATTGTAGAGATTGGGTAGGGGTTAGGTTGTTAACCCCCCCCCCACTTGGGCCTGTAGATTTTAATGGAAAAATAAATATTTCTATGAATTCATTTTTAAGGGGCTACATTTTCATTTTAACAGTTTTGAAAGAAATTTACACTTTAATATTGCTTATATTGCTATTTAAGCCTATTATTTTGAAACTGCTGTAAAAATTATAACAGCCCCGCCTGCCCCTCCTTTCGCCCACTCCTTCGACCCCCCCCCCCCCCTCCTTCCACCACTGTCAATGTGTCATTCATGTACTGATCAGGACAAGACTTAGGGGCCGACCAGAAGATAGTTGGGGGAGGGCTATGGATTTTATCCCCAGATCGAACTTTTTTTTTCCCTCGCAATGTGCCAACGAACAATTTTTTCGCATGCGATCGAGCGACAAACTTTTTAAAACTGAATTTTAACATTACGGTGACCTAGCGTCCGGTGGAAACTTTTTTTTTTCTCTTGTGCAGAACGAAATTTTTTTCATTGTCAAGTGGGAAGCAAACTTTTTTTTTCTCCAAAAATCCATAGCCCCTACTCAAAGATCATCTGGTCAGCCCCTCCGTATTTCTTTGTTGACATTATGTTGATTCTTTTTGGTTGCTCCCATGTCAGTGACCTTTTGTAACATGGCGCAACAATGTAACAAGCTTTGCATTTCCAGACAAACAAAACGTCTGAGTTTTTGTTGCGTTTTTGGTACTTTTGCTCAATGACGTTTGATTAACCTTTGCACCTGAACATCTTAAACTTAATTAAGAATTACCTGAAGAAATCTTGCATCATCAGAAAATCAAAAACTGCTAGTAGGGGCAAATGGGGACCGATGGGCCACGAGGACCGATGGGCCACGAGGACCGATGGACCATGAGGACAGATGGGCCATGAGGACAGATGGGCCGACCTCCTAACTCCACATCAAAAACGTTTGTTACGATCCAATTATCATTTTTAGTATTGCTTATCACATCTATAAATCCCATATTGATGACAGATCGATTAATTTATAGCACAAGCATTTAGTAGGCAAAATGAAATTTTCAACATTAAGTGGTTAATGTTTTTACTGGTTCTCTCTGACGGTTCCTCTTATGCTCTCCAGAAGCATGGATGTGTGCACTGGCATGGGCAGCAAGAAAAACCCACCTCAATTCTTCATTTCTTAAGAACTTAAATAACCCCCATCACCCCTCCCAGCATCGTGTAATTGGGGGATTTTCCTTCTTCTTGACAGAGGATAGGTTGCCCTTGTTCCAGCGTTTTTGGAAGAGGCTACAAAGTGGTCCTCATACAATGTCTCCATCTTTACAGAGAGGGAGAAGGTGTACTTATCTGGGCCCACCCTTACTGAAAAATTGCAAGGATTCACTAAAAAAAGCAAGGATCAGGCAAGACAAGGATCACGCAAGGATCCAAGAAGATAGCGTACAAAAAGCAAGGAACACACAAGGATGATGCATGGCACATGTTACATGCACAGAAAAGTTTTAAGTGAAATGCAAGAGTAATGTAAGGATCTCAGAAGACAAGGCACAAAAACTAAGTCCATGCAAGGAATATGCGAGGATGGCGCAAGGGCAACGCAAGGCACAAATGAAATAGTCTAAGTGAAGTGCAAGGATGATGCAAGACCTAACATAACTTACAATGTTCCAGAAAGTTGAAGGGGGCTCAAAATCAGGAAAAGTCAAATGCAAGGATTTTGCAAGGATGTGTAACATGTGCAAGTGACCTTGACTTCGGGGCTGAATAATTTTATTTACAAGTTTTTGTGATAGGAGAAAAAAGTCACGATATCACAAAAAAGTCAACTTGCCTAGTACTTTGGTCAGATTGACTGTCCTTGACAGTCTTGGAACACAAACTTCAAAATGGGTAAATATACATGTAGCTGTTTGCAGATATTGTATTAAATCAATTATGTACTTTCTTTATTCATCATTGATATGGGGGTGGTAACTGAAGTAACTATGTCTTTCATTCACTACATCATTTAACTTCAGTTCTCTTGTTCTGAACGAATTAGCGTGAACTGCATGATCATAAATATCTCTTAAGTGCTTTAAATATTCATTCTCTTCTCTAAAATAGCATTATGATAGTTGCATGGCCTTTAATTAGTTTTTTGACATTTAATTCATGTTCAAAGACAGAGTAATTGCAATTCAGAACTGTTTAAATTTAAATGTGCCCATAGGTGAAATCCTTCAGAAAGTTTGCGGCAATTAAACTGCCTTAATAGGGTGGCCAACCCTTTCTCTACAGATATCAATCTCATGCTCTACAAATCTTTCGTCGCATCACATTTTAATTACTGCCCAGCAGACTGGTGTGCTTGTGGGAAAACGAACACCCAAAAGCCGGAAAAACTCCAATACAGGGCACTTAAGTTTATTTTCTCGAACTATTCATCAGACTATAGAACTCTGTTAAACAGAGCCTATATGTCGACGCTCAGAGTAGCAAGGATGAGATCTCTTGCGCTAGAGGTTTTCAAGATCCATCACAATCAAGCCCCATCATTCTAAAAGAATGGCTTTAATTTGAAAACCACACCCTACAACCTGAGATCTGGCCCATCTTATGAACGCAGACATAACAGGACTATGGTCTCCATTCTTTTAGAAGTTTGGGGGCTATAATCTGTAATTCTCTTCCTCTGGATGTGAGATCTGCCACCGATGCCAAAACCTTCAAAAGGCTAGCTACGAATTGAAGTGGTCCCTCTTGCAGATGCAGTTTCTGTCACACAAATCTTGTGTCCTAGCTTTTAATCATGTGTTTTTAGACTCTCAATTTTATCCATTTCCATTTTATAAAAAGACTCTTGAAAGACAAACTCAATTTTATTGACTGTCATTCAGATTTCTTTTAAATTGTGCTCCTAGTCTCATTTCATGTTGCTTTTAACCTGTCTTCTCATATATACTTGTTATGTTTACATGCTCGGACTCAATAGCTCTGGACCTAATGTTGTTGGGGGAACCGGGGCACATTGGCCATATCGTCTGAACAGCTCTGGATAGGTCTTAGGAACCATCACTGAAAAAACTCTTCTCATACCCGGATTGTTGATGCCCTTGAGGCAGACGAGTAAAAAGGTGGGTTCTGTTTCTGTTTCTGTGCACTGTTTAATGTTATCTTTCTCTTAATCCTTAAATGACGGGCATCGCATACCACAAATTCTTTGTTTAGCTTTTTTACATGGCTAGCAAAGATGCACATATCATCACCAGCTAATGACAGCTGTTTTGTATTTGAGCTCCCTTTCCTAGCTTTTTAGAGATTAAAATGAAACCAATGGATTGACTGCCATAAAATATGCTATAAAATTGAGTCAATTTCAAATTAAAACTAATGTATATGGCCAAAATTATGAAATGTTGTGAAGAGTGTTTAAGAATCAGATAAGAAGTTAAAACTCATTGTTTTTTTAGAGGCGATGCATCAGCCCTTCGCTGATATGTTCTTAATTACTCGATGTAGAGCCACTCGCCTCTGTATAGATGGCCACAGGCCTCCCGACAGGAGGCTTTTTCTAAGATTCAAGAATCAGCCTGTGAATCTACGTCAGCAAAACGGGGGCTAGCGCCGTGCATAAAATGCGGACCGGGCCAAATTTGCGGAACGGCGGGCTGCGGGATTTCGTAATAAAACGCGGATGCGGAACGGACGCTTTTTGCGGGATCGGCCGTAATTAAATGCAGTTGGGGTCAAACATGTGGAACAAGCTGAATTTGCTTTAAAAATCGCCTCTATTCTTTTTTTTGAAAAACATTTCTTGTTCTGAGTGTGTCTCACAACATTCAAACTGGTGTTTGGCCTGATTGCTCTGCATCTACATGTGCCACAGCAGAGAAGTGCACACTCATGAGTAGGTAAGCTAATTTGCAATTTTCTTATCACATGTTTGTGATGTTTTGCTGTCGTTTTGGTCCAATTTTTGACAACAACCCTCTGCTCTCAAAGTGAGACAATCTATAAGCTTTAACTTGGTGTAAAACTAATATACATATTACCAAAATAAGTGATGAGTTATTAAATTATGATGCACCCCTGGCCGCAGTTCCAGTATACTCCCACATCTAAAGGGTAAGGTGCATTAAAACGGAAATAGCTAACGAAGAAGCGCACCACTTTCTGGTTATATGAATCCACTTCGGTAATTATGCACCTTTTTTAAAAATGTATGGTGTTTCCTTGGTTGTTCTAGCTCTTTTGCTTATTGCTGAAATGTTATGTGTACTTTTTGTAAAATCTTTATTTTTTTCTTATCAATTCATAATTAATCATATTTTTTTCAGGGATTTTCAATACTCATAAATGTTATACTGTATATGGGTGAATAGCACTTATAGCAGTGTTTTTTCACAGCTTTAATATGGTGTACTGCAAGTGTATGTGTCAAAATTTGAAAACCTTGAAATTTCAGCTGAAAAAATTTGGAAAATCTCTCGTTCCAGAAATGCATTTTAAAGTTTGCGTTGGGTGGTTCAAACAATCAGCTATCACTGCACTTTCATGTCCAAGGGTCCCAATGCCCCGCTGATCTGTACTGAGGTGATAAACATAGCCGTAATGTTTTTTGATTGTCATCAAAATCACACTTCTAACTAAAAAATCCTAACCACTTAGGGCTAAATAATCTATAGCCAATGATCAGGCAAGTTGCTTGCACATTTTGGGGCCAAGTTCCAGGTCTCTAGTACCAATTTATTTGAGAAACTGCATTAGATCAATCAAAATACCAAATATGTGTGTAATTAGCATGATGCCTATAACTTGAAATCTGCACAATAGTCATTGAGATAGAACATGTCCTCTAACCAGAAATTTACAAAAACAAACAAAAATACTCTTTTCATCAATAGTTTGGATTCTGAATAATAAAGATGATCTCCACTACTTCCTCCAATGCCCAGTGTCCTTACTAAACCATATTTCAGAGGCTAGACAATGGTAAAATAATATGTAAATGCCATAGCCATGAAATTCGCGCAGCACTTATAAGATTTTTGTAGAACATATAGCATAGGCCTAACTCTATCCAAAAAATTAGAAATACAGATATATATATATATACAAAAACAGAGAGAAATATAGAATCGAAAGATAAAAGAGATCAAAGTGTTAAATAGATAGATAGATAGAGATACATAGTCTGGACAGATAGTCTAGATAGATAGTTAAATAGATAAATAGATAGGTAGATAGGTAGATAGATAGATAGATAGATCGATAGATAGATAGACAGACAGATAGATAGATAGATAGTTAGATAGCTGATAGATAGATATTAAGTAGATAAATAATATTGATAGATAATCAGCTAAATAGTAAAAAGGCAGACAACACTGAAAGCTGCCAAATTCAGGTCCATGTTAGCTTGTTGATATTACGTAATAGTATAATAGTAATACAAAAACAATTACATGATTTGCATGTAGATTGATTGCTCGTCGTTACATAATCATCAGTTTATAAATATTGTTGCTTTAATTTTGTTATGTTTTCTTGTTGTCAGTTTTGAAAATAAATTAATCATTTGTTGATAATTCAATTTAGCTTGTAAATGCTAATAATGAACTATTCCATGAAAATTATTGGTATAGGAAATATTATTGGAGAAAATTGAATTTTTATGACACTTTTGAAAATGAATATCTCATGTTTTATTAAATACGAAACTAAATCATTGATAAGAAGCTGGACTCACTTGACCTAATTCCTAACTGTGGACTGTTGATGTTGAGACCATCACTGCACAGACTTTTGAGTCTTCTCTTACACTCAATTCACTTCTGCCGTTTCGCTGCGCGAATATTACTGGCACCCCATATTTGGTTAGTAGTTTCAGAGAAGCATGAAACTTCATACTAAGAATGCCAGTGGAAGGTAAGTTGCAATTCATACTAAGAAGACTATATAATAATCATCATCAATAGCCTTTTTTTAATGTCATAGTTTTCTCTCATATCACTACTTAAAAGCATAACCATATTTGAAATGATAGCCATATGAGTGACACAACCCTCTTTCCTGTTGTCATGTAAAAAACCTTTCATTGACCTGCCCTTTTCCTTTTTCTAAACTGTTTTAACTTCCATAGTCCTTCAAACAGACCATTTGGTGCATTTTCCAAAAGACTCGGATGCATAAAACGGTTAACTAGGGCGACATGTGCTGTTTTGAATGTGCAAGACGGTAGCATTTATCACGACTCCTGTGCTAGATTGTGTCAACGCTTAACACAGGTTATTCTACAGTGGTTAACTCCCACAACTTATATTTAAAATCGGTTACTGGGAAAATAATTTAGTCATTATATAACATGAGGTCAGCTCGAACCATGGATAAGTCATTTTCCCAGTAACCCTTTTAAAAGTAGAGTTGCAGGAGTTTACCACTTTAGGATAATCTGTGTTAAGCGTTGATACAATCTGGCACTGGTGGATATTTCAATTTTAAAACATTGCTTCATTCCTTTCAGTGGACATGGACGAACTGAAACATGACTTATCCAGCTTCAGATATGAAGTGATGGCCTTGTCAACAAGGGGCCAAGCTCTTCAAGAGGCCATAAATGTTGTGAATGCCAAATTAGACTTGGCAAATTCTATGCAGGGGCCATTCAACCAGACTCAAGAGGATTACGACAAAAGAGAGAGAGAAAAATTCAAAAAATTTCAAAGAAAATTAAAAGTATAGATGTTTGGGAAGGAAGTTGGAATGATGTACCTTACACAGGGAAAAGCCGAATTCCATCCATACCAACAATAGAAATCCATGAAGAAATTGTGCCCCAAATGTGGATAACTATTTTTATGACGTGCTAAACGGTGTTTTGGTAAATATTTTATTCATTCTTCCAAGACTAAGTGTTTTTTTATTCTAGGATGAAAATACATTTTAAGAATCTCAATATTATAGCTTACCAAATGATTCATTTTCCACCAACAGCCTTCAGGATTTCTTTTCTGCGGCATCAATGATTGATTTTTCCAAGGCTTTTATGCTTAATTTTCCCACTGCCCTTATGGTTAATTTTCCAATTTTCCTGTGTCCTTAATAACTGATTTCCATGGCATTTGGCAGCATTTTAAAGGTTATCAAAAGAAAAACATCGAAAAATGGCTGAAGATGCTGGTAAGCTGAAAGTTTGACTTTAAGAGTAGGTAAATGCGTAATTCTATCAGATCTATCTAAGAACTTTTTTCTTGTAACCATTTACAGGTTCTCCGGATGAGACAAAAATCGAAGACTTCGCCTCAACTTCCACATTAGGATACTTGTCAAGTTTGGATAGTATTGACATGCAAAATCAAGACTACGAAAAGAGGGATGGGCCAATGAACAGGAATACTGACAATGCAAGAGATACCCCGGCACTGATCATTCAACAGGACCCAGACAATGTTTCGGTGATATCAAACGCAATCAATGGGTCTGAAGTTTCACTGACAATTGAGGTCTCTAATGATGACGAAGAGTCCCACAACTCCAAAGATACCTTTACCCAGGATGACACTGAATCTCAAATCGTCTCCGACAACAAACGATACACAGACAGTGAACTAAAAGACTTCATACGACTACTAAATAAAGCAACCAATGCAGAAGTGAAACGAAAAACTGCTCACTTGAAAAATGTTTCGTCAAAAAGGCAAAGATCTACTCGCCCGCTGGAAAGAGTAACGTCCGCACCTGTTACTTTAGATCACTCTTTGTCCACCTCTGATGCATAATAGACAATTAGACATTATGGGTGTTTTCGGAAAGACTTGCACCCATATAGGTGAATAGCCTGGAACTAGAAGAAACATGGTACAAAATATCGCGACCCGCATTCTCCCTGATATCGGGGAGTAGCCAGAAACCGTGCAAGCGAGAATTGATGTTGGCACCTTCTTGGAAACACGAGAGTCGAGTCTGGATTGTTCAGAAACAAATCATCGTTACCCTTGTCACACAAGTTACCCAGGAAACCTTTCTGAAAACACCCATAGTATTTCACTGAAGCTTCACGAAGTACTCAGTAGGAGGCTCGCTCAGAATCCCTTACCGCTATGGGATGAAAAGATATCTATAGATCGTTGTCTTTGATTGGTCCAACTTATGCGCTGCCAGGCTGAAGTAGAGACAGAGCTTTTTGAAGTGCTGCTGCCCACCGATTTGTTGGAACAAACTCAAGTGATTTTCACATAAAACAACTTATGACATTATGTGCTTCCAAGCTCTATGATTTGCAGTGAATCTTTAATGTAACAACTTGTTTCTGCAGATTGAACTATTAAATTGTACTTTTGTTTTAAAATGTATAAATCGCCAATTTTTACGGCAGTGAAAAAAAATCGGTATGCAGATTTGGTGATTCCAAGCTAATAGGTCAAATCAAAAAACAATGAGAAGAAACAGCGATTAAGGTCATCTCCTGATTTTTCCAAAATGAGCCAGAAAATGAGTTACCTGCAAAAATTAATAGGGAGATCATATATTTTTCAGCAACCATTGACTGAAGACATGACCCACTGAGCCAACTGTTACAATTACAGTATAGTGGGTTTGCCGGTTAGGTATAATAGGTTGCTCCTAAGCACTTGGCTTTGGAGGCCGGCCCTTTAGCTCAACTAGTTTGATAGCAGACCTTTAAGGGGAAAGTATTATGCAATCATAAATTACTGGTACCTGGAAATATATTTTATTACAAGTTTTATTACATCCTTCACTGAAGGTAAAAAATCATTCTTGCTAATTATTAAGTACACGAAGCACAACAGTTGCAACAGATCCTTCTTACTTTGCTCCTATACAACAGATCCTTCTTACTTTGCTCCTATGCAACAGATCCTTCTTACTTTGCTCCTATGCAACAGTGACAGATCCTTCTTACTTTGCTCCTATGTTGTCTGGTGGACAACACAAATATGACAGGGAAAGCAAATGGAGCCATTGCAAATTGACATATCAAGATGGCCACGGTAGTGACATTGTGATTAACATCAACAGTTCTTTGAATCACATGGAGCCCAAATGAGACGATCATCACAACACTGAAGAATACAAATCTGGCTTCAATAAGTCTGTCTGTTATTGTCTGCTTCCGCTGAGAAGCCTTACGAGTGTCTCTCATGTGTTTGGAAAGAAAAAAGGAAGCTACAGTCATTGCAATGCACATCAGGCCATGTACAACCAAAACAGCTGACGTTTCCATCCAATTCAATTTCATCATGCACAGTTGGCTAGGCACTTCGCCATTGCCTATTTTCTGTGTCAGGCCAATGAAACTACCAATTACAGATGCAATCAAGACAATGTACTGTTTATTGCATCTTTTGTTAGATTTAATGGATCTCATTGTCCTGCATGTTTCAAAATAATGAAGCATGGCAAGAAATGGATAATATAAACCAAGCACAAACAAACTCCTTGCAATCATTGCACAATTCCATTGCTTATTTAAGTCAATCACTAATATTTCCGAGCTTGTATTTTGTTCTTGTTGAAAATGGAAAATCGCCAATATAGTTGCAATGAGTAGTCCTGATAAACTATTGTGAAAAATAAGGTAATGGTATGAAATTTTCATCAAATGATATGAATGTTCCATGGCCAAGAAGTTCATCAGAATGATAACTAACAGGAAAGGCAGAGTTATCCATGCCTTTCTAGGATAATTAAATGGGCAAATGTTGTGTAGCTTGGTCTTTTTGATATGTGCACAATGTTCAATATTCACTTCTCTTTTTAAACAGCAAAAGTGTAAGTTGCTGGTTGAGAACTGAGACAACTTGATCTTGAGAAAATCCTTTGAAACACTCAGAAGCTTTGCACTGTTGAAATGTAATTCTTCAAGATTGTCTATTCCTTGATACAGTTCTGATTTTAAATGCATTAATCTTGTATTTGAGAGGTCAATATATTTCAATTTGGCCAGCCTGCAAAAGGAACATGCATCTATTTGATACAATTGTGTATTCTTTAGTGATATATGTGTTAATAGTTTAAAATCGGAAAAGGATTCTTCAGTAATTCTTGTAATTGCAGTTTTTTCCATGATTAAGTATTTCAATTCTTTAAAATGTAAACGCCTTGAAGAAAAACGCCTCAACGGGTTATTACCAATATTCAGCTTGACCAATTTGGGTATTTGGAGGTTTTTCATCAGTGCCACATCTGATATATTTGAGTGCGAAATATCAATAAACCAAACATCATGTAATTCAACTGATGTGATTAAATGATTTAATGTCAGTCTTATTACAGCTATAGATGATCCTTCGTTCTTCAAACTGACAGGGTTGATGCAATAAATGGCCCTTCCTAAGCATGTGCACTGGTGTGGACAATTTCTTGTACAAACCCCTTCGTCATCACCAGACAGAGGACAATGCAACACCCCATCACATACCTCTGTAGGGTGAACACACATTTTCTCCTTGGTACAACGAAGCATTCTACTGCATGTCCATGATGCACAATTTGATTCATCATCTCCCAGTGGACAGTCAAGAATTCCATTGCAAACCAGCCTAAACGGGATGCACCAATGTTGATCCTGACATGTATACTTGTCTTTACAAAACAAGTGATTGCATCCAAAGTCAGTTCTACAGTTCTGAAACTGCCATGCTTCTGTGCAAGGTATAGTTTGACTGTAAAAATCAGTGTCATGCACGCAGTCATATTCTTTTGGATAACATATTGTTGAATCAAACGGACAAATATATTTTGTGTAATCGATGTTTGTGTAATTGAAATACTCACTTGTATATACGCTCTCTGCACAAGTTTCATTACACTGCTGATAGAGCATTGAATTTAGTGCATTAGAGTCAGTTTTGATACATGACTGCTCTTGCTTTTTAATCATTAAAGGGCTCCACACTTTGTTATATTGTGACCAGTCTGGGCATTCTCCTTCATCTTCACCGAGTTCACAGTCTTCAATGAGATCACACAGTCTTGAAACTGGGATGCATGATCCATCCCTGCAGGGAAAGTAGAGCTTGTTATCTGAGGTGTAAGAGCATGGGTTTGTGCAGTTCAATTCATCACTATTGTCAATACAATGTGGTCTTAAATCACAAAAGTAGGTCTCCGGAATACATTCACCATTATCACAAGGTCTGAAACCTTCTTCACAAGATTGTTTCATTGGCAAAGGTTTCTTCAAGCACAGCACTCCCAGCTGTTCGTCTTCACCCGTGTGAATTGGCAAATCCTGTACATTTGTGACAATTGCAGAACTAATCTCTGAAATGCCTTTAGTGGATGTGTACACATCTACTCTACCGTCATATCTCAGCTGAATTATATAATTAGAGCCATGGTAAGACATGACAAAGTACGGTAATGCTGGAACATACCCAGGTCCCGCCATACTCAAACCACCAACTTCTTTGCAGGATGATTCTATATCCTTTTCTTCAATTAGTTTTTTGTTTTTAATATGCTCTACTCTAAGACACGTCTTGAAGTCCAATATCCATCCAATGTCACAGTAGTACTCTTTATTGGTACTGTCACACAGTAATATATTACTATTATCAGGGGGCATTTGAGAAGTTGGGTATTGACAAAAAAAAGTCACATTTACAAATTTCTTGTTGCAATCAATGTAAGTCCATGTTCCTGTGGAGGGTATCATTGCCATGCACAAATCATTGTAGTTATTTGGCTTTTTGTTATTGCGTATAGCAGATAGCAGATATTGATACTCTTCTTCATTGACCCTACTCGAGCCTTTGACTTTGTACCTGTGTGACGCATTAAATGCTAATTCTGCCATTCTGTGTGACACATGTAGCTTGTTGAATCCCCTTTGTCGCTGTTGTGACTGAAAAAATAGTCCTAAAATTATTAATGAATTGGTGTAGCCAATAATTCATACTGCTCAATGCACATACCGTAATATTGAATCCCCTTTGTCGCCGTTGTGACTGAAAGAATAGTCCTAAAATTATGAATGAATTGGTGTATCCAATAATTCACACTGCTCAATGCACATACCGTAATATGGGGTGAATTGGGACACTGGGGTGAATCGGGACAGAACAGGGAAACATTTTATTTGCTCAAAAGCACCAATTTCTTCTTGCCTTATGAACTTGATTTTTGGCACACTTTTAGTAAACATACATGCGCATAATGTGGTATAATTTTGTATTTCTAATTGCAGGCAGTGATGAGCTGCAGCACATTAAACTTGGCCCTGCAGAAATGACATTTTTACAGGTGGTCAAAACTTTGCGTGTACTATAGAAAGTATAAATATTGCAGCCACCAAACTTGCAGCAAACTTTAAAATCAGTTTAAAATGGTCAAAGAGGACCATGATTACAGACTGGATATTGGATAGTGATTGTTTGGTCCTAGGTTCAGATCCAGGTCTATAGCAAAGTTTCGGGATTGAACAAAATAACCCTACTTATTTTCATTTGGGTGTGCTGGTGTGGCTTTTTGATGAATATTATTAAACTTGGCATCATTTATAGTGGATTTAGTCCAAAATAATCAATCACTTGCAAAATTTGAAGAAAAATACAGTTTTCAAACGTTTTCTGTCATTTATGACATTTTTATAAATCTGTATATTATCAATGAAATTGATTTCAAGTTTCCTTCAAAATAATTTATTTCCATATTAAACATGTTTTCTATTGTTTATTCACAAGTAGCAATCAATCAAAGAAGGTAGGGAGTTTTGATTGTCGATTTAATGGAGTGTCCCGATTCACCCCAAAGTAAGGGGTGAATTGGGACAGTGGTTTTCTGGGCCCTGATCATTGGAAATTTAAGATATCACTTGAAGCTCCAAGGGATCGTTAGACCTTTTGCTTGGACACAATTTCACACCATATTTTCATTTCTGGGTTGATTTGTGGCCATTCTATAACAGAAAAACGGCCAAAACTGTCCCGATTCACCCCATATTACGGTACTTGTATATACAGTGCACTGTACAGGGTTGAGTGCGACCATAAATGCAATTTTAGCTTCGCTGAGAAGCTTTTGTGTTCCATGGTGCTTCAGCATGTGCGTTTGAGGGTATGTGAGTTGCCTTGAGCATGCAAAAGCTACAGAATGGATTTAGATTTCTTTTGGCATGATGTATTCATTAAATTTTGTACTGTACAATACCTGATTAACTTTTGATGACCATTGGAGCCTTTCTGGGCCCACAGTTTAACAAATCTAAAAAAGGCCTCTTCTGCGCTGCATGCACTATAATTTTCTGCTGTAGCACTAGCAGCTAAGAGGGTAAATGTTTCTATATTCTCCCAGAAAAAACGGCCATTAAACGTCCGTGGAATGTTCCAACAACTAAATAAACAAAATTTCAACGTTTACTTGAGAAAATCCGACCAGAATTGGCGATATTAGCATGAAATTGTAGAAAATCCAAAGCCTGCTGGTGCAAGTTTTACGACAGTTCAGTAACATTTAGGCCTAAGTCTTAATCATCTGCTTATGTGTGGTATCGTGCAGTTGTCGAAATTCACTTTTAAGCTATGTGCCCTCCGAGCGCCCATTCTAGTCATTATCGTATCTCTAAATACTGTATTTGTATTTAGATACCCTTATGCCGTGGCCTAGTGCATAAGGTGTTCATCTGGCAACTGAGACGTTGCAGGATCGACTCCCACCCCTGGCATGGAGGAACTGATCAGATCCTCCATAACTCTTTGCTTGACTTCACCCAGGTGTAAATGGGTATTTGGCTATAGGCAGTGATGGCTATTGTAGAGTGACTTAGTATTGTGTGCACTGGAAACGACTGCCTGGCTGTATACTCCCCGGGGAGTTGAGAAAGGCTCATGCTTGAACAGGCCTGCCAAGGGTGTAATTGTAAAGTGTGTTGAGACTGACTTTGTCTGTGTAATGGACTATAAAATATTCTACATTTACAATTACATTTTGGAAATTTGCCAGTATTTGTATTTAAATACTTTGCAAAGTATTTGTATTGGTATTTGAATACTTTGCCAAATTTGAAAAGAATTTGTATTTGCATTTGCTTTTTCATCAATGTATTTTGTATTTACAACTACAAATACTTAGGAGCAAGTTTTTCTGAGATTCACAAAGGGTGTGTTACATCACTGTCTCAGACTATGTTCACAGTCTGCTTCTTGGTAAATAGTTACTGAAAGGCGAGAATACTTGCATTTGACCAAAATCTTGTCGCAGAGCAAATCTTTGATAATTTGTTGACAAGCATTATGCATGGGGACATTAGTTTTCCGCAATAGTGGAAAACGGATGGAATTGACCTTCTGAAATGAAATATGCTGTCTGAAATGGAATTGACAATTTCACAGTAAAATACTCATATTATTACTAACGGAGGTGAATCACATGCTTTCTGAAGCAGAAAAGGCCCTACTTTCGATACAAAGTGCATTGATGTTTCAATCTTGTGCCACAGTATCCTTACAACATGCAACTTTTGATGAAAAACTTTTTCTATTAACGATTTTGAACTGTGGCCAAAATTCACCAAACATGCCAAAAAGATTTCACTGATGCCATTTTGTTTAGGCGGGAAAACGTAAAATGAAGAGCGGCAGGATGTAAAATGCGGTCTGAGTGGATGTGAAATGTGGAATCCGGTAAAAAATGGAATTGGCATTTTACAAAAACAGAATTTGACCAAATTTGAAGCAGAAAACGAATGCCCTACATTTTTCAACTATTGTTCTTCTCGATTTTCCAGGGGCATAAAACTCAAACATTATCAGTTACACCCTGCTTGTTTGGAGGGTACGGGAATATACACCATGAAGGACTCCATACACCACGAATCCGAAGGCTGAGTGGTGTATGGAGGCCTGAGTGGTGTACATTCCCGTACCCTCCAAAAACAAGCAGGGTGTAACGGTTTAATCCTCATTCATCTCTATTTTATGCTAAATCTTTCCCAAGCAATTTTATTCTGGTCAGTCAATCGCGAGCAGACCCTTCATCTGTGCACTGCTAGAATGGGATTGAATCCCAGACACAGGAATACCTGTCAATTGTTTAGCCACAAGGTTAAGCTACCTGCTGCAACTTGATTTTTGTAAATCGGATGATTATTGAGTGCACAAGAAGATAAATCGTAATGCAGTACTCAGGCCTACCTGGTCACTGCTGACCAGATAAAGATGCTTCACATTACGTGACGTCACCAACTGAAGTGATGTCACAAGGCCCTAGCAACCATTATGACATCATTGTTTTTCCTGTACACCCTGTCTGATGAGCACAGAAGGGGTGTATGGTCTCATACACCTCAGCTCTCAACCAATCAGAATCCAGGATTAATACTGGACTGAGGATAAATATACATATACACACCTACCCTAAGAAATCATCGCACCCTTATTAGAGACCATTTCATGACAATAGAACGGGTACACCTACCAGATACATTACTGAAGATGATTGCAGAAGTGTCACAGCATTAATTCGTCCATCATGGTCACCTGGTACTGTTTTTGATTCATCAAAGTACCAATCAATTATTTTGGAGCGCATCACATCTGTCCACACATATCTGTTTTCGACTGACCAAAGTTGAGCTCCTTGCTTTTTACAAACTTGTTCTGATTCCAACCAGGATCCAGTGAAGTTAATGTGGATATCAAAGCACCTCATTACGCCATTTATTATGCTGTATTTACCATACTTAAGGCATTCATCGTTTATAGTTTCTTTATATGGTGTTATAAGATAGGAGTATAAAGACATGGCTTCAAATTTTGCATTAACAATGATCCACATGGATAGTGCATCCTCATGTTTGGTAGATACATTAACCATTATTGACAGGAACTGCCCGTAACTCCGCCAAACGAATGGCATCTGTTTCTCTGTAAACTCATATGTGTGAACAATGTCAGAATGATATATTTTGTCAACTATTGTACATTCCAGTAGTCTTCCAGATGATGCGGATATCTTATTTTGAGGTTTTTCTAAATACATTGCCACCAAAAACTCATTTGCATAATCCTTCATACTTCTCCATTGACCAAGGAAGGAAACATCAAATGCAAATACCCCAGTTTTAACCTTTAGAGAGAACATGTGACAAGGCCCATCAAATGTTGGCTTATTTTGTATAGTTTGTACTGGTAGAAGATTGATTGTCATGCAATCCTTTGCCTTTCCTTCTTCTTCTTCAACGGAAATGGTAAAGATATGGTTCACTAGGCAATTGTAACTAATTTGGAATTTTTGGTGCCTAGATGTAAACTCCGTACTCTGATATTCCATTATTTTAATGCCTCTATTTGATTCAACCATGACTTGCTTTAATGAGTCAATATTCGCAGCTTTGACCGCACAAGGAACTTTAGCTCTTTCTTCAAATCTTAGCAAAACAGAAAATTTAAGGTTGTTAAATCCAAGTGCTATTATGTGAAATTGGCATGTCTGATTACTGTCTGAGATTGTGTTCGACACAAGTTGCAGAAACAAGCAACCGGACCTAAGTTGAAACACTGCAACACCTTCCTCTGTACATGTCAATCCGGAATACCGATATAGATAATTTTTGAAAATTGATGAAGAACAGATTGTGCAAGGATTAGTTATTTTGCGGCACCTATTATCAGACTTTTTTGAAAAAAACAGTGTGCCTTTTGACATAGTGGAGCCATAGCTGTAAATTATAACATTTATTTCAAAATTTAATGTGCCGAAAGTCTTATTGGTATATAGCATCATCTGTAGTTTGGAACACAATGGACCAACTCTGAGAGCTGGGTCATCAATAGTTATATAATCCGCAATGACTAAACCATGAAACTGGCAAATATATCCTAGGGGTATATCTCCTTGATATGCCGGCTGAATTTGGTACTGCATCTTATTATATGACACAGAAATTATTCTTGATACATCATAAATTAGATATGAGGTGTTTCTTAAATCCCATTGCAATAAAAAGTCCCTACTTTCCGAGGGATAAATAATTTGAGCTTTTAATGGGTTAATTCCTGTAAAGGAAATATTAAAATATCTCAGAGCATTCAACTGAGAATTCAGTTCATAAACAATGTACAACTGAAAGGTACTGGCTGTTATACTGCCTGATTCAGTCCCTTCACAGGTGATATCTAATTTTTGTGATGTGTGAGAAGGTCCATCATAAAAGGAAAGCCATTTGGAGCAACTGGAAGTCATCACATGTACATGAGTTCCAATGACAGTCCTCAGTAAAACATGGTATTCTGTAATTTCTGTTTGAACCTTGAAGACAAATGGCATGAGTCGAAAATATTTGATCATATTGGGTTGTACGGATTCATGTGTCGCAATTGTGTTGTAGCTGACAGTGACATTCACTTGAATAGTTTGTACAGCTATATTTATATCCTCATTTACTGACTTATTAAAATGCACTGTGACATTGTCCAAGTTCAGTACATTGCCAAGGTAATCAAAAGAATTACTGCCGCCTTTGCTGAGCGTGGTTATCGTGTTGTAGCTAACAGTAGAATTGCACTCAGTAGCCTGGAAATTGAATTTTAGTTTTGATACTGTGAATAATTTTAGCATTCTTAACTTAACTAAACTGTGTGAATAATTAGTTATTACACTAGTAGACAGCTGATTGACATAGAAATGAATGCCGCCATGTCTTTTAGTATGAGTTTTATCTATAACTGACAATGTGAAGTAATCTTCAGTAAATGGATCTCCGTTAGGGAAGTGGTGAACAGTCAAATTAACACACAAACTTTTTGGAACTTGCAACGTCCACGTACAATTCATAACTCTGTCAGCTGTAATCTCCACTGATCCACATAACCCTTTCAAGATGCCTTCACAATTATTGTAACTTGTTTGGTAGCATCTGTTCCATATATCATTGTATGTATTCATTGCAATCTGCACAGTGTTTGTCAAGGTTAAACTTACTCGCATAAAGGAGAAGATAAATAAAAAGTGTGATGTTAAAGTTCATCATCAATTGTTTCATAATTATGCTGCTGTGTACAAGACCTTCATTATATTAACAATATAACGCTATGGCAAATAACTCAAGAATATAACGAGTTTGAATATATCCAGCTTCTCCTGAATACTGACAATGATGAATACTGACAAAGGATGTTCAGATACAGGGAATGAAAGGCTTTCGCATTAAACATATTTATATAAAACGTTCTTGTAATGATTGTTTCATCGTGTGCTATTACTTTTTTTAACGATATGACACATTTTGTAAAATAGTGCAATCACAGTAAAATACACACTTAGCAATTTTTTTTTTAAATTGCACATAATCCTGGGTGAAAATGAGGCAACATCGGTCGTGGTTATGCTGGAAGTGGCGGATCAAGAAAGGGTAGTCTAGAGCAGGCGAGCATCATTTCGGCCTCTGCGCCGTTTCAGGATTTGCGAGCCTGTGTTGCACCCACGTTTTCTTCAAAATGTTATTTCCATCTCATGCGTCAGGGGAGGGGGGGAGGGGGGCAGGCCCGCTAGGCTCCCCTGGATCTGCCACTGGGCTTTCCAAGCATTGGTTGACATGATCGACTGAAGATTGAATACTAAGCTGTTCTTCAATTGAATTTCATTTCGCCTGTCATCGTGACGTTAGCGTTGTTAAAGTGCTATAATAATAATATTAATGACACAGAATGATCCATTTGTAATCTGTATAAACGGTATTAGAAGCGAGCCCTACCAATTTTATGTTATATTATTTGAATCAAATGCAATATCTTCATAAATTTATGAAATTAGTTTGAATTGCTCTGAGCATTTTGAAATTGATATTTAACATATCAAATGTAACTGATAAACATACAACATGTATTTCAAAAAATGCCTAAATTTTATATAATAGCCTTTGTATCTATTTAAGCCTATACTTACATATTGGTCATGTGTAGTGAGTGACCTGCCTTTTACACCCCATCAACTTATGCATAGATAAAATATATTTTAGCATCACTATATGTTTATCTGATGTCAGATAGGTTATTAGCTGATTAGAATTTGAACATATGAACATTGTGAATAAGAAACAATCATAATACATGTGCAGGCCAAGTTCACCCAAACCAAACAAAATGTGTGCATAATGCATATAAACTGGGTCAGATTTCTTCATGAATCGAATCCAGGAAATACTATAATCAAGCTTATAAGCAGTCTTTGTCTCTCACAACCAGGAAAGTTGATATGCAAAAAGAGTTGACTCTTGCACTGTGAAAATAGCCTTTGTGACTCATGATAGCTGATGAAGTGTAATTTTCTCTACATTCAACATGAGACACATAGAGGCTGTTTGATTAGTCATGATCAAGAAAAGACAATTTGATTTGTCATAACTGATTTTAGAGTAAAAATCTGATGCATAATCTTTTTGTCTGCCTATCACCAACAAGCGGGATTAGTCTCCTTAACTCAAATTAACTTTGAAAGTATTGGGTATGATCATGACAAATCATCAGCATGATGACACACAAAGTGCCATTTTCACAGTGCAGCAGTCCACTCTTTTTACATGTCAACTTTCCTAGCTGTAATGGCAACTTTCGCCGGGATAAGAAGTCAGATCTGCTCATATATACCAAGAGTTATTCAGTGACCTGCAATCTATACCTATTCAAGCGGAAGTTATCCGGCTTAATGGAGATGCAATAGTCAACGTGTTGGAGATATCCTTGTTCATTGTTGCGATTGGATCGTACAAAGCAATTAATAGAGCATTAGCGCATTTCAGGTACAATAGAGACTACAGCAGATTATTAGGTGTTATGCATGAGTGAGTACTGGCATTGTGTAGGCAGTAATTCACCCTCGCATCTGGTACAGTATCCCCAGTATCCCCAGTAAATGAGTACACCCCTGCGACTCATGGACTAATTTTCTCAGAGCTCGACACTCAAGTGAAATAATCCACCAAGTTCATGATATGATGTAGCCTAGACATAGTAAAATGTTCATGTAAACTTTGAAGGATATGCGACCAATTATTTTGTAACTGACAAGTATTAAAAGGCAAAAGTGTCACCAGTGGTCGAAATAAGGGGGGTCAAGGGGGTCTTGACCCCCCAAATGCTCTTGTGACCCCCTCAAATACATTCTTCAGAAGGACCCAGAGGGGGTCCTGAAAAAACATCCCCAAATACTGAATGTGTCCAGAGGAATAAGCATAAAGCCTTATCAGCAATTCAGCATAAAACAACCTCTTTTGATTTATATACATCAGCAAATGTGTTTTCAGAACTAGTTTTCTGAAATAAAACATGGCCTTAAAATTTCCAGAATTCATGTTTAGAACATCTGAAAGTCTTCGGCTTCACAGCGCGCCTCTGGCAGCCGGCCGCGGTCTGCAGACCTGGCTATAAGAAGGGCTTCAACCCTTCGGGCCTTTCAACTGAGAGACCCCCCCAAATAACATGGCCTATTTCGACCACTGAGTGCCACCAAATAAGTATGTAAAACAGACATTGAAATGACCTGAGAAATGAGTAATTATTGCATATAAGTGGCATTGAAATTTTTATTTAGGAAAATGGCATCCAGTGGCGTCCCGATGGGGGGCACGGGGGGCACAGGCCCCCCATATTGGACCTGTGCCCCCCCAGGTGGCCCCCGCTCGAGACTCCCCAGTTACGCCATTGATGGCATCTTCAGTGTACATTACATCACTTCAACTAAGTTTATGACAAAGGCCAACCAATTTATACTGCCGCATTATAAGTGGCAGAGTATGCAGCATATTCTTATGCCAAGGAATCTCTCTCTGTTGAAATAGCATTGCTGTTTTGGGCTGACTACCTAAGGAAATGTTTGCACCTCCACAGCATCTACAGTGGCCATTGGAATTTCCTGCTTTTTATGTGATATTAAGTTGGTGTGATCTATTTTATAATGACATGCTTGTACAAAATTTCCATGATATTAACACATAAAACTTTCTAATTTTTATATCACTCCCACGTATATTTCCCATTGGGTGTACTAATTTATTTTGCAGCAACATTGTTTTTAAACATTCACAAGTTAGTAACAATTACGTAAGTGTGCACCATTGAAATTTTACATACACATTTTCTTAGGTCCCAGCCTACGCTTACTCTCTCTCTCCCAGCAGTCCGGGTGATTTTGTTGTTCAAGCCATTTTGACAACTTTCTCGATAGACGTCAAAAAAAGGTATACGTGTAGTAGGTCAATTTAGGACTTGAAGAGCTAAGAGACAAACCAACGTTGACAGGTTGACTCACAAAGCAGCGATCAAACCCCATAGCATCACTCAGGTGACCCTACTAAAGCTACGTTTTATGTACTATAGACTGTAATAATTTTTACCCCAAGTAATACAACGACGAAGAAACACCAAGCTTTACTTACAAGCAGCTTACATGATTCATTGTTGTCTTTGAGCAGATGGGTAGCTTCCAACACTCATATTTGGTAAGGGAACATAATTAGTTGATATTTGTAAACAACTAAACAGTCATACTCTCTGTGTCTGGACAAAACACTTCTTTTCACAATCAAGTTCTCAAGAGGAGATGATTATTCAATGAAAAAATTTATGAAGTAAAATTCCAATTCTATCAAGTAAAAGTTAGGTTTTCCTTAATCATAGTTATACATAAAATTCTGATTGCCAATGTAATACTATAGAGTGTACGCAGCAGTTTTAATGTTACTTGTAACCTGAAGACCACATTCTCATGCAGCTTCAGTAATATTGCTTCTACACGTAGGATACACATGTCACATGTGTATAGTCCCCTTGAACCATAAACACTTGTAAGCGTCATTTTACCCTCCCTCATCGCTGGTTCAGAAACCATTTACCAGCTTAACGGGTGTTCTAATGAAGTTAGGGAGAGTCCAGAGATTAGCATGCAAATAGGGACAGTTGCCTGCAAACAAAAGGCTGAACAGTGACCGCAGGTTTGAGACATGACAGTTTTTACAAATGATTGCCATAAAGAATTTGGGTCTGAGTTAGCGTAGCTACTAGCACACTGGGCGGCCAATCGCTGGGTCCAGAGTTAAATTCTTTCTCTGGCTGTGTCATATATGTAACTAATCAAACAGCTCTATGTTTCCGATGTTGAATGTAGAGAAGATCGCACTTCATTAGCTATCATGAGTCACGAAGTGCAATTTTCACAGTGCAACAGTCCACTCTTTTTGCATATCAAATTTCCTGGCTGTAATGAATAGAACAGCAGATAAAATTTGTAGTTGGGCAATTTCATTAAAAATGGCAAATAAAGGTGATGTTCCTCAAGTGTATGTACAATTAACAACCCCTACAGATCTCGAGCCAATATCAAATTTGACCTGAATGATTTTGTACAAAATTACAACGAAGAAGTTTGGACAATTTTATGACCATATTCCTGACTATTGCCAGAGATTTGGCCAACAGTGTTGAAAATTAGGCCGAAAGGTTTTTTTGCTTCACGAAATATTCTCTGCACAATGCACATTGCTCAAGTAGCTATAGGGTTAGTCATGGATATCTATATAGTGTGTCAATCCATCCTGTTAGGTGGCATAACGTGACTACTGCCCATAAACCCACGAGTCCCTTATCAAATATTATGTCACCAATAACCCTTGTTTCAAGAAGGATTAGGTAAGATTATCTCCTAATGTCCAGATTAACTGTTTGATCAAATACATTGTTTGCCCAAGCAATCAACCTGGTCAGTCAGGGAGGAAAGCAGGGTTGTCTCTTAAGCCTTATAGATATTGTCTGGAGACAATGTTGTCACATATCTGTGACTGTATTCATTGTGACATCGGATTATATATATTTTTAGAGTGTACCATAATACAGAACTTCTGAATTTTAAAACATCTTCATTCTTCTTCCGTAACGCTCTTCCGCCCTTAAATCAACACATTGGGTGCAGCAGAAGAACATCTCCATTATCAAAAATTTAATGGGATCTTCATTCACATTATTCTGCCAGCAGTGGCAAGGAAGGATTGTATTTCAAAAATGTTACCACCACACCGAAGGATAGTTGCAGAAAAAAATGCTGAGATTTTGCGACAAAACTCCCAGAGGAAATCATCGGAAGTACAACCGGTAAGTACAAATTTATTATTTCTCATTGTTGGGCAATTCCCTAAAGTCTGATTCACAGTTTTCAGCTTGTGTACTGTGTAGCCCTACCATTACACCTCAGCTATTTAAACAGGGATGAGGCCAGGTGATACGGGTATCAGGCAAGCTCCAAGTAAGCTCAAGTATAACAGGAGCTGGGCTACAATGTAGCGCCATTGTCAATACATAATTGTACATAATTTTCACCAACACTGTAAGAAATGACCGTGTTTTTCTGGCTAAAAGAACCGTAAATTTATTGCTATTTTACCAGTATTTTTTTAATACAGACTTTGTCCGGGAATTTACAGTTCTTTTTCAGTTACAAAATGGCTACAAGATAAATTTACTGCGACATGTCATTCAACATTCAGTTCACGTTAATGAACAATTACTTCAACCGTTAATTTACTGGCAACTTGTAATATGCAGACAAAACATTTGAATTGGCCAAACAATCAATACACCTGGTCAGATTAGGAACTATAAACAAGAGATTGCATGGACTTCAACCACAGAACATGTAGTGCCATCTATAACATATCCTTTACACAGCTGTTAATCAAACTTAATTTATAACTTATCTGAAGGTAAGGGAACATCCTCATTCATATGATCTTAAAGATGCTGTCATTACGCAAAAGTTGTAATGTCTATACGTGACATTGACATTTGTGTGAGTCTTATGATGTGATCTAAAGAATGACACTATTAAAACCAAAATAACCCAAGCGCAGTCTGCATCAACAGAACATACTTCAATAAACTTGACACCTGGTTCTCTTGGAAAATATCCATCCATTTTATGGTTTGTGAGCAAACTAATTGATGGACTTACTTCCCTGCTGTCAAGCAAGAGACGAGCAAGGCGGAGCCTGGAGTCACTGGCTCTCTCACTCTCTCAGCTGATTCCAGCTTCGATACATCCCTACAGCTATGCGACAGTTAAATCAAATACTATCCGTATTTTTACAGTAGATTCTACAGCCCCTTGCATTCTTTACATTCTATGTTTGACAGATGATATGACTGTAAAATATACTTTAAATAAACTGTTTTATATATGTACATTACACTGTAATATCACTTTGTTGAATCCGCAAAATTACAGTTCAATGTACCAATCTGCATTTTACGGTTCATTGTCCTGTTCAGGTTTATTAGTACTTTTACAGTTCTTAGACCTGGAACAAAGTTGCCAGTTAATTTAACTGTAAAATTTAACGGGAATTTTTTGCAGTGAACATTGCAATCATCATAATCACAATTTTATTGCAATGTGCCTATTGGGCAGTAGGTCTGAGGGTTTTTCCCGCGTCAAATGAGTATAATTGGATGATTACTAGGCTAAATTTAGATTCATTGAAGCACAAAGGATAGCAATATTTTCAGCCTCTTTAGTATAAAGACCAGGAACGATGTATCTTTCCTTCAGTTCACTCAGGGCAGGGGCATCAGTTTCATTTTGAAAGTGGAGTGGCAAAATTAGCGTCACGCCTTCATGGAAGATGTCAGGGGAAAAATTACATTTTTTTTCATATTTTCAGAAACATGTATACTTCGCAAAAAAGTGGTGGGGCATCCGCCCCACCAACCCCATAGGAACTGACGCCACTGCTGACTCAGGGTGAATTTACTCCCACAAAGGCCACCTGTGTTGCCTATTTAAATTAAATAACTTAAAGCAATTAAAAACTTCATAATAGATTTATTCCTCTTCACCTTTATCTACTTCAATATTTCCAGCCTTTTTATACATGTATAGACGTGGAACGATGTATCTTTCCTTGAGTTCACTCAGGGTAAACTTACCCCACAAAGACCACCTGTGTTGTTCATTTAAATTAAATAAAGCAATTAAAAACTGCATAATATTCCAGTTTCAACTTTATCAACTTCAAGCTGATTTTGTGGTTTAACAGATATTTCCTCATCAATTAAATTTTAATAAAGACACTTACAGTATCTAGTATGTACATGAAGTAATAAGAAAATAAACCACAAGCACTGCATGTGGGAGGGGAATCATAAAAGACATATGGTTTGAATCTCCTCATAAAGTACATCTGCAATAGTGTCTGAATTTACATAACCTTAGAGCTCTTTGCAGATTGGCGGTCCACTGGAAAAATTAGTTTTCTTCTTTTCAATTTGTAAACTGGCTTTGCCACGTCATTGACAGTTTTCTGTTGTTCTCCTAATCTTCTTATTTGATGGAGTACGTTAAGTCATTTAATTAGTTTGTTTCTTGTCACCTTTGTTGCTAGATATGCTCAGCTCTGAATCAACTGATTAACCATTATAACTGACACAAACAAAACAATTTTAAACCAGTTACATCACAAGACCAAGTTAAAAGTTAATTTTGAAACAGTTTGGACTGCCAATCTGCAAAAAGCTATAAGTCCATCACAGTTCTGTAATCACTAGCATAGAGCAGCAGTAAAAATATGTTAGCCTGAGCTATTCAAATTTTTAACAAAAACCCATGGAGGACCCTCACACAGACAGAAATGCACAGGGAAATGTGCTTTTATTTTAAAAATTTATAAGAGGGTGACTTTTACAAAGGCCATTTAAAATCATTCAGAACATCATAATGATGATTCTATTGATAAATGTATGAGGTCAACTTGAAACTAATCACTATGCATGTACAGTGTATTAAACCATAAACAAAACATTCTTTGTCATGCATAAATCTGTGACCTTGGATGGTTATTTTCAGCTATATGTTTCCTTAAGAAATTTAAGGTCTGGTTAAAGGTAATTACAGGGGCCCAGATTGACTTATATACTGGTGCTGATTTTAAATTTAGTTGGACTTTGCCAAAGCATGTGACTGTATGATAACAACATGGTGTAATGTGAATTTCACCATTTATTTCTAATTTCTCCACCAGTCAAAATCATTGGATAGAGTTTACTAAGAGAATTCACATGGATATATATCAAAACGGACAATTTCTCATTGGTGGATCATTGTGTTATAGATAAACTGTTAGTTGATTTCGCAAAGGTTGAGATATTAACTAAATTATGTGAAGAAACGGAGAACTGAGAAAATGTATCAGAAATTATGAATTAATCCATTTAACACAGTCATTCTTGGATTTATACAACAAAATTAATTCTATTTAAATTATCATCCCTAACCCATTTTGGAGAATCAAAGATTTTTAAATATCAACAAAAGGAAAACTATATATATAAGTTAATTATCTTTTCACAAGTACCTGAGAAAAAATAACATCTTTGAAAAATATATTATTTAAAACCATTTCACTACATGATTTCAATTACTAGAACAAGTGCCATAACCACCATAAAGATAGACCTAACTTAAACAAATCTAAAACAAATTTAGAATTTGAAGCGAAATTTAGAATTTGAAGCAAAATTTAAGAATGGATGATGACAGCGCAACTTCAAAGCGGAGAAGGTTCTCTCTCAAGCAAGACACAAGCAAGTTATCTGCCGAAACACCATCTGCAGAAGTTACGCCCAGAATACAATCTGCAGAGGTTACACCCAGAATAAGGAGAAGAAAAACTATGAAACATTTAACATTAGCCGCTGTTGAGACTGAAGCTTCTCGTCCACAGTTACTTGAAGATGAAGCGGAGTTCATCAAAGCCATCGAAGTTGGAGATCTGCCGACTGCGAGACGAATGCTCTTGGCCGATCCAGAATTCAACGTCAACTGCACTGATTTGTTGGGGAGGACTCCATTGAGGTTGGCAGTGGAAGGAGAGCATTTGGAGGTGGGTAATGAAAAAACAAATACTTGGGGACCGTTCAGAATTTATGACTGGGGAGGGTAGGAGTTTTGCCCGAGGGGGTACTAACTTTTCACACATGTTCCAAGGGGGTGCTAATTTTTGGCATGTCCAAGGGGGATAAGAAATTTTAACAAAAACAAAAATGTCACAAAACGTGCATATACTCAGTTTGACAGTGCATTTTTACATGCGAAAGTGTGTGAATCTGCATGCGCAACTGTACAAGGGCACATGAGTTACAGTGTATGTACATGTATTGCTTTGTATGTCGAGGGGGAGTGCCATAAGAATGTGCATGAAACCTAAGGGTAGGGTACTAAAAATCTGCATGAAACTCAAGGGGGGTATTAATTTTTGCCAGGAAGTTCTGGCAAAACTCCCAACCCCGCCCCCCAATCATAAATTCTGAATGGTCCCTTCTTGCCAGTGGAAGTGACTTTAAGTGATGTGTGGAGACCAACCATTTTGATAGAACATCATATAAGAAACCGACGACACACATAGAATGGAAATTTTTTTACTCAGTGCAAAATTTCAATGCAAGAAAATCTTCTTCAAGCTGTAAATTTGTTTTGAAAGATTCCAAAAAATTATCTCAAGTGGTAAGCACCAAAACCAGGTGACCACCTACTTAGCTCCAGCTGATGGAATAGATAACTGAACTGATGCTATGACAAGGACTTACAGGATTGTAGTGGACTTTATGATACAAATTCATGGCGTATACAGAAAAGAAAACATTTCCTTTTCATTGTAGGAAAATCTACTGAAGCGCCAAAGTTATTCCAATAAACTTTTTTGTTATTCTCAACGTGTTTTAAATTTTGTATCCAATTTTTTCTTCCTTACTCTCTATCAGATAGTGGAACTCCTACTGGGCAGGACTGACCCGAAGAACATGTATGATGCCCTGCTACTTGCAATTAGTCTGGACCATGATGAAATTGCCCTTACCATCCTGAAGCACCCTGTGTACATCAAAATCGAAAACTTCTCCAATCTCATCAATGCTGAGACTGGGCCTTTTTCAGCTGATGATTCACTTTTTTCAACTGAGACAAATCCCCTCATTCTGGCTGCCCAAAGAAACAGGTATGGCACAACTGCTTGTGGTATAGCACACATAGATTCTTAGGTGATGACCTGAAAACATATCGCATCATAAATATTTTAGGTATGCGACATGTATGGCTCCCAGGGAAGGGCTGCCAATTTTCTTTTCCACACATGGATGAAAGTCTTGATAAGTAGATAATTATGTGAAACCCCGATGCCAATGCAATTTCAATGGTGGCAAACTCAATCACTTACTCTTGACTTCCGAATGTTGTAAACACATGAAGTTAAGATTAGTTAACTTGAGTTTGATAGTTTAGGTAATGTACTAAATGCTTTTCTTTACTTTAACAGATACGAGGTCGTGTCGGTCCTTCTTCAAAGAGGCGAAACCATTTGTCATCCCCACAACCAAGACTGCGAGTGTCAAGATTGCAAAGCTTCAAGTGACATGGATGAACTGAGGTTTGCCAAGTCAAGACTCAATGCATTCAAGGTAATGACATACATTCTGACTCCCCCATGTTTTACAGGTAAAAAGTCGGGAAAATATACAAAAATCTGGTAAAAACACATTTGAGCTGGTTAATACACTTAGATGAATACAAAATTTCAGAAATTATAATCCTGCCATTATCCTTTTTATTATATCACCGGTAACTGTTCGATGCTTGACCAAATCGCAACTTTTATCTTGCTGACCTGCAGGTAGTCGGGGTTACTTGACTTCTGGCTGAGTCGGACTAGTTAACCCAAATTAACATGAAGTCTAGCTGCTAATGAAACTGTCCAGCAAATGTTTCTTAATATATTTCATAGTGCCTCTCTGCATCAACCAAGGGGACATGGTCTCGCAAGTTTTTTATTCGAAGTATGTAGATTTATTAAGACATGATAAAAAAACAAATAGGTCAAACCTTCTCACATTAATGAGATATAATTTTAGGTTTTACATCATTACGCGACTTGTATTCAGTTCGGGATCAAGCACTTGCCCGTGTTGTTCCCCCCCCCCCCACATGATTTGGAACAAAACAAGGCCCCTCACAAGAGGCAATCATATTCCTAGATATGGACAGTCTCAGCCGGCCAGTTTACAATCATTTGACATACAAGCATTCCCTTTTCACCATAATATTGCTGTGTAAAGACATCTTGCTATTTGGCTCATTTCTCTCCATGATACAGGAAGGCTTGTACGTACACCAGAGGTCCTGTATGCCTGTTTAGCATGCACTCATTGGCCCCCTGGTGCTATTACTCTGTCATCAGAAATCATCCTGATTTTTATCAATCTGATATAATTCTATTCATATTACAGTGACATCGTTAATATACAAATATAGGCAGATTACAAGTGAATTATGAAGTTTATGCGACCAAGGAATAATCAAAATATTTCAAAAGATGAAGACGACAACACAATAAATAATTGAACACTGAGAACTACTCCGAGTTCTTTTTTACTTTTCAGGGTTTAGCCAGTGAATGCTACATTAGCTTGTACTATGATGACCCAATTCTTGCTTCATTTGAAATGAGGCAGACTCTTCTCAAGGCAGCTACCAGGGAGAAACACTACAGAGTAATAATAACATTTTATTGTTTATGTTATGTTTAATAAGCTATGGCAGCCATTTGTATCCCACATGCCTCAAGTATATTGTCCTTATAACCCCATGTTTTCTTTGCATAAAATGAGTATATATCATTGCTTTCTCAAGCAGTTTGGTTGAGGATGTTTACTATTGTTTAGCATTGACCCAATGGCAAAACATCAATGTTTCACTTACCTATGGGGCAACCGTTTAAAATCCAGGGGGGCTTGGAGTTTTCCTCAGCAGGAAATTATTTATTTTGCAGTGAAGACCGTAGTGATTATTTATTTTCAGCAAGTGCCGAATACTAATTCCCAAATCAAGCAACACCTTGTTAAGAAAAAACCCTCCAGAAATTATTTATTTCAATAGTGCCCAGAAAGAATTTATTTATTTCACTAAAACTGAGCAAGAAATTACTTATTTAAAAAACCCCAAGTCATTCCCTGACAGGCTGCACTTAATACAAATATCTTCCTTTTATTCTAGGAAGAATACGAATCTCTGGCCAAAGGCCTCAGTAACTTTGTTGTGAAGCTGCTGGATAATGTGAGAGGATATGAAGAGCTCTTCGTACTGTTGCGAGAAGGGGCAGATGACGATGGAAGTGAAGTGGAAAGCAAGTCGTCAGCTGTTGCTATGTCGAGATTGAAACTAGCTTTGAAGAGGAATGAAAAAGGAGTAAGTCAATCAAGAGAGGAGGCGTAATCGCTTCACATCCTATATTTCTGCACCAATCAGGCCTAAGGCAAGATATAATTGATGATTTTTGGCTTCTCGGTTATTGACGAGGAACTTTTTCTAAGGACGACCCGTAGGAAGAAAAAAAACTGTAATCTCGTAGCCACTAATTGAACTGCAGTAATTCAGGCTCTTAGCTCTTATCCAACATATTGGTTACAAATATTTTCCATCCCTCATCTAAGAACTTAACGGCAGTAAATGCACCATTTGAATCAATTTTTTTTTAATATTTTTAAGGGCATTACTGAAAAACTGTTTTTATACTGAGTGATCACCCTTGTTGAATATATTTATTATTAATTAATACATAAATACTTTTTTTTCCAGTTTGTCAGCCACCCAAGTTGTCAAAAACTTCTGACTTCAACCTGGTACGGAGATTACGCTCCTATCCGCCACAAGCTTCCGATGAAGTTACGCCCTTTTGCCACACTTTTACTCGTCTTGGTCCTGCCATTTCTAGCTTCCATGTACTGCATTCTTCCTATTACTGCTGTAAGTGAAGTTAGTGAACATGTGAGGTCCCTAGTTACTTGATGCAAAGAAACATGGGAATCGTAAAAGGATAATACCTGAGGCATGTGGGATACAAATGTCTGCCAATTTTCTTCGCTCCATAATTAATGGGTCAAAACCTTTGATAATTTATTGACCCCACTTCCCATTGAAATTACCTTACTTTATGTTTCATTCACTTATATCAAAGAATTTGACTCATTGTGTGCAGCAAATAAAAATCGCCAGTCATATATCATATATTATAAGTCAGACAGCTTAATGATTTGTAAGTAACATTAATATAACAAACAATAATGATAATGATATACTTTATTCAGCCTCAAAAGAAAAACCACTACAATGCCAGTTCACATGCTGATAAATCTCATTTTGGTAGTCACTGAGAAATGAACAAACAAACCAATTTCCTATTTTGTCCAGGAAAAGATATCACCCAATACTGGTTGATTTATTTTATATGTTTTCCTTTTTTCAGGTAAAAAAGTTTCTCCAGATCCCATTCATCAAGTTTGTGGGCCAATCCACTTCTTTCATTGTCTTCCTCACTTTGATTCTGGTGTTTTCAATTACAGAGACGCCATCTAGTGACTTACATAAAGAGGTAATGTAATAACATTCTGGAGGGCGACATTCAAATCTAATAATGTTTAATATTCACTTGGGAACCTGGAGATTTCCTTGACGGGAAGTTATTTATTTCACAGAAATTCCAGACATAATTATTCATTTGGAGCCCCACATTACCCGGAATTTTCATTTCTAAATAAGATATTAGTGTTAAGAAAACCACCCTCTAGTAAGTAATTATTTCAAGACTGTCAATGCCAGGAGGGAATTGATTTATCTCACAAAAACACATGTCAAGAAATTATTTATATTAAAAAAAAGGTCTGAGCACCCTCCACTGTAGACCTAATCGTTCTCATGGTTGCACCCTTATGGGTTATTTTCTAGCTTGGATTACACTTCCCTTATGTTTCAACCGTGACTGATTTTTTTGCCACTCACTTTTTCATTTAGATAACTGCACAATTTGCCATTGAAGTGGCCGCCACTCCGCATCTCAACTGCAATTTCACAAAAGGCTTCAGATTTGAGAGTATGGCGTTGAGGCCCACGTTGCCTGGCATAACACAAATACTGATATGCACCTTCATTCTGGGTAAGATTTTCAATATCAACATGACATTCATTGAATGTGGACATCTGTCAAACATACTGCTAAAGTATGATTGAAGTGAGGACATCTGTTACACATTACGCAAAAGTATGATTGAAGTGAGGACATCTGTTACACATTACGCAAAAGTATGATTGAAGTGAGGACATCTGTTACACATTACGCAAAAGTATGATTGAAGTGTGGACATCTGTTACACGTTTTGCAAAATATGGTTGAAGCGTGGACATATGTCATACATTCTGCAAAAGTATGATTGAAGTGTGACATCTGTCACACATGTACATAATATTCTGGGAATAAAAATGTATTTTTTCACAGCGAAGTCTAAATTTTCTTACAGGGTTGATTTGGCAAGAATGCAAACAACTTTATTCACTTGGAATTGGGGACCATTTTGCATCTCTATTTAATGTAATAGACTATGTGTTGCTCAGTCTATATGTGGCTTCTTTTACTCTGAGGTACCTGACTTATTATAAGGTGAGTCGACAATTAGGTCACCAATTATCTGAAGATGTGCATCGAAAATATTGCACTAAAATTGTTGTCTCTTTGAACCTCAAATGTCATTTCTTCTAATATTATCCGCTCAACACTAATAACAGATAAACTTCTTAATGATTTTTAGACATGGAAAGCAGGTGAATATTTCTTGGCGCGAGATGATGGTTTGAGGCGGTTTGTCGACGGGGACCCTGAAGCAATGTACAACTTCTACTGGCTGATAGCAGGTATAGACTGATTTCATTTCTTCTGCTGGCTGATAGCAGGTATAGACTGATTTCATTTCTTCTACTGGCTGATAGCAGGTATAGACTGATTTCATTTCTTCTGCTGGCTGGTAGCAGGTATAGACTGATTTCATTTCTTCTGCTGGCTGATAGCAGGTATAGACTGATTTCATTTCGTCTACTGGCTGATAGCAGGTATAGACTGATTTCATTTCTTCTGCTGGCTGGTAGCAGGTATAGACTGATTTCATTTCTTCTGCTGGCTGATAGCAGGTATAGACTGATTTCATTTCTTCTACTGGCTGATAGCAGGTATAGACTGATTTCATTTCTTCTACTGGCTGATAGCAGGTATAGACTGATTTCATTTCTTCTACTGGCTGATAGCAGGTATAGACTGATTTCATTTCTTCTACTGGCTGATAGCAGGTATAGACTGATTTCATTTCTTCTGCTGGCTGATAGCAGGTATAGACTGATTTCATTTTTTGGTTTAGAACTATCACCTCCAGGGGTAGTATTTTTAAACAATGGACAGGTCATGACATCACTAGCATTGCATTCGCCTGATGATGTAATAAACGAACTGTGGCCCAAGCAACAGGATTGTGATATTTTATGACCATTGTTGCTCATGTCACATTTTTGCAACGTCGGAAAATTGTCTCTATTTATAACTAAAATTTTACTTAAAACCAGGTGACAAAAACAAAACAACCTCGAGTCAGGGCACTTTGTAACAATATCATGAGGTTTTGTGCGAAATATATCACTCGAACCCTCAATCACATCTTGGATCAGGTTTGCTACAGGTAGGTTGGTATGGATAGCTTACTATGGTTAATTGACAAGATGAAACAGAGAGTCCAGAACGTGCTACATCAAGAAAGTGTTCTGTTCATCTCAGCCATGCAACTTACTAAGTTATGCCTATTTCAGCTGGGATGTTGTACATGAAGATACATTAGGGGCCGACCAGATGATCTTTGGGGGGGGGGGCTATGGATATTTGGTTAAAAAAAAAGATTGTTTCCCACTTGACACTGAAAAAAAAGTTTGTTCAGCACATGGAAATAAAAAAAAAGTTTTTTTCCGCCTGTATCTAGGGTACCGCAATGTAAAAATTCTGATAAAAAAGTTTGTCATGAGTGCGCATACAAAAAAAATTGTTTGTCGACGAGCCGCAAACGAAAAAAAAAGTTGGTCCCGGGGGTAAAATCCATAGCCCCCCCCCCAACTATCGTCTGGTCGGCCCCTTAATACTTGAAATTAATGTCTCTTTGAGCAAGTAAACAATCCTTCACTCAGGAAGTGTGTTACACATCGAGGATTCCTCATTTTCGAATCTCTTTGTCAATCAAACACCACCGTAGGCCAGAACTGGCCTTACTTGAAATAGATCTGTGCTTGCTATATCCATTTATTCATCATACATGTTATGCAATATTTTGATTCCCGAAGGATTGAAAATGCATGGTGGCATCAAAAGACTATAAAAGATAACAACTTTGTTCATTTCAGATCGTTTATACTGGGCTGCCTTTGACCCAATCAACATTTGCGAAGGGTTATTTTCAGTGGCTAATGTCCTGAGTTTTTCTTGGTTATTCTATCTTCTCGCAGCCAATGAACAACTTGGACCCCTCCAGGTGTCACTGCGAAGAATGATTACGGTAAGTGCCATCTTGTGTTGATTTGTGTGGAATTTGCTATTGTGCTACAAAGCTTTCACTGATCTCTTCAGAGCACCGGCCACAGCCTATAGTACATAATATTATCTTTGCATATGAGCTCTTATCTATATTATCATAATTGTAGAGCACTCATACGTCTGATCATTTCAGAAGCCCAGTATGACCCAAATTGACCTGATCCAATTCTCTGAGCTTCTCTGATACTCTGAAAACATTGAGATATTGGTAAATGGCATCAAAGGGTTGGACTTATCACACTTTCTTAATTCATGCACTATGACAAAGTTTTGGTACACATATTTTAATAAAGTTAAGAGGATTAGTTTGCCTTGATCAGCTAACAAGCTCTGTAAAATATTGAAGCTAAGTTTTTCTAATAACAAACTGCGTCTCATGTGGTATTCAAAAACACAGGATTAAAAAAATATAGGCCTTAGACCACACAAAAGGACTCAAAGCAAACTAAAGCCAACAAAACTTCAAACAGAAAACAAAGTTTTCCTGCACTTAAATCCAAGAAATTCCATTCAGGGCCCTCAGGGTCAAAGGTGACCTTGGCTTTCTGAGAAGATCACAGTCAAGGAGAAGCGAGAGCTTCCGATGACTGCAACACCTAGGTCTAAAGATAGATGCAATCTCAGACTATTTATAAATTGGAAGGCAATCGCCTGTGTTAAGAAAAGGGAAATTCTGTTTGAGCCAAGTGTCTAAATACTTGTGTCGTATCTGATCATAAAGCTTTAATGTCACCTTTTTTCAGGACATCATGAACTTCTTTGTCATCTTCAGCATTGTGGTCATAGCATTTATGGTGGGCCTCAACAACCTTTACTGGTATTACGAACCTTCAATAAGACAAGTTGTAGAAGCTAACCCCCTTCAAAGAGACCATTTCACTAATGCAGAAAGTGCCTTTGGAACGTAAGTAGTATTCTATCCATGATTTTGGCACTTTTTCTACAAAATGTGGATGATAAGTCAATGCCATTTACAGATTTATACGTTACTTTGGTGTGGTCAAATTTTTGAAAGGATCAGTCAATAGTCTGGACTTAGTAGTCAATGCTTCAGGTGAAGAACAGACATTTTAGGCCTTGTCAAGATTTGGGCAAACACCAGGTCCTGTCAATATTAAAACTAGAATCGCAAGCGATGTTTATGTGACCACCAGATGGACGATATATATCACAGTATTCCTTCAAACAGGCAATTGACTGCAAAGAAGTAAATGGCAATGCCAGCCAAGTTCTTGTTGTGGTTTTCAGTGGTTTTCCTTTTCAGTGGTGGCCAGTTACCATCAACGACATCTAATTTCAACACCACAGTTGATTTCGCCACTCACCAACCTGCCTGGCAAGGGATCAGATCAGTCAAGCAAGTTGCTGACATCGCAGTCAACACAATTTAATGTGCAGTGATGCAGTGTTGTGATGTGGTCTGTAATGCAGTGTTGTAAGGCAGTGCTGTTATAACAAAACAACCCAAGTCAGGGTCACTGAGTAACAATATCACTCACTGTTGTGTGAATTACAATATACAGTGAGTGACATTGTACGAAGAGCCCTGACACATGGTTGTTTTGTTTTGATCACCTGGTTTTACCTCAAATTTTTAGTTAGGGGCAGACCAGACGATAGTTGGGGGGGGCTATGGACTTTACCCCTGGGAAGAACTTTTTTTTTCATTTGCGGCGCGTCAACGAACAATTTTTTTGAATGCGCACTCGCGACAAACTTTTTTATTGGAATTTTAACATTACGGTACCCTAGCTACAGGTGGAAACGAACTTTTTCTTATTTCCATGTGCTGAAGAAACATTTTTTTTCTTTGTCAAGTGGGAAACAATCTCTTTTTTTTGCCAAATATCCATAGCCCCCCACCCCCAAAGATCATCTGGTCGGCCCCTTATAAACAGAGACTATTTTCTGCCGTAACAAAAATGTTACGTCACCATGGAGCAACAATGGATATGACGTCACAATCCTATTGTTTTGGACATTTTTTGGTTTGTGACATCATCAGTCAGCTGAAATGCTGGTGATGTCATAACTATTGTTAAAATTAATCGCCGTTGAAGGGTGGTATTTTTTACAATATCACAGGCCCTGATATTTTGACTGTAAACAGTAATATTCACAGCCAACCAGGTGATAAAATACAGTATAGTAATGCAGTGTTGTCAGGCAGTACTGTAATAATATTATGGGCTGTAATCGCAGTGCAGTGATGCAGTTGTAATGTAGTGCAGTTATGCAGTGCAGTGATGCTGCACAGTAATGTAGTTTAGTAATGCAGAGCAGTCATGCAGTGCAGTCATGTAGTATAGTCATGCAGTGCAGTCATGCAGTGTTGTGTGGAAGTGCAATAACTCAGTGTAGAAATGCAGTGCAATAAGGCAGTGTTGTAATACAATGCAGTGATGCAGTGCAGTAATGCAGTGTTGTCAGGTAGTGCTCTAATGTGGTCTGTAATGCAGTGCAGGGATGCAGTGCAGTTATGCAGATTTGTAATACAGTGCAGTAATGCTGTGTTTTAATAGAGTGCAGTAATGCAGTGCAGTGATGTAGCGGTGTAATACTATAACAAAACAACCCAAGTCAGGGTCACTGAGTAACAATATCATGAGATGTTGTGCGAATTAATATCACTCGAGCCCGCAGGGCGAGAGTGATATTAATTCACATAACAGCAAGTGATATTGTACGAATTGCCCTGACGCGTGGTTGTTGTGTTTTTATCAGCTGGTTTTACCTCAAATTTTCAATTATAAAGAAGGACTATTTTCTGCCATTACAAAAATGTGCACGCCATGGAGCAACAATGGATGTGACGTCACAATCCTATTGTTTTTGCCATTGCTTGGTTTGTGAAGTCATCAGGCATCTGAAATGGCGATGATGTCATAACCATTGTTAAAAAATATCGCCCTTGAAGGGTGGTATTTTTTACAATATCATAGGCCCTGATATTTTGACTATAAACAGTGATATTCACAGCCAACCAAGTGATAAAGGGCAGTAATGCGGTGTTGTAATGCATTGCAGTAATGCATCGCAGTCATACAGTGCAATAATACATAACTGTAATTCAGAGCTGCAATGCAGTTCTGAAATGCAGTGCAGTAATGCAGTGTTGTACAGTGCAGTAATGAAGCGCAGTCATACAGTGCTGTAAGGCATAGATATGCAGCTATAGATGGATAGACAGATGGATGGAAAGATATCTATCTATCTAGATAGATAGATAGATAGATAGATAGATTCTATAACTGCATATCTATTTATCTATCTTCCTTTTTTTCCCCTTTTTACCATGTTTTTGTTCTATATCTTTAATGCAGCACAAAGCATAAATTAAATCAAATTTATGTTTCATTGATTAACCTTGTGAACTCAGTTTTAAGTACTTTTAACTGTCTATATTTTATTGACATGAAATATAAAACAGATTGAAGAAAGAAGACAAATATATTTCTGTAAATAAAGTGTGATCTTGCATTGAATGCAGCAACAGAAATATATAAAGTGTGTCTGTTATTGCATTGAATGCAGCAACACTGTGACCAGTATAGAGGGGGCCACATGTCTCTTGACTGGACAAGATGTGAGCTGCTGTTGAGTGTTGCACATGTAAATTTAATTTAAGCAATTCTCATTTCCTAATTGGTCAGGGACTGTAAAACTTGACATGAACATTTAGTACAGTATATTAAAGAATATGATTTAGCTTATTTGGTTGAAATTAGCTTTGTCTTCAAATGAAAGTGGAATTTGAGGTAGCCCAAAAAGAAACAACAATTAGCATGTCTATTCTCCTGATATGAAGTAAATTTCTCAACACTCTGCCTGTCTTTTGGGAGAGGCCTGAGAAGGTTTAGCAATAAACTTTTCTTGTAATTTGAAGGTGACTGGGGTGAGATCAGATATATCATGACCTGATGTGCAAGTCTGGCTCTCCCAGCTGCCAAAATGTCAGATATTCGCTGTGTATCCAGTGCTTTATGCTCCTGTTGTTGGAAATATAGACCTTGGTTTCTTTTGAGACATCCCCCAGCAAAATATAAAGCAGTGCGATCAAGTGTGAAGGAATGCACCAATGGCTGAGCCAGAATTCTGGGGGCTGTCTCAAAACACACCAGTTGCCCTTAAAAAAACAATAAGGTAGACTGTGCCACTAAAAACCCCTGAATTACAAAAGTGCATCAAATACCCTTTTTACAGCTGCTTGCAGCCTGTATTGCACAAGCATTTTGGCTAATCTTGTTAGCACTGCTGAGATCGCCCTCTCTCACCAATCTCACTCAAACATGAAATACAGTCTCAATGGAATTTTTCCTAAAGCCCAGTCGATTTTGGTGGCCCACCGTAACAAAAAAATTAATAACGAAAATAAATGGACTGTTGCTTTGGGGGTCAAGGGTCAAGCAATCAGAGATGCGTGCGCATCCTAGCATGTAGAATGACCCATATGACGGCCGTGTTCATCCAACCGTGACGGCCGTCATTGCACTATTAGAGCAGTAACATGATATTGATATTGATGTCTCATTCCAGGCAGTGCTCAGTGCAAAGAGCAACTGAACATGTGTTAGGCTATTGTTTAACTTCACACTTACTTCAATTGTCAAATGTGTGACAGTAATTAAGCAATTAATTGCAATTTAGTATACCTGGATCTCAAATTACTGAGACATTGATTGTCTATTGAAGTCTATTGACACTTCCTGATTGCCATTGACCTGCCAACTACTCTTATATGCTTCAATCAGCTTCTGCTCAGTATACTGTGGTTAACAAACTTTAATTGACAGTTAGCAGTTCAATTCAGATACATGGAATTTATTAATTTGAAATAAATATCTTCAAATGGGAATAATTTATTACCTTTAGTCACCCAGAGAAGTGCCTTTTAGGTATGAACTAGAATACGTTGGCCCAACAATCACAACATCCAGTGCATGAAGTGAAATTATAAATGACTTTAAAAAAATATTTATGATTCCATTGACCTCAAATTTTTGCATCTGTATTCATATGCTGGTATTACATATTACCATGTGCGTGTGTTAATTGTCTTTCTGCTTGTTCAATGTCATGGTTCACTGATTTAGAGCCACTTCAGATTACCCATGGATTTCTATAAGAAACAGTGAATGCGCTGCTTAAAGTGCTTGCACGTTATTTTTTACAGCTGCTTGCAGCCTGTACATAGATAGATAGATGGATAGATAGATAGATAGATAGATAGATAGATAGATAGATAGATAGATAGATAGATAGATAGATAGATAGATACTTAGATAGACACATAGATACACACATAGATATATACTAAGTCTATCTACAAGCAGCTGTTAAAGTGCTTGCACGTTATTTTTTTGCATTGGGTCTTAAGAGCCGCGAGTAAGGAGTGTAAAGTTAGGTACATACAGCAAGTTTCATGACTGGGCATCAAGTGGAACTTGTTCTATTCCTCCGCAAAAATGTGCGTTGAATCGTACGATTTCTAAGTGACCACAGCCATGCTGGTGGTCACAATAATCTGAAAACATATCTAACTTAGACACACGACTCTTAATAAAACGTTTGCACATATTGATAAAGTTATTTTACTGCTGACATACTTTTTCCACAATCCAGCATCGAATCAACCTTCATCACAGTCTTCTGGGCACTTTTTGGCATGGGAGAACCACAAGTTGTTGAACTTGGACCGGATTACGCAGCAAATGCAGTCACCGGTCGAATAGGATACTGGGTCTTCGGAGGGTACAATCTTGTGGCTGTCATAGTTCTGCTTAATATGCTCATTGCAATGATGTCCAGGTCATTTGAGCTGATACAGGTAAATGTATCAATGAATTGTCGGTATTTGGTTATTTTCCTGAAGACAAGACATGTGCCGCTATATAGAAAATCATGAAGTATTACACAGACTATTTGGAAGTACACGTACATTAAATAATAATAATGTACAGTTGCAAACTAAGTATTCATACAGCTTAGTCTCATAGATTTTTTATGGTTTCCTGGTAGGGAATGATAAAAAAAATATATACCGTAGAAGGGGGTAAAGTTGGTAATCGGGGTAAAATTTTGGCCCAATTAATGGAAGAAATGCCAACTTTCCTCACTGACACAGGTATCTTTGGCTTAGTCGCCATATGTGTCAGTAGGGAAAAATTTATATTTCTGCCACTAAGTGGGTCCAAATAGCTTGCCAACTTTACCCCGGATTGCCACCTTTACCCTGTTTTACGGTAGTGGCCTATACTGTGCGCTCTCAAGAGATGTAGGTCTACCTTCTTATTAATGATTCTTTACGCTTGCAGAATGACGAAAACATGGAATGGAAATTCGCCAGGGCGGAGTTATACATGGACTATATGACGGATCAGTCCTTCTTGATGGTCCCAGTCAACATCATTCCCAGCACTTACAGTATCTTCACGACTATCAAGTTCATCCTAGAGAGTATTTTCAAATCCTTTTCTGCATGCTTTGGGTTCTTGCGAAACATCCGAAAGACATTCAACCCGCAAAGTGAAGGATTAGAAGAGAACAGGAATGGCATTCAGATGACCTTCCCAGGAGAAAGTACTACAAACAGGTACACTAATGATTCGGGTTTGGTCTTTCGGCTTGAATAATCTGAGTCAATTATCCTGCCATTGCAGGGTTAGTTTGAATTCACTCTGTTAACAACTTCAATGAAATACTTGAGTGCAATGAATGTTCCAGTAGGTCACTTTTACAATTTTGTTCTTTTTTTGGAATGGTAAGTTCATGATTTAAATGTTAGTTAATTATTTTCTCTCCCAAAGAAAATCACAGAAACAACAAACTTACTGAAATTCAATGAAACATTCAAACTTTCCTTGAATTTGAGTAAGTAATGTCGAACTGTGAATTATGCTTATCACATCGGAGAGGATTTTTTGAAAGGATTTCATTTACTTTTTAGACCATACGGCTGGGTCCATCAACTGGCAGCACCTGCAATGCCCAGTAGTTGGGAGAACGTCATCCCAGAAATCAGGTAAGGTGACTTTTTATTTTTGAATAAATTCTCTTGAATAACACTTTACATAAGATTTACACATTTTCAAACAAAGGAATTGGTCGAAAATCATACTATTAACCTTAAAAATTGCTATGTTTAGCTGCATTTGTAGCTCTAGCCATGGAAACCTTACAGCGACAAATCATTTTTAAAAGTAAATTTGCATAATATATTGGAAGAAAAAAAATAGATTGATTTTCAATATAAATTTGACTTAAAACAAATAACAAATGTCTCAAAATTCATTCAAAGCGCCAAAACTATAATTGGTCTTGGGCAACAGAAACATTTTTGGTTGCACAAGCCACAGAACGGTGTCCATCTTATTAGTTCTAACATGATAATTTTTACAGAATAACATTTGAATGACATACTACTTTCAATCAACAACGTATTAAAGTTTGCTTTTTCCCCACAATAACAGGAGTCCAAAAATTGAAGAAGACCCCTCAGAGGTAAGTCAAAGGAACCTTCAAGAAAGACGGCTCCATGAACGCAGACAAATGAACCACTGTACCAAGTAGTTACCGGTTTTCTCACCTTAATATAATATAATATTATTTTATCGCCCACTCCCGATAAATCTGATCACCGGTGCTCACTATACTGAATGGCAATCATACCAATAATTATAGTGATGACCTCTGGACATGGCCGGAGTGGGGTTTGAACCTATTTCAACATGTGTACCACGGAGCCACATGAAAAGAGTCATATTAGAATTATCATAAATCAGTTTCTGTGAATCTTGTTTAAATTGCTGAAAACATCAAACCATTCAGGGTATGTCATCCAATGTGTTTCTACTGGGAGAATACACAAAGAGCTACCTAGAACTTCATGGAAACTTAAAAACTTTATGGAAAGTTGTAGCTGCCAAGGTTTAAAAAATAACATTTTCTTGATGTAAGACACAACCTATCATCTTGGCAGGTCCAACTCTCCTGCATGGTCGTAGTCTCCCAATATTGAGAAACAGTAATGTTTTGCCATTGGGTCAAATAATGTCCGTTATCACCCCATATATTTTCATCTCATTGGATGACATTTCATTAATATACATCCCTAGTTTCCAATTAGTTTGGATAAGATGTCTATAGCATTGACCAAATAGCAAAACATTACCCATTTCTTACAGCCAAAACATGCGCAATGGGTCGTATCGGGGCTACATCTATACCAAGATTAATCATACAAAACTTGAGCAACCTCCATGTACTGCAAATTCCATGATGACCTTTCTTTCAATTTAAAAGGCAAAGGCACAAGGACAATGGCCTCAAAAACTGAGAAAGGAATTAAGCTGGCTGACGCAAGACCCGAGCAAGTCATCTAAGACGATAAAGAATTTGACGTACAATGTAAGTATCGTTTTAATTTAGCGCTTCAAATTAAAATATTACTTTTTGACCACTTTTCTTTTGTACAATCAGAACAGAAGAAATGCACAACACACCATTGGTTGGCTGATGCCTACATTCCCTACTAGGTATATAAGTATCTCACTGTATTTGTTGCTGAGGCAAAATGGTTATAGAAAAAGGCATGATAAGAAAATATTCCTATTTCAGATTGTCATCAAGAGTGTCTTGAAAAGATTCATCTTCAATACTCAGAAAACAGACAATTCTCAAGTTGAAGGTAAGTTGTAATTCATACTGAGAAGACTATTCAATAATTCTCATCAATGGCCTTTTTTAATGTCATAGTTTTCTCTCTTATCACCACTTAAAAGCATAACCATATTTGAAATGATAGCCATATGAGTGACACAACCCTCTTTCCTGTTGTCATGTAAAAAACCTTTCATTGACCTGCCCTTTTCCTTTTTCTAAACTGTTTTAACTTCCATAGTCCTTCAAACAGACCATTTTTTGCATTTTCCAAAAGACTCGGATGCATAAAACGGTTAACTAGGGCGACATGTGCGTGTTTCGAACGTGCAAGACCGTAGCGTTCATCACGACTCCTGGTGGAAATTTCACTTTTAAAACATTGCTTCATTCCTTTCAGCGGACATGGATGAACTGAAACAGGACTTATCCAGCTTCAGATATGAAGTGATGAATGCCTTGTCAACAAAGGACCAAGCTTTGCAGGAGGCCATAAATGTTGTGAATGCCAAATTAGACTTGGCCAATTCTATGCAGGGGCCATTCAACCAGGCTCAAGAGGATTATGACAGAAGAGAGAGAGAAAAATCACAAAATTTGTCAAAGAAGAAACGAAGTATAGATGTTTGGGAAGGAAGTTGGAATGATGTACCTTACACAGGGAAAGGCCAAATTCCATCCATACCAACAATAGAAATCCATGAAGAAATTGTACCCCAAAATGTGGATAACTATTTTTATGACATGCTAAAAGGTGCATTTTGTTTTAAATATTTTTAATTTTATTTTATTCAGTCCTCCAAGTGTTTGTTGTATTCTAGGTTGAAAATACATTTTAAGAAGCTCATTATAGTTTACCCAATGATCAATTTTTCGCCAACAGCCTTCAGGATTCCTTTTCTGCGGCATCAATGATTTTTCCACGGCCTTTATGCTTATTTTTCCCACTGCCCGTATGATAAAATTTCCAATTTTCCAGTGGCCTTAATAACTGATTTCCATGACATTTGGCAGCATTTTAAAGGTTATCAAAAAAGACATATAAAAATGGTTGAAGGTGTTTAGGCTAAAAAGTTCTACTTTAAGAGTAGGTAAATTCACAATTCTATCAGATCAATCTGTGAACTTTTTTCTTGTAACCATTTGCAGGTTCTCCGGATGAGACAAAAATCGAAGACTTCGCCTCAACTTCCACATTAGGACACTTGTCGAGTTTGGATAGTATTAACATGCAAAATCAAGACTGCGAAAAGAGGGATGGGCCAATGAACAGGAATACTGACAATGCAAGAGATACCCAGACGCTGGTCATTCAACAGAACCAAGACAATGTTTCAGTGATATCAAACACTATCAATGGGTCTGAAGTTTCACCGACAATTGAGGTCTCTAATGATAAAGAAGAGTCTCACAACTCCAAAGATACCATAGTGCCGGATGACACTGAATCTCAAATCGTCTCCGACAACAAACGATACACAGAAAGTGAACTAAAAGACTTCATACGACTGCTGAATAAAGCAACCAATGCAGAAGTGAAACAAAGAACCGCTCACTTGAAAAAAGTTTCATCAAAAAGGCAATGATCTACTCGTCCGCTGGAAATAGTAACATCCGCATCTGTTACTTTAGATCAATCTTTATCCACCTCTGATGCATAATAGACCTCATGGGCGTTTTTGGAAAGACTTGCACCCGTAACACTCGTGACACGTGTTTGTATCCGAACATGCAGGATGGTAGCCCACAACTAGAAGAGGAACAGCTTCGCTAGAGCAGAAACGTAGCCCAGAACTAGAAGAGGAACAGCTTCGCTTGAGTAGAAACGTAGCCCACAACTAGAAGAGGAACAGCTTCGCTAGAGCAGAAACGTAGCCCAGAACTAGAAGAGGAACAGCTTCGCTTGAGCAGAAACCTGTTTGTCACAAGGTACAAAATCTTGCAACCCTCATTCTTCCTAATATCAGGAGTTGCCAGAAACCCCACAAGCAAGAAATGACATTGACACTTTCTCGGAAACTTCTGGAATGTTCGAAAACAAATCCTCCTTACGCTTGTCGCTCGAGTTACCCATGGAACCTTTCTGAAAACACCAGTTATATTTCACTGAAGCTTCGTGAAGCTATTGGATGATAAGATTCCCGTCCTTGTCTTTGATTGGTCCAACTTATATTGCTAGGCTGGAGTAGAGACATCTTTTTGAAGGACAGCTGCCAACTGATTTGTCAAAACAAACTCTAGTGCTTTTCACATAAGACAACTTATGACATTATGTGCTACCAAGCTCAATGATTTGCAGTGCATTTTTAATGTAACATCTCTTTTTGCAGATTAAACTATAAAATTGTACTCGTGTCTTTAAAATGAATAAATCGCCCATCTTTACTCTGTGAAAAAGGTCGGTATTTAAATTCGGTGATTCGAAGCGAAGAGGACAAATCAAAAAATGATGAGAAGAAACAGCAATTATGATCATCTCCTGATTTTTCCAAAATATTCCAGAAAATGAGGCACGAAAATTAACTAGGAGATCGTACATTTGTAGTTATTCAGAAACCATTGATGGAGGTGTGTGTCTATTTGAGTTTTACGTCTCATCAGCACCAGAGTGGGCTATTTAGAAACATACTCAAACTTCAAGAAGTTTCAAGGTCACAGGCACATTAGCGATCTTTTTCAATTCAATTCGCATAATTTCCTGGCGTGAGTGAGGTTCATGATTTGCACCAAGAGATTGCCATTACATATTGTAGTTTAACTGGCTGTGGTTTGCCAATCATGTCCATAACTGGCTTGTAGATGACATGGGATGACATATCTTTCAGGCTGCCATCCCGTGAAACGATGACAAGTTTGTGAATTGAGGATTGTTTTGTTCTGCCGGCTGTCTTTCCCTTGTCCTTTGGAGGTTACAAGTGGTCGTTTGTGCATTCTTTTCTTGCTGGATTATGTGCTTTCTCGGCAGATGATAGAGCATCTTTTTCCTTGCATGTGGCTGAAGACCTTGTCTGTGAATTATCAGAAGATTGACTTTGTTGGAGGTTCTGTGGTGAGGTTTGCACAACTGGTCCAGGGCAATTCTCAGTTTCTTCAGTTTTTGGTTGAGGCGGTGAAGGTGCTTTCGTTATAAGACATCTGTGAAGAGGTTTGTGTCAAGATGAATCTTTCTCTGTGGTGATGAATGAAGAGTTGGTCTGGGGTAATCTGCTTCCGGGCCAGGTTTGTCCGTGTCCTGTTCTACAAGGCACCTGGCTTCAGGAAATGATAGTTGTCTTTCAGTTCTTAGTTGTAGAATTTCTTTTTCCTTCTTGAAGACTCTGCATTTGTGGCGAAAGGCAGGATGGTTCCTGAACAATTTACACAATGTGAGAGTTTAGAGGGTTTATCATGTGTGTGAGTATGATCGTGGTCACCACAAATGGCACATATTGTTGACCTGATTGAACGACAAAAATGGCCGTACATTTGGCAATTGAAACGTGTTTCGGATGGGGAAAGAATGGAGAAACTCTGCACGATTCAAAGGCCGCAGGTCCTTTCTTCGGTACTGTAATATGGGGTGAATTGGGACACTGGGGTGAATCGGGACAGAACAGGGAAACATTTTATTTGCTCAAAAGCACCAATTTCTACTTGCCTTAGGAATTTAATTTTGGGCACACTTTAAGTAAACAGACAACCGCATAATGTGGTAGAACTTTGTATTTCTAACTGCAGGCAGTGAAGAGCTGCAGCACCTTTTTTTTTAAAGTTGGCCCTGCAGGAATGTCTTTTTATAAGCTGGTCAAAACTTTGCTTGTATTAATTCAAGTATAAATACTAGAGCTACCAAACTTGCAGTAAACTTTAAAATCTGTCTAATGTGTTTTTAAGTGACCATAAATAGGCCTAAAGACTGGATATGGGATTATGTATGTTTGGTAATGGGTTCAGATCCAGGTATATGATGAAGTTTCAGGATTAACCAAAATAACCATACTAATTTTTGTTTGAGTGTACTGGTGTGGCCTGTTGACAAAAATTATTGCACTTGGCATCATTCACAGTGTATTTAGTCAAAAAGTATAACTTACTAGAAAACTTGGAAGAAAACTACAATGTTTGATTGTTTTCTTTCATTTATCGATTTCTTTAAAATATCTATGTTATCAATTAAATGGATTTTAGATTTTCTTCAAAATAATTTTTTGGCATTTTGAATATTTTTCCTAAGATTTATTTACAAGTAGCAATCACCCAAAGAAGGTGGGAAATACTGGTAGTTGAAATAATGGAGTGTCCCGATTCACCCCAAAAGTATGGGGTGAATCGGGACAGTGGTTTTCTAGGCCTTGAGTATTGGGAATTTGAGATATCATATCAAGCTCCAAGGGTACGTAGACCTTGTGCCCAGACACAATTTGACACCAAAGTTTTATTTCTGGATTGATTTTTGTCCATGCTATGACAGAAAAATGGCCAATTCTGTCCCAATTCACCCCATATTATGGTACTCTTCCATCTTAAAATGTTAGCAACAGTAACTCATAACCATTCTTGTGAGCCAGACATTTGAATGTGATGCTGTGTTTGTGAAACCAATTTGTAAGTTCATTGTCTGAGCAGGTCTTGCTTTCTTTGGAGAAGAAAATGCCTTTGCCTGAGCTTTGGAAAGGTTCAATGGTGACTTTGGGCTATCTCATGGATGCTGGTCAATTTATCCTTTTGGTCTGAGGTCTCAGGTTTAAGGAGGAATGTTCCATTGGTTAGGCGCCTTAGGCTATCTGCGATTTTCTTGTTGCAAAGGTCTGCAATTGTTTCATAGAGGAGAACAGATGACAGTTCTTCCAGTGATTGTCTGACACCCTTTATAACAACCAAATTTCCAGTCTTTGAGAGGAGTGGGGGGCGGTCAGGGTCAGTCAGTCATCCGGAGATTTCCTTTTCCATTGAAATTGTGGTATTCCAGTCGCAAACTTTTCGATTCCAGCCTAGTTACCCGCTGAGGGACGCGCACCTTGGTTACCCGATTGACGTACGAGCAGGCTTTGAAACGTGGTATTTGACATAATCATTGATATTCCCCTGTCAGGTAGGGGACACACTGTTCATGCGCACTGTCTGATGTTGGCCACTAAGGACAGAGGTCTACACCATAGTGTTACCACCCATCGCCAAAAGGAAGCCCGAGACCTGCATCATCCCAATGATGGAAGACGCGACCCATTGACCCAACTGTTACAATTATAGTATAGTGGGTTAGGTATAATAGGTTGCTCCTAAGCATTTGGCTTTGTATTGGGGGCCGGCCCTTTAGCTCAACTGGTTTGATAGCGGGCCTTCAAGGGGAAAGTATACAATCATAAAGTACTGATACCTGGAAATATTTTATTACAAGTTTGATTACATCCTTCACTGAAAGGTAAAAAACATTGTTGCTGATTATTAGGTACATAATGCACAACAACTACAACAGATCCTTCTCACTTTGCTCCTATGCAACAGATCCTTCTTACTGTGCTCCTATGCAACAGATCCTTCTTACTTTGCTCCTATGCAACAGATCCTTCTTACTTTTCTCCTATGTAACAGATCCTTCTTACTTTGCTCCTATGCAACAGATCCTTCTTACTTTGCTCCTATGCAACAAATCCTTCTTACTTTGCTCCTATGCTGTCTGGTGGACAACACAAATATGACAGGGAAAGCAAATGGAGCCATTGCAAATTGAAATATCAAGATGGCCACAGTAGTAAAATTGTGATTAGCATCAACAGTTCTTTGAATCACATGGAGCCCAAATGAGAAGATCATCACAAGATTGAAGAATACAAATCTGGCTTCAGTGAGTCTATCCGTGTTTGTTTGCTTCCTATTGGAAGCCTTACGAGTGTCTCTCATGTGTTTGGAAAGTAAAACGGAAGCTACAGTCATTGCAATACACATCAGGCCATGTACAACCAAAACTGCTGACGTTTCCATCCAATTCAATTTCATCATGCACAGTTGGCTAGGCACTTTGCCATTGCCTATTTTCTGTGTCAGGCCAATGAAACTACCAATTACAGATGCAATCAAGAGAAGGTACTGTTTATTGCATTTTTTGTTTGATTTAATGGATCTCATTGTCCTGTATGTTTCAAAATAATGAAGCATGGCAAGAAATGGATAATATAAACCAAGCACAAACAAACCCCTTGCAATCATTGCACAGTTCCATTGCTTATTAAAATCAATCACCAATATTTCCGAGCTTGTATTTTGTTCTTGTTGAAAATGGAAAATCACCAATATAGTTGCAATGAGTAGTCCTGATAAACTATTGTGAAAAATCAGGGAGTGGTATGAGATTTTCATCAAATGATATGAATGTTCCATCGCTAAAAAGTTCATCAGAATGACAACTAACAGGAAAGGTAGAGTTATCCATGCCTTTCTAGGATAATTAAATGGGCAGAAGTTGTGTAGCTTGGTCTTTTTGATATGTGCACAATGTTCAATATTCACTTCTCTTTTTAAACAGCAAAACTGTAAATTGCTCGTTGAGAACTGAGACAATTTGATCTTGAGAAAATCCTTCGAAACACTCAGAAGCCTTGCGCTGTTGAAACGTAATTCTTCAAGATTGTCAATTCCTTCGTACAGTTCCGACTTTAAATGTATTAATTTTGTATTTGTGAGGTCAATATATTTCAATTTGGTCAGCCTGCAAAAGGCACATGCATCTACTTGATACAATCCAGTATTCTTTAGTGATATATATGTTAATTGTTTGAAATCGGAAAATGATTCTTCAGTAATTCTCGTAATTGCAGTTTTTTCCATGATTAAGTATTTCAATTCTTTAAAATGTAAATGCCTCGAAGAAAAACTCCTCAACGGGTTACTACCAATATTCAGCTTGACCAATTTGGGTATTTGGAGGTTTTTCATAAGTGCCACATCTGATATATTTGAGTGTGAAATATCAATAAACCAAACATCTTGTAATTCAACTGATGTAATTAAATGATTTAATGTCAGTCTTATTACAGCTATAGATGATCCTTCGTTCTTCAAACTGACAGGGTTGATGCAATAAATGGCCCTTCCTAAGCATGTGCACTGGGCTGGACAATTTCTTGTGCAAACCCCTTCGTCATCACCAGACAAAGGACAATGCAACACCCCATCACATATCTCTGTAGGGTGCACACACATTTTCTCCTTGGTACAACGAAGCATTCTACTGCATGTCCATGATGCACAATTTGATTCATCATCTCCCAGTGGACAGTCAAGAATTCCATTGCAAACCAGTCTAAACGGGATGCACCAATGTTGATCTCGACATGTATACTTGTCTTTACAAAATAAGTGATAGCATTCCCAGTTGGTTCTACAGTTCTGAAACTGCCATGCTTCTGCACAAGGTATAGTTTGGCTGTAAAAATCTGTGTCACGCACACAATCATTTTCTTTTGGATAACATATTGTTGAATCAAATGGACAAATATATTTTGTGTAATCGATGTTTGTATAATTGAAATGTTCATTTGTGTATATGCTTTCTGCGCAAGTTTCATTACACTGCTGATAGAGCATTGAATTGAGTGCATTAGAGTCAGTTTTGATACATGACTGCTCTTGCTTTTTAATCATTAAAGGGCTCCACACTTCGTTATATTGTGACCGGTCTGGGCATTCTCCTTCATCTTCGCCGAGTTCACAGTCTTCAATGAGATCACACAGTCTCGAAATTGGGATGCATGATCCATCCCTGCAGGGAAAGAAGAACTTGTTATCTGAAGTGTAAGAGCATGGGTTTGTGCAGTTCAATTCATCACTATTGTCAATACAATGTGGTCTTGAATCACAGAAGTACGTCTCCGGAATACATTCACCATTATCACAAGGTTTGAAACCTTCTTCACAAGATTGTTTTATTGGCAAAGGTTCCTTCATGCACAATATTCCCACCTGTTCCCCTTCAACCATATGAATTGGCAATTCCTTTATATTTGGCAGAATGGCAGAACTTATCTCTGAAATGCCTTTAGTGGATGTGTATACATCTACTATGCCATCATATCTCAGCTGAATTATATAATTTGAGCCATGGTAGGACATGACAAAATATGGTAAAGATGTATACCCTGGGCCCGCCTTACCCAAACCACCAACTTTTTGGCAGGATAATTCTATATCCTTTTCTTCAATTAGTTTTTTGTTTTTAATATGCTCTACTCTTAGACATTTCTTGTAGTCCAATATCCATCCAGTATCACAGTAATACTCTTCATTGGCATTGTCACACAGTGCAATATTATCAAGGGGCATTTGAGAAGTTGGGTATTGACAAAAAAAAGTCACATTTACAAATTTCTTGTTGCAATCAATGTAAGTCCATGTTCCTGTGGAGGGTATCATTGCCATACACAAATCATTGTAGTTATTTGGCTTTTTGTTATTGCGTATAGCAGATAGCAGATATTGATACTCTTCTTCATTGATTCTACTCGAGCCTTTGACAGTGTACCTGTGAGACGCATTCAATGCTAATTCTGCCATTCTGTGTGGAACATGTAGCTTGTTGAATCCCCTTTGTGGCTGTTGTGCCTGGAAAAATAGTCCTTAAAATTAAGAATGAATTGAGGCAGCCAATAATTTACACTGCACAATGCACATACATGTATATAGAGTACAATGTAGAGTGGGTCGGGGCAAGAAGCCCGGGTTAGGTGAGAAGCCCCCCCCCCCCCCCAGGGTTTTTTCTAAACTTACATTTTTGGTGCTTTTTCTTATTGAAAGGATTGAAGCTAGAGGCTTTTTAGGTGACGTCAAACATTTTCAAGGCATTCAGCACCAAAACATAGTCGTAATTAAAGAAACAAAAAAAGGTGCATGGTTTTTGTAACTTTGATTAATTCTTTGAAAGTGGTTGTCAGAAATAACTTTGGAAATTTTTAAAAGTATAATGGATATCTGCATTGCTTCACTTAATGACCATCACATAAATATAATTTGGATCATGTTTTTTGCATTTTAGCTCAAAATATAGAGGTCAAATTAAACTATGTGGGTTTGGGGCGAGAGGCCCCACATGGTATGGGGCCCCCTTCACTGAGGCCTCGAAGCTGCTTCAGGAACCATTTCATAATGTGTACTTTACCTTAAATCTTGATAGAATAGCTAATTGAAATAGAAAAAATTTTGGCCGAAATTGAAAAAGGGCAAAAAATGTTAAAAAATAAATGTATGAACAGAAAAATTCTGAAATTCAGAAAAAGTGAATAGAATGCCTCAAAAATGATAGAAGAACCCCAAGAAATAACTTTCAAGCTGAATTTCCATAGGATTATAATAGGGGGGCTTCTTGCCCGATGGGTGGGGTAAGAAGGCCATTTTGATTTTTTTTTAAAAAGGGCCGTAACTCCTTTATTAAAATTGGTAGACATTCGTTTCACTAGTTAAGTGATCCCTTCCTGACAGCATAAGCATTCAAATAATCGACCACAAAAAGTAGGTCAAATTGCTCCTTGAAGTTAAGGGGGGCTGCATGCCCCGCGCTACTCTACAGGGTTTGATACTATCAAAAATGCTTTTTTAATTTTCTATTTCTAAATACTGTTTTTGCCTTTAGATACCATTTTGGCAATTTGCAAGTATTTGTATTTAAATATTTTGCGCTGAATTTGTATTTAAATACTTTGCAAAGTATTTGTATTTGTATTTAAATGCTTTGCAAAGTATTTGTATTGGTATTTGAATATTTTGCCAAATTTGAAAAGAATTTGTATTGACATTTGCATTTTCATCAATGTATTTTGTATTTACAACTACTGTTTCAAATACTTAGGAGCAAGTTTTTCTGAGATTCAGGAAGGGTGCGCTACATCACTGTCTCAGACTATGTTCATAGTCTGTTTCTTGGTAAATAGTTACTAAAAAGCGAGAATAATTGCATTTGACCAAAATCTTGTCACAATGCAAATCTTTGACAATTTTTTGTCAAGTAATATACAACTTTTTTTTGTCGATTTTGCAAGGGGCTTAAAACTCAAACATATATACATACACACATATTTTTTATATGCACCCTGGGAAATCATCGCACCCTTATGAGAGACAGTTACATGACCATCAAATGGGTACACCTACCAGAAACATTACTGAAGATGATCGCAGAAGTGTTACAGCATTAATTCGTCCATCGTAGTCAACTGGTACTGTTTTTGATTCATCAAAGTACCAATCAATTATTTTGGAGCGTATCACATCTGTCCACACATATCTGTTTTCGACTGACCAAAGTTGAGCCCCTTGCTTCTTGCAAACTTGTTCAGATTCCAACCAGGATCCAGTAAAGTTACTGTGGATATCAAAGCACCTCATTATGCCATTTATTATGCTGTATTTACCATACTTAAGGCATTCATCGTTTATAGTTTCTTTATATGGTGTTATAAGATAGGAGTATAAAGACATGGCTTCAAATTTTGCATTAACAATGATCCACATGGATATTGCATCCTCATATTTGGTAGATGCATTAACCATTATTGACAGGAACTGCCCGTAACTCCGCCAAACGAACGGCATCTGTTTCTCTGTAAACTCATATGAGTGAACAATGTCAGAATGATATATTTTGTCAACTATTGTGCATTCCAGTAGTCTTCCAGATGATGTGGATATCTTATTTTGAGGTTTTTCTAAGTACATTGCTACCAAAAACTCATTTGCATACTCCTTCATACTTCTCCATTGACCAAGGAAGGAAACATCAAATGCAAATACCCCAGTTTTAACTTTTAGAGAGAACATGTGACAAGGCCCGTCAAATGTTGGCTTATTTTGTAGGGTCTGTACTGGTAAAAGATTGATTGTCATGCAATCCTTTGCCTTTGCTGCTTCTTTTTCAACAGAAATGGTAAAGATATGGTTCACTAGGCAATTGTAACTAATTTGGAATTTTTGGTGCCTAGATTTAAGCTCCTTACTCTGATATTCCATTATTTTAATGCCTCTATTTGATTCAACCATGACTTGCTTTAATGAGTTAATATTCGCAACTTTGACCGCACAAGCAACTTCAGATCTTTCTTCAAATCTTAACGAAACAGAAAATTTAAGGTTGTTAAATCCAAGTGATATTATATGCAATTGACATGTCTGATTACTGTTTGAGATTGTGTTCGACACAAGTTGCATAAGCAAGCATCCGGATAAAAGTTGAAACACTGCAACACCATCTTCTGTACATGTCAATTCAGAATGCCGAATGGAATTTTGATAAATTTTGAAAATTGATAATGAACAGATTGTGCATGGATTAGTTATTCTGCGGCACTTTTTATCAGACTGTTTTAAAAAAAGAAGTGTGCCTTTTGACATAGTTGAGCCATAGCTGTAAATTATAACATTTATTTCAAAATTTAATGTGCCGAAAGTCTTATTGGCATATAGCATCATCTGTAGTTTGGAACACAATGGACCAACTCTGAGAGCTGGGTCATCAATAGTTATATAATCCACAATGACTAAACCATGAAACTGGCAAATATATCCTTGGGGTACATCTCCTTGATATGCCGGCTGAATTTGGTACTGCATCCCCTGATATGAAACAGAAATTATTCTTTGTACATTATAAATTAGATATGAGGTGTTTCTTAAATCCCATTGCAATAAAAAGTCCGTACTTTCCTTGGGATAAATAATTTTAGCTTTTAATGGGTTAATTCCTGCAAAGGAAATATTAAAATATATTGGAGCATTCAACTGAGAATTCCGTTCGTAAACAATGTACAACTGAAAGGTACTGGCTGTTACACTGCCTGATTCAGCCCCTTCACAGGTGAAATCTATTCTTTGTGATGTGTGAGAAGGTCCATCATAAAAGGAAAGCAATTGGGAGCAACTGGAAGTCATCACATGTACATGAGTTCCAATGACAGTCCTAAGTAAAACATGGTATTCTGTAATTTCTGTTTGAACCCTGTAGACAAATGGCATGAGTCGCAAGAATTTGATCATATTGGGTTGTACAGACTCATGTGTTGCAATTGTGTTGTAGCTGATGGTGACGTTCACTTGAACAGTGTGTACAGCTATATTTATATCCTCATTTACTGACTTATTAAAATGCACTGTGACATTGCCCAGGTAATCAAAAGAATTACTACTGCCTTTACTGAGTGTGGTTATCGTGTTGTGGCTAACAGTAGTGTTGCACTGAGTGGCCTGGAAATTGAATTTTAGTTTTGATACTGTGAATAATTTTAGCATTCTTAACTTAACTAAACTGTGTGAATAATTAGTTATTACACTAGTAGACAGCTGATTGACATAGAAATGAATGCCGCCATGTCTTTTAGTATGAGTTTTATCTATAACTGACAATGTGAAGTAATCTTCAGTAAATGGATCTCCGTTAGGGAAGTTATGAACAGTCAAATTAACACACAAACTTTCTGGAACTTGCAACTTCCATGTACAATTCATAACTCTGTCAGTTGTAATCTCCACTGATCCACACAGCCCTTTCAAGATGCCTTCACAATTATTATAACTTGTTTGGTAACATCTGTTCCATATATCATTGTATGTATTCATTGCGATCATTACAGTGTCTGTCAAAGAAAACTTGAAATTTGTATGCATATTGGAAGAAATGCTTTTGGTTATATAATTACGCCAATTATAAGGTAAATTGAAGCAGTTAAACTTACTCACATAAAGGAGAAGAAAAATAAAAAGTGTGATGTTAAAGTTCATCATCAATTGTTTCATAATTATGCTGCTGTGTACAAGACCTTCATCAACAATGTACCTCTATGGCAAACTTATAAATCAAGTATACAACAAGTTTGAATGTATCCAGTTTCTCCTCAATAGGATGCTCAGATCCACGAGTAAAAGGCCTCAGCACTAAACATATTTATAGCGCCGCTTGAGCACCTGCATAGCAGGTGCTGTGGGCGTAGCCCGCCAAGCAAACTTCAATGTCAAAGAGCCAGTCACGTGACCTCCTCACAATACCATGCGATAAAAAATGTTTGTACATCTGAGCATGCGCACTGACGCCGGAAATGAATAACCTGACGGAAAATGTCAAACTGACAAACGTTCCTCTTGCTGACGTCACGGCACTTATCCACTTATCCAGGCACCAATCAACAAAACCCAGATGTTTTCACTTACGTCATAACTATTTTAACAACAAAACAATCTCATTTTCTGATTGCAAATTGAGTGAAATGAGTGCAAAATTATGTAGCCTTTATTGGTCAATGACATTTGACAATCAGACTTGATCATGTTTGGCCTCTGTGGCCTGGCATTATTATCAGGAAATAAATCTAAAGCAGCAAACTTTATTTCAACACTGATAGCACATGCAAATAATTATCCCCACACAGCTATGCTGTAGGGGATTCAGTTTTGATATCCATAAATACGGCATCCATCAAATATCACAAAAACCATACCATGTATGTTCATGAAACTTGGTGAGCATACATTTAGTGGTGTGAAGATGTCAAATCTAACTTTCAATCAACCAATTATGATCAGATTGAGACTCCCAGAAGAATTTAAAAGCATGCTGCTCTGGTTTTGAGTCAAGCCACCATTTTGTCTAATTTGCCCACCAGGAGTCATCCTCCCATTCTGGAGCAGTCTGCCACCTAGGGAGTGGTGAACAGTGCCAGTGGACACAGTGGTTCCTTCAGCCCACCAAAACTTTTAGCTTGTGCTTTGTGCTGCATGTAATTTCACATATATTATTTCAAACCATAACATCTATCAGACAGGCAGACTGGTAGTTATAGATAGATTCTGATGTGTGGGGATTTTGTATACTATGTATACTTGTTGAACTGGCAACCCGTCGCCTGGGCTGAATCCTGGGGGAGGGGGGGCAGAGTCTGATCCAGAGGCATGTACACCCAGAAAACAGCAAAATTAGAAATTTATGTATGTTAAAAATAATTTCTGCCAAATTCTAGGGGGGCAGCTACCCCCCCCCAACACAAATGCATGTTACGGCCCTGACTTGATCTGTCTGCAGACTTTAGCATGCTCCCATTGCAGGGCTTGCTGACTAAGCTGACTAAAATGCAAAACGGTTGATTAAGGGGGACTGTACAGCAGTTTTACAATTTTATTAACAATGAGTTGATTGTATAACCATCTGATTGTAGAGATTGGGTAGGGATTAGGTTGTTAACCCCCCCCCCACTTGGGCCTGTAGATTTTAATGGAAAAATAATATTTCTATGAATACATTTTTAAGGGGCTACATTTTCATTTTAACAGTTTTGAAAGAAATTTACACTTTAATATTGCTTATATTGCTATTTAAGCCTATTATTGTGAAACTGCTGTAAAAATTATAACAGTTGTGCTAGCCCCCCGCCTGCCCCTCCCCACGCCCGCTCCTTCGACCCCCCCCCCTCCATCCACCACTGTCAATGTGTCATTCATGTACTGATCAGGACAAGACTTAGGGGCCGACCAGAAGATAGTTGGGGGGAGGGTAGGGTGTTTCAGGTGCCCCCAATATTTTCCGATCCTGCTTGACCTTGGTGTGGTATTGCAGTTAATATAGTAAAAGTCACATGCAAAATTTTGGCCCATTCTATAAATACCTACCTTTACCAGAATTCACTTGAAGTACCCGTGAAGTTGAGAATCAAAGTGTCTGTCCATGTACATTGGGAATGTTTAGAAAGTGCGTATTTGTAAGAAACGCAGGCACTACACCTTTTGATCAATCTGTGAAATGGGAGTTGAAACATGGAAAAGATGGACGCTGATCAAGAATTACTAAGAAGCATCTAGTGTAGTATGAAAAGTTGAAGGGGCGAAGCCCATCGAAGTTTATTGTAGGCAGTAAGTGTAAGAAAGGTGTTTGCAAAATTTCATATTAAAGTGGGCAGTCAATAGTTTGGGTGAAGTGGTTTAAAACATCCATGAAATAATAATATTAAATGTAAGTGGTTGTGGATATCAATGACCTTTTGATCTATCCATCTATCTATCTAGCTATGTAACTATGTATCCATCTATGTATCTATCTGTAATGTGATAAGAAGCTGGACCTACTTGACCTAATTCCTTTTGTCGATTGTTGATGTTGAGGCCATCAATGCACAGATTTTTGAGAGCTATCTTTTGCTCAATTCGCTGTGTGAAGATTATTGTTACGTTTGGCCTATATATATTGACGTATATTACATGTAGGCTGTTTTTTTACTACAATGCTCCGTTTGAAACACAGTGGCTGAGTATCTGGAGCCTGATGGAATGTTCATTTCAGGTGAAGGTGATTTTTGTCACAAAAAGGTGTGAAATCACGGCAGATTTCAGAGGAATGAGTGGGCCTTGGAGTCTTATTACTCCCTCCACCTGTCTGTCTGTCTATCTACCTATCTACCAATCTGCCCATCTATCTATATATCGATCTATCTGTCTTCCCATCAATCTATCAGTTTGTTGTAAATACGCTCTAAGGCATGCTCTGCAATGCAGGAATGAGATTCGTGGTGAGGCTTCCACAATGATACAGCTCAGTATGTATCTTTCTTTAAGTACATCTATCTTCCTTCTTTCCTTCTTCCTATCTGGTTTTGGTTTCCCCATTTTGTGTCTTTCGTCATCAATTCCCTTTCCTTCGTCATGCCTTCATTCCTTCCTTGAAACATTCATTCCTGCCTTGTTTCATTCCTTCATTCATCGCTGAACACTCGAGGTGTGGCTGCTGCTGTTGCTGCTGGTTTTACTGCAGCAGCACAATGCTAATGCATTGCTGTTGCTGATGCTGCTGGAATCATTGCAGCAGGATATTTTTAATTCGCTGGAACTATAATATCTGTAATTAGCTGTAAATAATTAGATCCACGGAAGTTATGGTGGATTTGATGCATGCAGAACACAGTGTGGCCACAATAGGCTGGAGTGGCAAAATATTATGACTGTAAGTTGAGCCACAACAGAGAAGACCCGTTACAAAGGAATTCTAGAGAGGTGAATTTTATATATGTACAAGACGATTTGTATACAAGTTATCAACTTGGGACGTCTGTGAGTCTTCTGTATTCATATGGCATGAATGTGTAGAGCAAACCCATTTCCTTCTGTTATACTCTGATAAATGATTTTCAATGTCATTCATAACTTTACGTTTGTTTCCATTTTGAAGGTGCCTTTATTTTTAAGTCACAATAGTCAAAAGACTTACTTAATTAAGTTATTTACTACACAGGCAGCCATTCAAAAATCCCAGTAAGGAATAATTAGGCTATCTACCATGCAAAAACACCTTGTAATGCCAGTAGTTAAAAACGTTAATCAGTTCCCCACACTGGACATAAGTTGTCCTTGTTGCGGTCATCAATATAAGTAACTAGCATAGTACCCGTCTAAAGACGGGTATCGCTGGTGCATTGATACTGTATTGTTTATTTTACCCAATCAGGAGACATGGGAATATGTCAACAGGATTTCTCTGACAATTGTTCATGGAGAAGTTTAAAAAATTGCTTCTGAATGTCCCAGGCCCCGTCCCCTCCAATTGGCCTCCATGCATCTGGACCTATAGGCCTATGTTGGACAACAGTTTCGATGTAGCTTTGTCTGATTGGGGTGAAGTTTTCGTGTCCTTATCATTGTACATGTATATAGTGCATAAATGCATGATGCAAAGGCCAAATCATCCATCCTCTTTTGCTTCTTTGTTGTCTTCTCCATGATCCTATCATTTCTATATTATTGTCCCCCTCTCATACAATCATTGTCCTTCTTTGTTTTCTTGACCTTGCTAAAATGTCAGTGGGTCCTACGAAATGTTTAAAAAAATTATGTTTATGGTCCTGAAATGAATTTGTAGTTGGACAGTTTATTCTAGAATTATTTTGTAATCAAGAAAACTATTTCTATGTTTGTGGGCTGGAAAACTATAATTTATATTACATTTTTAAGTGATAAGCAGAAGTCATGAAATTAAAATAGAATGAAAAATACTTGGAGATAGACGATCAATGTATGTACCAATCTCCTATGTAGGATCTATCTATCTATCTTCTTTTGTTCCTTTCTCCTTCCTTCCCTTTTCCCTCTAATTGCTGCCTTAATTGCTGCCTTCCTTTATTCATTTCTTCATCCCTTCCTTCATGCATTAGGCCTAATTCATACCTGCGTTCCTACCCTCATTCCTACCTTCCTTAAAGTGAAACCACTCGTCGCAGTGGCTGCTGCTGCATGGGGGGGGGGGGGATATATCTGTTTTAGCCCTGAATAATTAACAATTCGGAAGTTAAGATACATCTGATGCATTTAGAACACAGTTGGGACATAACATGACACACTGGTAAAATATTATGACTGTCAGTCAAGCCATAACTGAGAAGACCCGTTACAAAGGGAATATGGGGAGGTGAATTTTATATATGTATATAGATATAGATGAGTTGATTGTATTACCATCTGATTGTAGAGATTGGGTAGGGATTAGGTTGTTAACCCCCCCCCCCCCCACTTGGGCCTGTAGATTTTAATGGAAAAATAATATTTCTATGAATACATTTTTAAGGGGCTACATTTTCATTTTAACAGTTTTGAAAGAAATTTACACTTTAATGGCATGGACAGCAAGAAAAACCCACTTCAATTCTTAATTTCTTAAGAACTTAAATAATCCCCATCACCCTTCCCAGCATCGCAGATTGGGGGATTTTCCTTCTTCTTGACAGAGGATAGGTTGCCCTTGTTCCAGCGTTTTTGGAAGAGGCTACAAAGTGGTCCGCATACAATGTCTCCATCTTTACAGAGAGGGAGAAGGTGTACTTATCTGGGCCCACCCTTACTGAAAAATTGCAAGAATGATGCAAGGATTCACTAAAAAAGGCAAGGATCAGGCAAGAGTTTGCACTTCATGCAAGGATCATGCAAGGATTCTTCCTAAATGCAAGGAATATGCAAGGATCACGCAAGGAACACGCAAGGATCCAAGAAGATAGCGTAGAAAAAGCAAGGAACACGCAAGCATGATGCAAATCAGACTAATGTATATGGCCAAAATTATGAAATGTTGTGAAGAGTGTTTCAGAATCAGACAAGAAGTTAAAACTCATTGTTTCAATCTGTTCATGAAACCAATGCAATATACACTACGTAACGTGGTGATTGCTTGTATTTTCAGGAAGCCAAGTGCTCAACAGCAAACCTTGAAGAATTTTGGTCCATATCAAAGCCCATTGTGCACACGTCAGCGACCATCAGCATTCCATATGATAACAGTGTGGGCCTTTCCCTGGTTCCTTCTTGCGTTTATGCTTGTTACCAGGTGTACGACATCCGGTGTTCACCAACATTTAGAAGAACATTTTCATGCTTATAGACTATTACATTGCATTCTTAATGGACTATTACATCAATAAATGTATCATATCAGCATGGTTATATCTAAAGATGAAAATATACATGTATTTCATTTGTTTTTTATGTGTTTTGTGGTTTCCTGGTCTTTATATTTAATAATTTGAATAGTAGTAAATACACTTGTTATTTCTTCCTACATTTATATATGATCAAGGCTCCGATGTCCAGGTATGGCCGTTACGTCATGGACAGTTTGGTATCCAGCTTTTAAACCACCTTCAATGCCAGTGAAATCATAAGTGGAGGTAGACAGTACCATCTGCCATTTATATGTAGTATTGCAGGATAATTGCTCTATTATCTTGGGAGATATTTAATTTTTTTATTTTCGAAAAATTTGTGGACGTAACATGGACAGCACACTGAAATTGTGAAAAATCAGACAGCAAATAGCATCTGTGTACCACATTAAAGTACAAATGTACTTATCCTTCAAAAATAAATGATGACTTTCAATCTCTTGTGAAACCCAGTGAATTTTGAGGAATAAAATGGTAATAATATTCCATGACGTAACAGGACACCATTTTAAAGTTTAAAATCATGTTATAGAGGTTAGAACCTGACAGAGGATAACAAAATGTTTACTTTTTATAAATTACTTTAACCAAAGCAAAAATTGACGCCAGTATTGCATTGCTGTGAAGGATTTTGAACTGAATATTCATGAAACAAAAAATTTATGATGTAACATTGGACACCAATGTTCCACAGGTGATACAATTTCTCACCTGGCAATAATAGATTTCGTGCATTTTGTATAAATTATCGCCAATGATCAGTGAGACTATTATCTATGCCTCAAAATTTCATTTTCTTGCATTTTCATTAATTTTTACCCAAAGAAATTACTGCTAAAACACAGGGCTAATTTTAATTTTTTTATGATTTGCAAAAATTGGCACACTTTTTGCTTTTCTGTGACAGTAATTGAAAATTTATCAAACATCCATTAAAGGCTGCATTCCTGCAGTGCAGTCCAACGATATTAGACATCTATTTCTGTAGGGAAATTGATATTTCATGTGTTTAACCCCCACAGACAATAGTTTATGTAGATACAAGAGAAGTGGAGTTTGACTTGAGGTTCATGGATTGCTTTGTGGATTTCTTCCAATAAAAATGCAATTGAAAGTAAATTTCCTATCCTGTGTATCCTTATTTTACCTGCCAGGTACAAATGATGCACTCAAAATAAATAGTTTGACCAAAGTAATCAGGATTTCAAATTGGTGTCTCGGTTACATCCCAGTCTTGTAAAAGTTATGTCCTCGGAATTAATAAGATATCTTGTGATTGTCTCGCACAAAAAGTATTTAAAATGAATTCATGAATGCTGGACTGTGAAAATGAAGTAAAATAATAGAAAAAGTCACATTTTACTCTATTGTAGGGGAATTTTGATTTGATTTATGCCCATGATGTAACTTATGACACCTCACATGCTGTCCATGTTACGTCATTGCCAAGATTTGGCTTTTTACACTTACTTATAATGTTAAATGAATATTGTGAACCATCTTGGTATAACTCGTGGCTAGTTATTGAAATTCAAGTATGTATAACCTTCCATTCTGAGAAACTAAAAGAATTAAACCTGCTTTTATAGCTTTTTATCATGAAGTAACATGGACACACGATAGGATGAAGTTGAATTTGGTGTCTCTGTTACATCCAGTTGTATTTTCAAAACAAACTGAGAAAAAGAGTTCCAGTTGCAGGATTTTTAAGCATTCAAATGTTTGAAATGATCCAGATTACTGATTTTGTCAAGATGACTGTCTTCGGTGCAAGTGGCTAACATCTGTACTAAAATATTAAGAGTGTATGACTTGGATGTAACATGGACAGCGTTGGTTACAGAGTGGAGCTGACTTTGGTCTTGTTTTTCTCTTTCTAGGAATGGTATGCATTAAAGAAATGTGGCCAAACCCTTTGCAAAATTAGTTGTAAGTCTGCTACAGATGGTTTCAACAACATCTCTGCTACTGTTAATTCAATATTATCAACTTTCTGTCAGCATGTCACAGCTGATCATGGATGTAACGAAGACCAGCCTCACTATGGCACACCAGGATCCCCCTCTTATGCTAATTCAAGTGGTGATGGCACCTGTTTTGGTGTCAGAAATTATGCATAAGAATGTGGAGATGTCATGAAATGTCTAAAAATAGAATATCCTTTGGCCAATAACAAAACAGGAGGGAGATTAGGGACGTAACATTTGGACACCATCTGACATATGATGTTTGATTAAGTATGCTGTGGTGCCATAGGGGCTCCTGTAATATATTTAGCCATTTTCCAAAGCCATTATAGATCAACTCAACATTGACAGAAAGAAAATGAACCAGCTTGGTTAAGTTTAGCTGTCAGGAGCCATGTCATGGATGTAACAAGATGGACACCAAATGTTACATCATGGTACTCACTGAAAATAGGCCTATATCTTACCAAATTTGGTCAAATTATAACTTCTTAAAAATTTGACACAAACTTCTGTTAAATGCCTTCAAATTGCAGTTGAAATGATTGAAATTCAGTTACTAATGTCTAATTTATAGTAAAATCATTTTTGTCTCACCAGATGGACACCACAAAAATGTCCAACTTTTTACCACTTTTGCAAGTGCCCTGTCTAAACATTAATTAACAAGAGCAGTTATTGCCTTGGAGTTATCTCCCATAAAGGCATGTATTTCATTTGTAAAAAAAGATAAGAGCAGAGAGCAACATATTTCCAGGGAAATGCATTTATTTATATTTTCCCATGATGTAACGGCCATACCTGGACATCGGAGCCTTGATCATATATATATATATATATCTTTATGCATGCTAATTTCATTTTCTTCTTGTATTTTGAAGTTCTATAAATAGATAGATATGAATAAATAAAGTCAATGCCTTTCAATTTTCTTTCTGCTTGGATGTATTCTACCCCTGTGTGTGCTCATAATATATAAAAAAGCAAAGATGAAATTTCCAGAATTTTTTCTTTTTCTGAAACACCAATGGTGAGGTAAAAAAATCGTACCTGGAAATTTGAAAATCTTATGGTTTTCCAGCAAACCAGCTAACTTTTTATTTAAATTCTTTATATGGATATGAAATCCCTATGGGAATGATGAAACTAACCAATTGATAACTAGAAAAACCCATTTTGGATTCATAAATGCTCCATGATGGAATAATGTAAATCCAGTTATGGATACTTGTAAAACTTAAAAAGGGTGAATATTTACTTCATTTGGTTTCTATAAAACCAAAGATGAATATGTACAAAACCAGCAAATGAAATATTTTATTATTTTATAAACCGCCAATGGTTTAATAAACAACCAGAAAATCAGTGTTGAACAATCCTTCATTGGTTTCTTGATAAACCACTAAAGCCTAAAGGTTTTATATCATTCCAAATTGGATTTTAAGATGGTGGTTTTTTAAACATCCGCATCAAGAGGGCTTTTTAAAAAAACCAGAAGTGGTTTTATACTGGTGACAAGCCAAAAAACCACATCTGGATGACCATGTTTGTGTAACCTTTTTTTCTGAGTGTGTCTCACAACATTCAAACTGGTGTTTGGCCTGATTACTCAGCATCTACAAGTGCCACAGCAGAGAAGCACACACTCATGAGTAGATAAGCTAATTTGCAATTTGCTTATCACATGTTTGTGATGTTTTGCTGTCGTTTCAGGCCCAATTTTTGACAACGACCCTCTGCTCTAAAAGTGAGACAATCTATAAGCTTTAACTTGGTGTAAAACTAATATACATATTACCAAAATAAGTGTAAGTTATTAAATTATGATGCACCCTTGGCCGCAGTTCCTGTATACTCCCACATCTAAAGTGTAAGGTGCATTAAAACGGAAATAGCTAACGAAGAAGCGCACCACTTTCTGGTTATATGAATCCACTTCGGTAATTATCCACCTTTTTTGAAAATGTGTGGTGTTTCCTTGGTTGTTCTAGCTCTTTTGCTTATTGCTGAAATGTTATGTGTACTTTTTGTAAAATTTTTATTTTTTTCTTATCAATTCATAATTAATCATATTTTATTTAGGGATTTTCAATACTCATATATGTTATATATGGGTGAACAGCTGTGTTTTTCACAGCTTTAATATGGTGTACTGCAATTGTATGTGTCAAAATTTGAAAACCTTGAAATTTCAGCTGAAAAAATTTGGAAAATTTCTCGTTCCAGAAATGCATTTTAAAGTTTGCGTTGGGTGGTTCAAACAATCAGCTATCACTGCACTTTCATGTCCAAGGGTCCCAATGCCCCGCTGATCTGTACTGAGGTGATAAACATAGCTGTAATGTTTTTTGATTGTCATTAAAATCACACTTCTAACTAAAAAAATCCTAACCACTTAGGGCTAAATAATCTATAGCCAATGATCAGACAAGTTGCTTGCACATTTTGGGGCCAAGTTCCAGGTCTCTAGTACCAATTTATTTGAGAAACTGCATTAGATCAATCAAAATACCAAATATGTGTGTAATTAGCATGATGCCTATAACTTAAAATCTGTACCACTTAGAGCTGAATAATGTATTTACAACAAATAGGAAAATGGCTTTTCTGCACACATTGAGCTATATTTCAGGTCTCTATGACCAATAGTCATTGAGATAGAACATGTCCTCTAACCAGAAATTTACAAAAACAAACAAAAATACTCTTTTCATCAATAGTTTGGATTCTGAATAATAAAGATGATCTCCACTACTTCCTCCAATGCCCAGTGTCTTTACTAAACCATATTTCAGAGGCTAGACAATGGTAAAATAATATGTAAATGGCATAGCCATGAAATTCGCGCAGCACTTATAAGATTTTTGTAGAACTTATAGCATAGGCCTAACTCTATCCAAAAAATTAGAAATACAGATATATATATATATACAAAAACAGAGAGAAATATAGAATCGAAAGATAAAAGAGATCAAAAAAGTTAAATAGATAGATAGATAGAGATAGATAGTCTAGATAGATAGTCTAGATAGATAGTTAAATAGATAAATAGATAGGTAGATAGGTAGATAGATAGATAGATAGATCGATAGATAGATAGACAGACAGATAGATAGATAGATAGTTAGATAGCTGATAGATAGATATTAAGTAGATAAATAATATTGATAGATAATCAGCTAAATGGTAAAAAGGCAGACAACACTGAAAGCTGCCAAATTCAAGTCTATGTTAGATTGTTGATATTATGTAATAGTATAATAGTAATACAAAAACAATAACATGATTTGCATGTAGATTGATTGCTCGTCGTTACATAATCATCAGTTTATAAATATTGTTGCTTTAATTTTGTTATGTTTTCTTGTTGTCAGTTTTGAAAATAAATTAATCATTTGTTGATAATTCAATTTAGCTTGTAAATGCTAATAATGAACTATTCCATGAAAATTATTGGTATAGGAAATATTATTGGAGAAAATTGAATTTTTAAGACACTTCTGAAAATGAATATCTCATGTTTTATTAAACACGAAACTAAATCATTGATAAGAAGCTGGACCCACTTGACCTAATTCCTAACTGTGGACTGTTGATGTTGAGACCATCACTGCACAGACTTTTGAGTCTTCTCTTACACTCAATTTGCTTCGCAGGCCGTTTTGCTGCGCGAATATTACTGGCACCCCATTTTTGGTTAGTAGTTTCAGAGAAGCATGAAACTTCATACTAAGCATGCCAGTGGAAGGTAAGTTGCAATTCATACTAAGAAGACTATATAATAATCATCATCAATAGCCTTTTTTTAATGTCATAGTTTTCTCTCATATCACTACTTAAAAGCATAACCATATTTGAAATGATAGCCATATGAGTGACACAACCCTCTTTCCTGTTGTCATGTAAAAAACCTTTCATTGACCTGCCCTTTTCCTTTTTCTAAACTGTTTTAACTTCCATAGTCCTTCAAACAGACCATTTGGTGCATTTTCCAAAAGACTCGGATGCATAAAACGGTTAACCAGGGCGACATGTGCTGTTTCGAACGTGCAAGACGGTAGCTTTTATCACGACTCCTGTGCTAGATTGTATCAACGCTTAACACAGGTTATTCTACAGTGGTTAACTCCCACAGCTTATATTTAAAATCGGTTACTGGGAAAATAATTTAGTCATTATATAACATGAGGTCAGCTCAAACCTTGGCTAAGTCATTTTCCCAGTAACCCTTTTAAAAGTAGAGTTGCAGGAGTTTACCACTTTAGGATAACCTGTGCTAAGCATTGATACAATCTGGCATTGGTGGATATTTCAATTTTCAACCATTGCTTCATTCCTTTCAGCGGACATGGACGAACTGAAACAGGAGCTTCCGATACGAAGTGATGAATGCCTTGTCAACAAAGGACCAAGCTTTGCAAGAGGCTATAAATGTGGTGAATGCCTAACCAGACTTGGCAAATTCTATGCAGGGACCATTCAACCAGGCTCAAGAGGATTATGACAAAAGAGAGAGAGAAAAATCACAAAATTTGTCAAGGAAGACGCAATGTATAGATGTTTGGGAAGGAAGTTGGAATGATGTACCTTACACAGGAAAAGGCCAAATTCCATCCATACCAACAATAGAAATCCATGAAGAAATTGTGCCCCAAAATGTGGATAACTATTTTTATGACATGCTAAAAGGTGCATTTTATTTTAAATATTTTTCATTTTACTTTATTTAGTCCACCAAGTGTTTGTTGATTCTAGGATGAAAATACAGGAATCTCAACATTAAAGCTTACCAAACGAATAATTTTCCACCAACAGCTTTCGGGATTCCTTTTCTGCGGCATCTATGCTTAATTTTCCCACTGCCCTTATGTTTCATTTTCCAATTTTCCTGTGTCCTTAATAACTGATTTCCATGGCATTTGTCAGGATTTTAAAGGTTATCAAAAAAAAAACATCGAAAAATGGCTGAAGATGCTGGTCAGCTGAAATTTTGACATTAAGAGTAGGTAAATACGTAATTCTATCAGATCTATCTAAGAACTTTTTCCTTGTAACCATTTACAGGTTCTCCGGATGAGACAAAAATCGAAGACTTCGCCTCAACTTCCACATTAGGATACTTGTCAAGTTTGGATAGTATTAACATGCAAAATCAAGACTACGAAAAGAAGGATGGGCCAATGAACAGGAATACTGACAATGCCAGAGATACCCAGACGCTGGTCATTCAACAGAACCAAGACAATGTTTTGGTAATATCAGACGCAATCAATGGGTCTTAAGTTTCACTGACAATTGAGGTCTCTAATGATAACGAAGAGTCCCACAACTCCAAAGATACCATTACCCAGGATGACACTGAATCTCAAATCGTCTCCGACAACAAACAATACGCAGACAGTGAACTAAAAGACTTCATACGACTGCTAAATAAAGCAACCAATGCAGAAGTGAAACGAAAAACTGCTCACTTGAAAAATGTTTCGTCAAAAAGGCAAAGATCTACTCGCCCGCTGGAAAGAGTAACGTCCGCACCTGTTACTTTAGATCACTCTTTGTCCACCTCTGATGCATAATAGACAAATAGACATTATGGGTGTTTTCGGAAAGACTTGCACCCATATAGGTGAACAGCCTGGAACTAGAAGAAACATGGTACAAAATATCGCGACCCGCATTCTCCATGATATCGGGGAGTAGCCAGAAACCCTACAAGAGAGAATTGATGTTGGCACCTTCTTGGAAACATGAGAGTCGAGTCTGGATTGTTCAGAAACAAATCATCGTTACCCAGTCACACGAGTTACCCATGGAACCTTTCTGAAAACACCCATAGTATTTTACTGAAGTTTCACGAAGTACTCAGTAGGAGGCTCGCTCAGAATCCCTTATGCTAATGGATGATAAGATAAGGTGCCGCCTGTAAGTAAGTGAAACGCATGATATTGTGCCATTGCATCAATGCTAAACATCCTCAACCAAACTGCTTGTGGAGGCATGTATACTCATCCGATGAGTGGAAAACGTATTGAGTAATAAAGGCCGATATGTGAGGCATGTGGGATAACAATGGCTGCCAATTTTCTTTGCTGTAGTTGGAGTTTGGTGTCGGTCAAAGTCTTTGATAAGTAAGTGTACCACCCTTCCCTCTGAACTAACATTGGGCTTGTGTTTCACTTACTGATGCATAATAGACTTTATGGGTATTTTCGGAAAGACTTGTACCCGTAACATGGGTGACACGTTTTTGTAACCGAACATGCAGGTGGGTAGCCTGGAACTAGAAGAGGAACCAGTTTGTCACATGTTACAAAATCTTGCGACCCTCATTCTCCCTGATTCCGGGGAGTAGCCAGAAACCCTACAAGCAAGAATTAATGTTGGCACCTTCTTGGAAACACGAGAGTCGAGTCTGGATTGTTCAGAAACAAATCATCGTTACCCTTGTCACACAAGTTACCCAGGAAACCTTTCTGAAAACACCCATAGTATTTCACTGAAGCTTCACGAAGTACTCAGTAGGAGGCTCGCTCAGAATCCCTTACTGCTATGGAATGATAAGATACCTATAGATCCTTGTCTTTGATTGGTCCAACTTATGCGCTGCCAGGCTGAAGTAGAGACAGAGCTTTTTGAAGGGCTGCTGCCCACCGATTTGTTGGAACAAACTCAAGTGATCTTCACATAAAACAACTTATGACATTATGTGCTTCCAAGCTCTATGATTTGCAGTGCATCTTTAATGTAACAACTTGTTTCTGCAGATTAAACTATTAAATTTGTACTTTTGTTGTAAAATGTATAAATCTCCCATTTTTACGGCAGTGAAAAAAGTCGGTATGTAGATTTTGTGATTCCAAGCTAATAGGAAAAATCAAAAAACAATGAGAAGAAACAGCGATTAAGTTCATCTCCTGATTTTTCCAAAATGAGCCAGAAAATGAGTTACCTGCACAAATTAATAGGGAGATCATACATTTGTCTAGTTATTCAGCAACCATTGACTGAAGACATGACCCACTGACCCAACTGTTACAATTACAGTATAGTGGGTTAGCCGGTTAGGTATAATAGGTTGCTCCTAAGCACTTGGCTTTGGAGGCCGGCCCTTTAGCTCAACTAGTTTGATAGCGGACCTTTAAGGGGAAAGTATACAATCATAAATTACTGGTACCTGGAAATATATTTTATTACAAGTTTTATTACATCCTTCACTGAAGGTAAAATATCATTGTTGCTGATTATTAAGTACACGAAGCACAACAGTTGCAACAGATCCTTCTTACTTTGCTCCTATACAACAGATCCTTCTTACTTTGCTCCTACGCAACAAATCCTTCTTACTTTGCTCCTATGCAACAGTGACAGATCCTTCTTACTTTGCTCCTATGTTGTCTGGTGGACAACACAAATATGACAGGGAAAGCAAATGGAGCCATTGCAAATTGACATATCAAGATGGCCACGGTAGTGACATTGTGATTAACATCAACAGTTCTTTGAATCACATGGAGCCCAAAGGAGAGGATCATCACAACATTGAAGAATACAAATCTGGCTTCAATAAGTCTGTCTGTGTGTGTTTGCTTCCGCTGAGAAGCCTTACGAGTGTCTCTCATGTGTTTGGAAAGAAAAAAGGAAGCTACAGTCATTGCAATGCACATCAGGCCATGTACAACCAAAACAGCTGACGTTTCCATCCAATTCAATTTCATCATGCACAGTTGGCTAGGCACTTTGCCATTGCCTATTTTCTGTGTCAGGCCAATGAAAGTACCAATTACAGATGCAATCAAGACAAGGTACTGTTTATTGCATCTTTTGTTAGATTTAATGGATCTCATTGTCCTGCATGTTTCAAAATAATGAAGCATGGCAAGAAATGGATAATATAAACCAAGCACAAACAAACTTCTTGCAATCATTGCACAATTCCATTGCTTATTTAAGTCAATCACTAATATTTCCGAGCTTGTATTTTGTTCTTGTTGAAAATGGAAAATCGCCAATATAGTTGCAATGAGTAGTCCTGATAAACTATTGTGAAAAATAAGGTAATGGTATGAGATTTTCATCAAATGATATGAATGTTCCATGGCTAAGAAGTTCATCAGAATGATAACTAACAGGAAAGGCAGAGTTATCCATGCCTTTCTAGGATAATTAAATGGGCAAATGTTGTGTAGCTTGGTCTTTTTGATATGTGCACAATGTTCAATATTCACTTCTCTTTTTAAACAGCAAAAGTGTAAGTTGCTGGTTGAGAACTGAGACAACTTGATCTTGAGAAAATCCTTTGAAACACTCAGAAGCTTTGCACTGTTGAAATGTAATTCTTCAAGATTGTCTATTCCTTGATACAGTTCTGATTTTAAATGCATTAATCTTGTATTTGAGAGGTCAATATATTTCAATTTGGCCAGCCTGCAAAAGGAACATGCATCTACTTGATACAATTGTGTATTCTTTAGTGATATATGTGTTAATTGTTTAAAATCGGAAAAGGATTCTTCAGTAATTCTTGTAATTGCAGTTTTTTCCATGATTAAGTATTTCAATTCTTTAAAATGTAAACGCCTTGAAGAAAAACGCCTCAACGGGTTATTACCAATATTCAGCTTGACCAATTTGGGTATTTGGAGGTTTTTCATCAGTGCCACATCTGATATATTTGAGTGCGAAATATCAATAAACCAAACATCATGTAATTCAACTGATGTGATTAAATGATTTAATGTCAGTCTTATTACAGCTATAGATGATCCTTCGTTCTTCAAACTGACAGGGTTGATGCAATAAATGGCCCTTCCTAAGCATGTGCACTGGTGTGGACAATTTCTTGTACAAACCCCTTCGTCATCACCAGACAGAGGACAATGCAACACCCCATCACATATCTCTGTAGGGTGAACACACATTTTCTCCTTGGTACAACGAAGCATTCTACTGCATGTCCATGATGCACAATTTGATTCATCATCTCCCAGTGGACAGTCAAGAATTCCATTGCAAACCAGCCTAAACGGGATGCACCAATGTTGATCCTGACATGTATACTTGTCTTTACAAAACAAGTGATTGCATCCAAAGTCAGTTCTACAGTTCTGAAACTGCCATGCTTCTGTGCAAGGTATAGTTTGACTGTAAAAATTAGTGTCATGCACGCAGTCATATTCTTTTGGATAACATATTGTTGAATCAAACGGACAAATATATTTTGTGTAATCGATGTTTGTGTAATTGAAATACTCACTTGTATATACGCTCTCTGCACAAGTTTCATTACACTGCTGATAGAGCATTGAATTTAGTGCATTAGAGTCAGTTTTGATACATGACTGCTCTTGCTTTTTAATCATTAAAGGGCTCCACACTTTGTTATATTGTGACCAGTCTGGGCATTCTCCTTCATCTTCACCGAGTTCACAGTCTTCAATGAGATCACACAGTCTTGAAACTGGGATGCATGATCCATCCCTGCAGGGAAAGTAGAGCTTGTTATCTGAGGTGTAAGAGCATGGGTTTGTGCAGTTCAATTCATCACTATTGTCAATACAATGTGGTCTTAAATCACAAAAGTAGGTCTCCGGAATACATTCACCATTATCACAAGGTCTGAAACCTTCTTCACAAGATTGTTTCATTGGCAAAGGTTTCTTCAAGCACAGCACTCCCAGCTGTTCGTCTTCACCCGTGTGAATTGGCCAATCCTGTACATTTGTGACAATTGCAGAACTAATCTCTGAAATGCCTTTAGTGGATGTGTACACATCTACTCTACCGTCATATCTCAGCTGAATTATATAATTAGAGCCATGGTAAGACATGACAAAGTACGGTAATGCTGGAACATACCCAGGTCCCGCCATACTCAAACCACCAACTTCTTGGCAGGATAATGCTATATCCTTTTCTTCAATTAGTTTTTTGTTTTTAATATGCTCAACTCTAAGACACGTCTTGAAGTCCAATATCCATCCAATGTCACAGTAGTACTCTTTATTGGTACTGTCACACAGTAATATATTACTATTATCAGGGGGCATTTGAGAAGTTGGGTATTGACAAAAAAAAGTCACATTTACAAATTTCTTGTTGCAATCAATGTAAGTCCATGTTCCTGTGGAGGGTATCATTGCCATGCACAAATCATTGTAGTTATTTGGCTTTTTGTTATTGCGTATAGTAGATAGCGGATATTGATACTCTTCTTCGTTGACCCTACTCGAGCCTTTGACAGTGTACCTGTGAGACGCATTCAATGCTAATTCTGCCATTCTGTGTGGCACATGTAGCTTGTTGAATCCCCTTTGTCGCCGTTGTGACTGAAAGAATAGTCCTAAAATTATGAATGAATTGGTGTATCCAATAATTCACACTGCTCAATGCACATACCGTAATATGGGGTGAATTGGGACACTGGGGTGAATCGGGACAGAACAGGGAAACATTTTATTTGCTCAAAAGCACCAATTTCTTCTTGCCTTAGGCACACTTTAAGACAACATACAAGCGCATATTGTGATAGAATTTGGTATTTCTAAGTGCAGGCAGTGATGAGCTGCAGCACATTAAACTTGGCCCTGCAGAAATGACATTTTTACAGGTGGTCAAAACTTTGTGTGTAGCCTACTATAGAAAGTATAAATATTGCAGCCACCAAACTTGCAGCAAACTTTAAAATCAGTTTAAAATGGTCAAAGAGGACCATGATTACAGACTGGATATTGGATAGTGATTGTTTGGTCCTAGGTTCAGATCCAGGTCTATAGCAAAGTTTCGGGATTGAACAAAATAACCCTACTTATTTTCATTTGGGTGTGCTGGTGTGGCTTTTTGATGAATATTATTGAACTTGGCATCATTTATAGTGGATTTAGTCCAAAATAATCAATCACTTGCAAAATTTGAAGAAAAATACAGTTTTCAAACGTTTTCTGTCATTTATGACATTTTTATAAATCTGTATATTATAACAAAACAACCCAAGTCAGGGTCACTGAGTAACAATATCACGAGCTGTTGTGTGAATTAATTCACACAACAGCAAGTGATATTGTACGAAGTGCCCTGACGCGTGTTTGTTTTTATCACCTGGTTTTACCTCACATTTTCAGTTATAAAGAGGGACTATTTTCTGCCATTACAAAAATGTGACGTCACCATGGAGCAACAATGGACATGACGTCACAATCCCATTATTCTGGCCCTTGTTTGGTTTGTGACATCATCAGGCAGCTGAAATGCTGGTGATGTCATAACCATTGTTAAAAAATATCGCCCTTGAAGGGTGGTATTTTTTACAATATCATAGGCCCTGATATTTTGACTGTAAACAGTGATATTCACAGCCAACCAGGTGATAATATCAATGAAATTGATTTCAAGTTTCCTTCAAAATAATTTATTTCCATATTAAACATGTTTTCTATTGTTTATTCACAAGTAGCAATCAATCAATGAAGGTAGGGAGTTTTGATTGTCGATTTAATGGAGTGTCCCGATTCACCCCAAAGTAAGAGGTGAATTGGGACAGTGGTTTTCTAGGCCCTGATCATTGGAAATTTAAGATATCACTTGAAGCTCCAAGGGATGGTTAGACCTTTTGCTTGAACACAATTTCACACCATATTTTGATTTCTGGGTTGATTTGTGGCAATTCTATAACAGAAAAACGGCCAAAACTGTCCCGATTCACCCCATATTACGGTACTTGTATATACAGTGCACTGTACAGGGTTGAGTGCGACCATAAATGCAATTTTAGCTTCGCTGAGAAGCTTTTGTGTTCCATGGTGCTTCAGCATGTGCGTTTGAGGGTATGTGAGTTGCCTTGAGCATGCAAAAGCTACAGAATGGATTTAGATTTCTTTCGGCATGAAAATTCACCAAACATGCCAAAAAGATTTCACTAATGCCATTTTGTTTAGGCGGGAAAACGTAAAATGAAGAGCGGCAGGATGTAAAATGCGGTCTGAGTGGATGTGAAATGTGGAATCCGGTAAAAAATGGAATTGGCATTTTACAAAAACAGAATTTGACCAAATTTGAAGCAGAAAACGAATGCCCTACATTTTTCAACTATTGTTCTTCTCGATTTTCCAGGGGCATAAACTCAAACATTATCAGTTACACCCTGCTTGTTTGGAGGGTACGGGAATATACACCATGAAGGACTCCATACACCACGAAGCCGAAGGCTGAGTGGTGTATGGAGGCCTGAGTGGTGTACATTCCCGTACCCTCCAAAAACAAGCAGGGTGTAACGGTTTTATCCTCATTCATCTCTCTTTTATGCTAAATCTTTCCCAAGCAATTTTATTCTGGTCAGTCAATCGCGAGCAGACCCTTCATCTGTGCACTGCTAGAATGGGATTGAATCCCAGACACAGGAATACCTGTCAATTGTTTAGCCACAAGGTTAAGCTACCTGCTGCAACTTGATTTTTGTAAATCGGATGATTATTGAGTGCACAAGAAGATAAATCGTAATGCAGTACTCAGGCCTACCTGGTCACTGCTGACCAGATAAAGATGCTTCACATTACGTGACGTCACCAACTGAAGTGATGTCACAAGGCCCTAGCAACCATTATTATATACTAGCCCATGCATTAAATAGGCCGTTAACTGTTTTTTTCAGGGCCTTCATATGGCATAATTCATGGAGGGCCATAATGTGGTTAACACATGGGGGCCATAATGTGATTAACACATGGGCAAGTGGTGCCCTCTGTGTATTATAAGCATCGTGACGTCACCAGACGTGACGTCATGGTGACGTTGTTGACATGAGGAATAAAAAATTCTGTCAGACAGCGTCAGATTTGGCGAGAAATCAGTGAAAAATGGTCCGATTTGCAAAATTCAAAAACCTACAAGCAATGCAGTGAGTCACAGATAACAGAAAAAGCCCTAGATTTGCTCTATCTGCAAAAATAACGGCGTCAGATCGAAAAACGCAGGGCGAAAAGTGACAAAATGGACTAAAATGTAAGATTTAGGCTAGATTTATCCATCACAGCTTCGTTTTTCATGATTTCATTTAATCACTACATGATAATGCCAGTTTTTATAAATCTGCAGGGGTTTGGGGAAGAAAAACCATGGCAGTGTACTTCATAAAAATTTGGGAAGTTGAAAAACAATTTTTAAAAAGTATATAATAATGATAATAACATTTTACTTGTCGGGCATTATGGGGTATTAATCAGTTATGGCCCTCGGGCAGAAATCATTTAATGCCCTCGCCTAGCGGCTCGTGCATTAAGTTAATGATTTCTGCCCTCTGGCCATAACTGATTAATACCCCATAATGCCCTCCAAAAAAATGTTATTGTATAATTATGACATCCTTGTTTTTCCTGTACACCCTGTCTGATGAGCACAGAAGGGGTGTATGGTCTCATACACCTCAGCTCTCAACCAATCAGAATCCAGGATTAATACTGGACTGAGGATAAATATACATATACACACCTACCCTAAGAAATCATCGCACCCTTATTAGAGACCATTTCATGACAATAGAACGGGTACACCTACCAGATACATTACTGAAGATGATCGCAGAAGTGTCACAGCATTAATTCGTCCATCATGGTCACCTGGTACTGTTTTTGATTCATCAAAGTACCAATCAATTATTTTGGAGCGCATCACATCTGTCCACACATATCTGTTTTCGACTGACCAAAGTTGAGCTCCTTGCTTTTTACAAACTTGTTCTGATTCCAACCAGGATCCAGTGAAGTTAATGTGGATATCAAAGCACCTCATTACGCCATTTATTATGCTGTATTTACCATACTTAAGGCATTCATCGTTTATAGTTTCTTTATATGGTGTTATAAGATAGGAGTATAAAGACATGGCTTCAAATTTTGCATTAACAATGATCCACATGGATAGTGCATCCTCGTGTTTCGTAGATATATTAACCATTATTGACAGGAACTGCCCGTAACTCTGCCAAACGAATGGCATCTGTTTCTCTGTAAAGTCATATGAGTAAACAATGTCAGAATGATATATTTTGTCAACTATGGTACATTCCAGTAGTCTTCCAGATGATGCGGATATTTTATTTTGAGGTTTTTCTAAATACATTGCCACCAAAAACTCATTTGCATAATCCTTCATACTTCTCCATTGACCAAGGAAGGAAACATCGAATGCAAATACTCCAGTACTAACCTTTAGAGAGAACATGTGACAAGGCCCGTCAAATGTTGGCTTATTTTGTAGTGTCTGTACTGGTAAAAGATTGATTTTCATGCAATCCTTCGCCTTTGCTGCTTCTTCTTCGACAGAAACGGTAAAGATGTGATTCACAAGGCAATTGTAACTAATTTCGAATTTTTGATGCCTAGATTTGAATTCCTTACTCTGATATTCCAATATTTTAATGCCTCTATTTGATTTAACCATGACTTGCTTTAATGAGTTAATATTTGCTGCTTTGACTGCACAAGGAACTTCAGATCTTTCTTCAAATCTTAATGAAACAGAAAATTTAAGGTTGTTAAATCCAAGTGATATTATGTGCAATTGGCATGTCTGATTATTGTCTGAGATCGTGTTTGCCACAAGTTGCAGAAGCAAGCAACCGGACCTAAGTTGAAACACTGCAACACCTTCCTCTGTACATGTCAATCCGGAATACCAATATTGATGACTTTTGAAAATTGATGCAGAACAGATTGTGCATGGATTTTTTATTCTGTGGCACCTTTTATCAGACTTTTTTGAAAAAAGCAGTGCGCCTTTTGACATAGCTGAGCCATATTTGTAAATTATAACATTTATTTCAAAATTTAATGTGCCGAAAGTCTTATTGGCATACAGCATCATCTGTATTTTGGAACACAATGGACCAACTCTGAGAGCTGGGTCATCAATAGTTATATAATCCACAATGACTAAACCATGAAACTGGCAAATATATCCTTGTGGTACATCTCCTTGATATGCCGACTGAATTTGGTACTGCATCTTATTATGTGACACAGAAATTATTCTTCGTACATCATAAATTAGATATGAGGTGTTTCTTAAATCCCATTGCAATAAAAAGTCCCTATTTTCCATGGGATAAATAGTTTTAGCTTTTAATGGCTTAATTCCTGTAAAGGAAATATTAAAATATCTCAGAGCATTCAACTGAGAATTCAGTTCATAAATAATGTACAACTGAAAGGTACTGGCTGTTATACTGGCTAACTCAGTCCCTTCACAGGTGACATCTATTCTTTGTGATGTGTGAGAAGGTCCATCATAAAAGGAAAGCAATTGGGAGCAACTGGAAGTCATCACATTTACATGAGTTCCAATGGCAGTCCTAAGTAAAACATGGTATTCTGTACTTTCTGCATGAACCTTGAAGACAAATGGCATTAGTCGAAAATATTTGATCATATTGGATTGTACAGACTCATGTGTCGCAATTGTGTTGTAGCTGACAGTGACATTCACTTGAATAGTTTGTACAGCTATATTTATATCCTCATTTACTGACTTATTAAAATGCACTGTGACATTGTCCAAGTTCAGTACATTGCCCAGGTAATCAAAAGAATTACTGCTGCCTTTGCTGAGTGTGGTTATCGTGTTGTAGCTAATAGTAGAATTGCACTCAGTAGCCTGGAAATTGAATTTTAGTTTTGATACCATGAAGATTTTGAGCATTCTGAACTGAACTAAACTCTGTGAATAATTAGTTATTACACTAGTAGACAGCTGGTTGACATAGAAATGAATGCCGCTATGTCTTTTAGTATGAGTTTTATCTATAACAGACAATGAGAAGTAATCTTCAGTAAATGGATCTCCATTAGGGAAGTGGTGAACAGTCAAATTAACACACAAACTTTTTGGAACTTGCAACTTCCATGTACAATTCATAACTCTGTCAGCTGTAATCTCCACTGATCCACATAGCCCTTTCAAGATGCCTTCACAATTATTGTAACTTGTTTGGTAGCATCTGTTCCATATATCATTGTATGTATTCATTGCAATCTGCACAGTGTCTGTCAAAGTTAACTTTGAATTTTTATGCATATTGGAAGAAATGCTTTGGGTTATATAATTACGCCAATTATTAGGTAAATTGAAGCAGTTAAACTTACTCGCATAAAGGAGAAGATAAATAAAAAGTGTGATGTTAAAGTTCATCATCAATTGTTTCATAATTATGCTGCTGTGTACAAGACCTTCATTAACAATATAACGCTATGGCAAATAACTCAAGAATATAACGAGTTTGAATATATCCAGCTTCTCCTGAATACTGACAATGATGAATACTGACAAAGGATGTTCAGATACAGGGAATGAAAGGCTTTCGCATTAAACATATTTATATAAACCATTCTTGTAATGATTGTTTCATCGTGTGCTATTACTTTTTTTAATGATATGACACATTTTGTAAAATAGTGCAATCACAGTAAAATACACACTTAGCAATTTTTTTTTTAAATTGCACATAATCCTGGGTGAAAATGAGGCAACATCGGTCGTGGTTATGCTGGAAGTGGCGGATCAAGAAAGGGTAGTCTAGAGCAGGCGAGCATCATTTCGGCCTCTGCGCCGTTTCAGGATTTGCGAGCCTGTGTTGCACCCACGTTTTCTTCAAAATGTTATTTCCATCTCATGCGTCAGGGGAGGGGGGGTTGGGGCAGGCCCCCTAGGCTCCCCTGGATCTGCCACTGGGCTTTCCAAGCATTGGTTGACATGATCGACTGAAGATTGAATACTAAGCTGTTCTTCAATTGAATTTCATTTCGCCTGTCATCGTGACGGTAGCGTTGTTAAAGTGCTATAATAATAATATTAATGACACAGAATGATCCATTTGTAATCTGTATAAACGGTATTAGAAGCGAGCCCTACCAATTTTATGTTATATTATTTGAATTAAATGCAATATCTTCATAAATTTATGAAATTAGTTTGAATTGCTCTGAGCATTTTGAAATTGATATTTAACATATCAAATGTAACTGATAAACATACAACATGTATTTCAAAAAATGCCTAAATTTTATATAATAGCCTTTGTATCTATTTAAGCCTATACTTACATATTGGTCATGTGTAGTGAGTGACCTGCTGCCTTTTACACCCCATCAACTTATGCATAGATAAAATATATTTTAGCATCACTATATGTTTATCTGATGTCAGATAGGTTATTAGCTGATTAGAATTTGAACATATGAACATTGTGAATAAGAAACAATTATAGGGTTAGTCATATACATGCATCTAAATAGTACGTCAATCAATCCTTTCATTTGGCATAATCTGACTGTTGCCCATAAACCTGAGAATCCCTTATCAAATATATGTCAACAATAACCCTTGTTTCAAGAAGGATTAGGTAAGATTATCTCCCGATGTCCAGATTAACTATGCTTGATTAAATAGAAGAGGTTTCGAGGGAGTTTGGGAGTTTTACCCCCTTTTGGTTTCATGCTTATTTGTACTTTTTATACATTCCAAGCAGATTTGTAGTATGTCCCCTTTTCTTTTATTAAAATTACATACCCCCTTGAAACATATGTGTGAAAAAATTAGTGCTCCGTCGGGCAAAACTCACATTACCCCCAAGTCTTAAAAGTCTATTTAGCCTGCACGATTCTGGACAAAAGGTAAAAATTAGTACTGCCCCCCTTGAAGCATGTAGCACCCACTCATGTAAAACTCCCATCTCCCCTTCAACCAAGTCATAAATTCTGAATAGAGTCTTACTGATGTCATAGACAATGCCTTTGCTCAAGGCATGATAATTTAGTGTAAATAGATGTGAAGACATTCATAGTCAGCTTGAAACTGATTTTATATCAATTGAAACAATCAACAGTTGTACACAGGAGTGTGAATTACAACAGTTAATGAAGAAATGAGGGAGTTCATGTGGATTGCGGTTTGACATGTGTGAACAACTGCCACAATACCAAGTTGGCCTTTGCAGTATAGGGTAAGATTCTTTGAGTCAGACACTTAGAGAGTGTAACCTTGAGTCGGACACTTTTTGTTGGATTATATAAGCCAATTGAGAGCTCTTATACCAATATATTTGGTAGCAATCTTTAGCTTAAGACCTCCTTAATCTGTTAAAAAAGTATCAGCATGATACGAACAAGTATAGTGGGTTTTTCATGGCCCTAAAGATGGGGTAAAAAGTCTGTTTTTCTATGAACTTTATGTCAGAAATTTGTATATTTTTGGTAATATTTTGTTAGATTGGAGGCTCTCTCGTTGATCTATGGTACTGGTTTGACATGAAATTGTATAGTACACACTTTGCACTGAGTTTAAGCTACTATATGTTCTAATATAGGCTTATTTGATGGGTTCTTAAGCTTTTAAGCTTCCAGTTTTTTGTGTATTAATTATGACAGACAACTGTCCGACTCAAGGGTACCCCTCTCTTTTTCTTGTTTCAAAAATAAAACCAATATCAAGCAGCTTAGTAATGATAATTGTCATTTTTCTGTTAGATTTCTTGAAAACGTTTAATTTGAGGCCCTGGTTGATTATCAATGTCCTATAGGTTAACTAAGATATTACTTTACAAATTATGCACAGTTTTAGGTGTCCGACTCAAAGAGCATTACCCTACTATTGGTCAAAATTATGACATGATTTTTCAGGCAAATACGCTTGCTAGAAGCAAGCTGAAAAAAAGGTGACACGCAATGGGCAACTTGACCAGTCACCTGGCAGAATTTCCTGACGTCAGTCGAGAAATTTTGCAAAATATTTTGTTATTTGATCAAAGTCTACAAATATGAAATCATCTGTAACAGCTTCTGCGTGCTCAGATTCTTATCTGAAACGACCTATATTAGTGTGAAGAGGATTATGATAGGTATATCAGTAAAAATAGCTTTAAATTTCCAACGTTGCTCTAAAAAATAGGGATGTGTCAAAGGAGGCCATCGCCATTGCTATTAAACACAATATAACATGCACTAAATGGCATAAGTAGATTGAATACCATCAAACTTCTGATGAGTAAAATCATCCTTTTCACAGGCAAAGTTTATGCTAAAGTTTCAAAACTTTCTTTTTGTCTCATGATTTCCAAACATTTTCATTCAAAGCAGTGGACTGGATCTTTGCCAGCAACCATTCTTTGTGAAAGTAGTTTGGAGTAGTAATATGGACAGCTGTTGTGCGACCTGATCTTGTGATCTGTCCAAAACAAATCAAATTATTGTTGACCCAATTCGATTTTCCAGGGACTGTCAGCATTCTGCTGCCACTTGTCAGTCCCGAACAGAGACAGTTAAAACTATGTAAGCTTAATCCTGACTTTTGGAGATCCATGTTTGTACAAGAAACAAATATTTATTTCGACTCGGATTTTGAAATTTCAATGGGGCACCCCCCAAATGTGTTTAAATATATGAAAAAAAAATTCAGTGAAAATTTGAGCCAAATCAGACAAATTTTAGAGGGTGCTGAATTTGAAATATGACATTGTATTGCAATGGACGAAATCTCAATTTTATGCGTGGTGGGTGAAGGAAGTTGTCCTACAACTAGTGTGATGGTTATTTTTTTCTTATTTTAGCTTTCCACTATTCTCATCACAAATCCCTTCATATTTTGCCAATATGCGGTCATTTCAGGCCACAGGGCACTCCTAAAGCAACAAATTTTGCCTGATTTTTACAGCATTAAGGTTAGGCGCGGTTTTGAACAACGCAATCAGGAATATAGGTACACATTAAAGTCAAACCATTGTATTAAGCAGGAAAAGAGCTTTAATTTGAATACCAACATTACTATGTTGCTATTTTCTATAGTATAATGGCAGTGCTTTGAATATTGGGAATTTTCGCAAATAACTGCGAATGACAAATAAGCTAATTCAACAGTACAGGGTCAATACCTTTATTTTTGTGACAGTGAAACTGGTAATGTTATTAAATACCACAAATTTGGGAAATTTTGACTATTTTATATTTGTTAGTCTGGTGGTGGCAGCATGGAGAAGTTAAAAATAATCCAAATTTGATTTGATCCGGTGTTCTGACAACCAGACCCAAAATATATGACCATGCCGCTTTGGTTTGGTGCACCCTAATCATTATGTGTGAAGGATATCAAAGTACTTTTATTTACAAGTTTTTGTGATATGAGAAAAAAGTCGACCTGCCTAATAATTTGGAACCTACTGTATAGCTCATATAATGATTATAATATACTGCAGGGAGCTGTAATGTTGCTCCTACAGCATGCAGGTCTAAACTGTTGGACAGTTGCAAAATTGTTCCAAAATTCATTTGAAACTTGTTTTGAATTTAGCCCCAAAGTCAAGGTCACTTGCACATGTTACACATCCTTCCAAAATCCTTGCATTTGAATTATATTATATTAGCCTGATTTTGAGCCCCTTTCAACTTTCTGGAACATTGTAAGTTATGTTAGGTCTTGCGTCATCCTTGCACTTCACTTAGACTATTTCATTTGTGGCTTGCGTTGCCCTTGCGTCATGCTTGCATAGTTTTTGTGCCTTGTCTTCTAAGATCCTTACGTTACTCTTGCGTTTCACTTAAACTTTTCAGTGCATGTAACATTTGCCATGCATCATCCCTGCATCATCCTTGCGTGTTCCTTGCATGAACTTTGCTTTTTGTACTCTATCTTCTTGGATCCTTGCGTGATCCTTGCATATTCCTTGCATTTAGGAAGAATCCTTGCGTGATCCTTGCATGAAAAATTGACTAAGTCCAAACTCTTGCGTGATCCTTGCATTTTTTAGTGAATTCTTGCATCATTCTTGCATTTTTTCATTAGGGTGGGCCCAGATAAGTACACCTTCTCCCTCTCTGTAAAGATGGAGACATTGTATGTGGACCACTTTGTAGCCTCTTCCAAAAATGCTGGAACAAGGGCAACCTATCCTCTGTCAAGAAGAAGGAAAATCCCCCAAATACACAATGCTGGGAAGGGTGATGCCCGACTGATGGGGATTATTTAAGTTCTTAAGAAATGAAGAATTGAAGTGGGTTTTTCTTGCTGCCCATGCCAGTGCACACATCGATGCTTCCGGAGAGAACCAGTAAAAACATTAACCACTTTGGCTCATGATGGGCGGGCTGGGAGAGCGTTTCAATTCCTCGTTTCTTAGCGTGAACTTAAAAGAACCCCCCGGCCCGGCCCATCACACTTCCTAGCGTCATGTAATTGGGGGATTCTATTTCGTTCGTGCAAGTATCAAGAATTGAAGCAGGCTTTTCCGCAGTGCATGTGCACATTGTGCAGTGCGCATATCGACGCTTCCGTTTAGCACAGTTTGAAGCCGTGATGGTTACTCCACCATAGCAAGTTGATAGACGGGACAGAGCCACCGGCTCACCGAGCGAAGCGAGGTGTCTCGTCCCTTATGGCTATCAGGCGAGTGGAGTGCTCCAGATGGCTCAATAAAAAATTTTGATTCAGACATCCCATAATATGATCCTGGAATTTGCTTCTCTTCACGCGTGACTACAGCGTGACTACCTTCTTCTTCTTCTTCTGTTTGATATTCCACCAAAAAAAAAAAAAATTTCTGAAAAAAAAATCATCCAAAAAAAAAAAAAATTTCCCAAAAAAAAAATTTTCGAAAAAAAAAAAATTTCCGAAAAAAAAAATCATCCAAAAAAAAAAATGATCTAAAAAGAAAAAAATGTCCGAACAAAAAAAAAAATTATCCAAAAATTTTGAAAAAAAAAATTACTTAAAGCATAACTTATGTCCTGCCCAGGAAAGTGGAGACCACATCCGATCTATGATTCCCCACAGTGTCCAGGAGGCTGGAAATATCCTTCCAGGAGCAACGTTGGAGAAAATTATCACCTCCAACTGTGGGCAATATACTCCATGAAGGTCATCTGAGGTACAGGAGGCCAAAGAAAGGTCCAATTCTCATCTCGAAACACTGTGTGATCCACCCAAAATTAGTTTTCATCACTTTACTGCAAAATATTACAAGTCTGTCAGAAGTGTTGGTGGTCAAGTGAATCTCACTTGTTAAGAGAGCACCCCACTATATTGCCAGCTCCTGTTTTGGTGTTTCCGGACAAAGTTTTGTTGGATCACACGGTGTTCCATGATGAGAATTGGACCTTTCACTAGCCACCTGTACCTCAGATGACCTTAACGGAGTTGATTGTTTGACTTGACAATTTTCTCCCATGTTGCTCCTTAATTGAAGGATATTTCCAACCACCCGGTGGTGTTCTACTGACTCTAGTGCTCTCAAGTCGGTGCAAAATTAATATCAGTACATTCCAGTGCACTCAATTACTCCCCAGTTCCTACAGAAAGCTGACAATTATTTTAAAATGAATTATTCTATCATCACCACAAGCACTAGATAACGTTGGTTTCAATGCAATATAGCAAAACCTGCTTGCTCTTTTAAATTTAGTGAGCATTGTAGATTCCAAAGGCTATTATAATTATTATAAAATTTAAGAATTTTTTGAAACAGTTATATTTAATATGATAGATGTCAATTTCAAAACACAAATGTCCTGAGCAATTCAAATAAATTTCATAAAAATATTGCATTTAATTGAAATCATATCATTTTGCTAGGACTCGATAGCAACGCCGTTTACGCAGGTTACAAAGTGGCTCATTCTGTGTCATTAATATTATTATTATGGCACTTGTATAGTGCTGCCGTCACCAGAACAGGTGAAATGAAATTCAATTGAAGAACAGCTTAGTATTCAATCTTCAGTCATGTCAACCATTGCTCGTAAAGCCCAGTGACGGATCCAGGGGAGCCTAGGGGGCCTGCCCCCCCCCCCTGACCAGGCAGATCCAGGGGAGCTTAGGAGGCCTCATCCCCCCCCCCATCAGATGGAAATAAATCATTTGAAAAAAACATGGAGCAACAGGAGCCTGTGAATTCTGAAATTACGCAAAGGCCGATAGACTATCCTGCCTGGATCCGCCACTCTCAGCATAACTGCCTCCGATTATGCCTGATTTGAAGGACATTATCAGACAGGATTATGTGCAATTTCTATAAAATTTGCGAAGTATGTATTTTACTGTGATTGCACTATTTTACCAAATGTGTCATACCAAGAAAAAAAAGTAATACTACATAATGGAATAATCATAACAAGACTGGTTTGTATATAAATATGTTTAGTGCTAATGCCTTTCACTCCGTGGATCTGAACATCCTATTGAGGAGAAACTGGATATATTCCAACTTATTATATACTTGAGTTATAAGTTTGTCATAGAGGTATATTGTTAATGAATTAAGGTATTATGCACAGCAGCATAATTATGAAACAATTGATGATAAGCTTTAACATCATACTGTTAATTTATCTTCTCTTTTGTGCGAGTAAATTTAACTGCTTCAATTTACCAAATAATTGGCATAATTATGTAACCCGAAGCATTTATTCCAATATGCATAAAAATTCCAAGTTGACTTTAACAGACACTGTGACGACCGCTATGAATACATACAATGATATATGGAACAGATGTTACCAAACAAGTTACAATAATTGTGAAGGCATCTTGAAAGGGCTGTGTGGATCAGTGGAAATTACAACTGACAGAGTTATGAATTGTACATGGAAATTGCAAGTTCCAGAAAGTTTGTGTGTTAATTTGACTGTTCATAACTTCCCTAACGGAGATCCATTTACTGAAGATTACTTCACATTGTCAGTTATAGATAAAACTCATACTAAAAGACATGGCGGCATTCATTTCTATGTCAATCAGCTGTCTACTAGTGTAATAACTAATTATTCACAGAGTTTAGTTCAGTTCAGAATGCTCAAATGTTTCATGGTATCAAAACTAAAATTTGATTTCCAGGCCACTGAGTGCGGCGCTACTGTCAGCTACAACACCATAACCACACTTAGTAAAGGCAGCAGTAATTCTTTTGATTACCTGGGAAATGTCACAGTGCATTTTAATAAGTCAGTAAATGAGGATATAAATATAGCTATACAAACTATTCAAGTGAACGTCACCGTCAGCTACAACACAATTGCGACACATGAATCCGTACAACCCAATATGATCAAATATTTTCAACTAATGCCATTTGTCTTCAAGGTTCATGCAGAAAGTACAGAATACCATGTTTTACTTAGGACTGTCATTGGAACTCATGTACATGTGATAACTTCCAGTTGCTCCAAATGGATATCCTTTTATGACGGACCTTCTCACACATCACAAAGAATAGATTTCACCTGTGAAGGGACTGAATTTGGCAGTTTAACAGCCAGTACCTTTCAGTTGTACATTACTTATGAACTGAATTCTCATGTGAATGCTCTGAGATATTTCAATATTTCCTTTACAGGAATTAAGCCATTAAAAGCTAAAATTATTTATCCCATGGAAAGTAGGGACTTTTTATGGCAATGGGATTTAAGAAACACCTCATATCTAATTTATCATGTACTAAGAATAATTTCTGTGTCACATAATAAGATGCAGTACCAAATTCAGTCGACATATCAAGGAGATGTACCACAAGGATATATTTGCCAGTTTCATGGTTTAGTCATTGTGGATTATATAACTATTGATGACCCAGCTCTTAGAGTTGGTCCATTGTGTTCCAAACTACAGATGATGCTATATACCAATAAGACTTTCGGCACATTAAATTTTGAAATAAATGTTATAATTTACAGCTATGGCTCAACTATGTCAAAAGGCACACTGCTTTTTTCAAAACAGTCTGATAGAAGGTGCCACAGAATAAAAAATCCATGCACAATCTGTTCTGCATCAATTTTCAAAAGTCATCAATATTGGTATTCCGGATTGACATGTACAGAGGAAGGTGTTGCAGTGTTTCAACTTAAGTCCGGTTGCTTGTTTCTGCAACTTGTGTCGAACACAATCTCAGACAATAATCAGACATGCCAATTGCATATAATATCACTTGGATTTAACAACCTTAAATTTTCTGTTTCATTAAGATTTGAAGAAAGATCTAAAGTTCCTTGTGCAGTCAAAGCAGCGAATATTAACTCATTAAAGCAAGTCATGGTTAAATCAAATAGAGGCATTAAAATATTGGAATATCTGAGTAAGGAGTTCAAATCTAGGCATCAAAAATTCGAAATTAGTTACAATTGCCTAGTGAACCATATCTTTACCATTTCTGTCGAAGAAGAAGCAGCAAAGGCGAAGGATTGCATGACAATCAATCTTTTACCAGTACAGACACTACAAAATAAGCCAACATTTGACGGGCCTTGTCACATGTTCTCTCTAAAGGTTAGTACTGGGGTATTTGCATTCGATGTTTCCTTCCTTGGTCAATGGAAAAGTATGAAGGAGTATGCAAATGAGTTTTTGGTAGCAATGTACTTAGAAAAACCTCAAAATAAGATATCCACATCATCTGGAAGACTACTGGAATGTACAATAGTTGACAAAATATATCATTCTGACATTGTTCACTCATATGAGTTTACAGAGAAACAGATGCCGTTCGTTTGGCGGAGTTACGGGCAGTTCCTGTCAATAATGGTTAATGCATCTACCAAACATGAGGATGCACTATCCATGTGGATCATTGTTAATGCAAAATTTGAAGCCATCTCTTTGTACTCCTATCTTATAATACCATCTAAGGAAACTATAAATGATGAATGCCTTAAGTATGGTAAATACAGCATAATAAATGACATAATGAGGTGCTTTGATATCCATATTAACTTTACTGGATCCTGGTTGGAATCAGAACAAGTTTGCAAAAAGCAAGGGGCGCAACTTTGGTCAGTCGAAAACAGATATGCGTGGACAGATGTGATGCGCTCCGAAATAATTGATTGGTACTTTGATGAATCAAAAACAGTACCAGCTGACTATGATGGACGAATTAATGCTGTGACACTTCTGCGATCCTCTTCAGTAATGTATCTGGTAGGTGTACCTCTGCTATGGTCATGAAACGGTCTCTCATAAGGGTGCCATGATTCCCTAGGGTATATGTGTGTGTATGGATATATGTTCTGAGTTTTATGCCCCTTGCAAAATCAACAAAAAAAGTTGCGTAATACTTGTCAAAAAATCATCAAAGATTTGCATAGCGACAAGATCTTGGTCAAATGCAATTATTCTCGCTTTTTAGTAACTATTTACCAAGAAAAAACTGACTGTGAACCAAGTCTGAGACGGTGATGTAGCACACCCTTCCTGAATCTTAGAAAACTTGCTCCCAAGTATTTTGAAAAGTAGTTGTAAATACGAAATACGTACGTTGACGAAAATGCAAATGTAAAATACAAATTCTTTTCCAATTCCGCAATATATTTAAATACCAGTACAAATACTTACTTTGAAAAGTATTTAAATACAAATTCTTGCAAATTGAGAAAAGGGTATCTAAATACAAATACGGTATTTAGAAAAAAAAAAAAAATGCATTTGTGATCCCACCCAACCAGTGATGGGCACAATTCAACTATGTGCAATTCAATTTAATTGGAAACCAGTGCAAATTCAATTATATTCAATTCACTTGTTTTTGGGAATGAGAACACTTCAATTCAATTCATAGGTGTAGTCATTCCATTCAATTCATTTTGACGAGTAACTTGTCTTAGTGATACATTTTGAAAAGTAAAAAACTTTAATCACCAGATACAGGGAGTAGTTATGCAATTTAATATATTGCTGACTCATCTTCGGCAAATACATTGTAGATATGTATGCCAATGAAGTCGCTGATGCTATAGCTCTTCATGCAATGTTCATGACGAAACAGATTTGTGTCGCAGATACGAAAAAAAAAGCTAGTTTGTCATTGTGTTCTAATAAGTTGATCATGCAATATTTTTCCCAGACAGTATAAGTATATAAGCAGGCAAACCACCATTTCCACATTTTATTATTATATCAAAACATAATATCATCTCTAGGTTTTAATGCCCTTCACAAAATCTTCTCAATTAAAAGTAATTATTCTTTTGCAAACATTAAACATGAACAGACTCTTATGTAAATCATGATTTTATCATGATTAATGAAGTGAGCACTGAAGTGTAAATCTATGCTAAAGCCGAAATTTGGATTCATTGTCATGATATCAGAATATAATCAACTCACTTCAACTTGAAGATTACGCGAGATACAAAAAGTAAATTCTTACTTGATTGCAATTGTTAGGACCAAGTTTTCTTCTGTCCCTTCCTTGAAGTGAACACCGCGTTCTCAGTTATTATGTTTTTTTCAGAATATCTCCACAAGAAATAGCCCTATTCCAATGTCCTCTATATACACGAAGACAAGGGTGCCATGAAGCAAATATCCTGTCACTTTAGTCCAATTCTGTATGTTCAGTTAGGAGTAATGCTGGATAATCAGGTTTTGGGGTGTGCCCAATTATTATGCAATTTTTGGAAAACCATCCATGGCCACTCAAAATCAAGAAAGTTGATTATGAAATACCTTCAACATATACCTCATAACACTAAAGAAAGAATAGAATCATCATTTCAAAAGTGGGCACCTTCATGACCAGGATATCCATATAATACAAGTTATACAACTACATTGAAAAACCGTTGAAATTGGCTTTTCCTCAAGAAGTATCCCAGGTTCGTAAAAAGATTTCTATTACTGAAAATTCAACTTGGAATACATCTCGATCTACAGGACACTACAGTCCTCCTGTGTAATGAACCGCCAAATCATAGATCCCTACAAAGCATGACATCAAGTCAAAAACTCATACCATTGTTTCCCATTGGAATAGCATTGGCTGTCGGAGGCGCTTAATTCATTTCAAGATATTTTGCAAATACATTGGTGCAATTTTATTTTCATTGGTTTAGAGGAGAGTGCTAAACCTAAGGAAAGTGGAGAATGAGTTTGGTGATGATTTTGTATTTTGTCTGGCTAGCAGAGGCTTCTCATTGCAACAAAACTGCAATTTCAACGTTATTTCAATGCAACATGATAACATGGATTGCTTAGACATGGATCAATCAATGTTAACAACGATGGTTCTACTTTTCAATTTGAGTTAAGGGATACGTGTTCTTGGCAGTTTCGGTACATTTAGGTTGATTTTGTGAGGCAATGGATGCTTTTCCAAGAAATTGCATAATAATTGGGAACACCTCAAAACCCCATTATCTGGCACAACTCTGAACTGAGCCAAAGGAAGTGGACGAAAATGACAGGATATTGGCTCAATGGCACATTTATCATTTTGTGTAAAGCATATCTAAATAGAATAATTTCTTTTGGAGATATCACAAAAAAAGCATGGTTGCATAATAATCGGGAACGCAGTGTAGAAAATAATTTCAATTGCACTTAGCTTCTGGCCATTGCTTCAATCATTTTGACCATTGTCAATTTGTCATCAACCATTGTTAAATATGGAAGCCACTTACTAATAATTGTACATGGTAAACCTTTTGCAGACAGCATCAACCAAGAAATGTTTCAATTTGACACAAGCTACTTTTGACTGAACTATGTCAATAATCCTTCAAAGGTTCAGACTCTTATAAAAAAATTCTTCACTTGTGGATCTTTTTCTTTATGAAGAATCATCAATACTGGTTGAATTGAAAATGAATTGAATAAAAGCTCAATTCACTTCAATTCATTGCATTTTTCAGACTTGGTCAATTCAATTCAATTCAATTCAATGACATCAACTTTTCAAATTTTGAATTAATTCAAATTAATTCGATTCATTAATTGACTTGTGCCCATCACTGCACCCAACCCTGTATTTACAAGCATGTGCATTTTGCAGTGTAAATTCTCGGCTGAACCAATTAATTCATGATTTTAGGACTATTTTTCCAGTCACAACAGCCACAAAGGGGATTCAACAAGCTACATGTTCCACACAGAATGGCAGAATTAGCATTGAATGCGTCACACAGGTACACTGTCAAAGGCTCGAGTAGGGTCAATGAAGAAGAGTATCAATATCTCTTGTCTGCTATACGCAATAACAAAAAGACAAATAACTACAATGATTTGTGCATGGCTATGATACCCTCCACAGGAACATGGACTTACATTGATTGCAATAAGAAATTTGTAAATGCGACTATTTTTTGTCAATACCCAACTTCTCAAATGCCCACTGACAATATTGCACTTGCACTGTGTGACAGTATCAATAAAGAGTTCTACTGTGACACTGGATGGATATTGGACATCAAGACATGTCTAAGAGTAGAGTTTATTAAAAACAAAAAACTAATTGAAGAAAAGGATATAGAATCATCCTGCCAAGAAGTTGGTGGTCTGAGTATGGCGGGCCCTGGGTATGCTACATCATTACCGTACTTTGTCATGTCATACCATGGCTCTAATTATATAATTCAGCTGAGATATGACGGCAGAGTAGATGCGTACACATCCACTAAAGGCATTTCAGAGATTAGTTCTGCAATCCTCAAAAATATACAGGAATTGCCAATTCACATGGGTGAAGACGAACAGCTTGGAGTGCTGTGCATGAAGGAACCTTTGCCAATGAAACAATCTTGTGAAGAAGGTTTCGGACCTTGTGATAATGGTGAATGTATTCCAGAGACCTACTTCTGTGATTCAAGACCACATTGCATTGACAATAGTGATGAATTGAACTGCACAAACCCATGCTCTTACACCTTAGATAACAAGCTCTACTTTCCCTGCAGGGATGGATCATGCATCCCAATTTCAAGACTGTGTGATCTCATTGAAGACTGTGAACTCGGTGAAGATGAAGGAGAATGCCCAGACCGGTCACAATATAACGAAGTGTGGAGCCCTTTAATGATTAAAAAGCAAGAGCAGTCATGCATCAAGACTGACTCTAATGCACTAAATTCAATGCTCTATCAGCAGTGTAATGAAACTTGCGCAGAGAGCATATATACAAATGAATATTTCAATTATACAAACATCGATTACACAAAATATATTTGTCCATTTGATTCAACAATATGTTATCCAAAAGGATATGATTGTGTGCATGACACAGATTTTTACAGCCAAACTATGCCTTGCGCAGAAGCATGGCAGTTTCAGAACTGTAAAACTGACTGGATATGCTATCACTTGTTTTGTAAAGACAAGTATACTTGTCGGGATCAACATTGGTGCATCCCGTTTAGGCTGGTTTGCAATGGAATTGTTGACTGTCCACTGGGAGATGATGAATCAAATTGTGCATCATGGACATGCAGTAGAATGCTTCGTTGTACCAAGGAGAAAATGTGTGTGCACCCTACAGAGATATGTGATGGGGTGTTGCATTGTCCTTTGTCTGGTGATGATGAAGGGGTTTGCAAAAGAAAGTGCCCAGACCATTGTAAATGTTTGGGAAGGGCCATATATTGCATCAACCCAGTCACTTTGGAGGACAAAGGATCATCTATAGCTGTAATAAGACTGACATTAAATCATTCAATTAAGTCAGTTGAATTGCAAGACGTTTGGTTTATTGATATTTCACACTCAAATTTATCGGATGTGGCACAGACGAAAAACCTCCAAATACCCAAATTGGTCAAGCTGAATATTGGTAATAACCCCTTGAGGAGTTTTTCTTCGAGGCGTTTACATTTTAAAGAATTGAAATACTTAAACATGGAAAAAACTGCAATTACAAGAATTACTCAAGATTCCTTTTCCAATTTCAAACAATTAACACATATATCACTAAAGAATACACAATTGTATCAAGTAGATCCATGTTCCTTTTGTAGGCTGGCCAAATTGAAATATATTGACCTCTCAAATACAAGATTAATGCATTTAAAATCAGAACTGTATCAAGGAATAGACAATCTTGAAGAAATACATTTCAACAGCGCAAGGCTTCAGACTGTTTCGAAGGATTTTCTCAAGATCAAGTTGTCTCAGTTCTCAACGAGCAACTTACACTTTTGCTGTTTAAAAAGAGAAGTGAATATTGAACATTGTGCACATATCAAAAAAAGCAAGCTACACAACTTCTGCCCATTTAATTATCCTAGAAAGGCATGGATAACTCTGCCTTTCCTTGTAGTTATCATTCTAATGAACTTCTTAGCCATGGAACATTCATATCATTTGATGAAAATCTCATACCATTACCTGATTTTTCACAATAGTTTATCAGGACTACTCATTGCAGTTATATTGGCGGTTTTCCATTTTCAACAAGAACAAAATACAAGCTCGGAAATATTAGTGATTGACTTAAATAAGCAATGGAATTGTGCAATGATTGCAAGGAGTTTGTTTGTGCTTGGTTTATATTATCCATTTCTTTCCATGCTTCATTATTTTGAAACATACAGGACAATGAGATCCATCAAATCAAACAAAAGATGCAATAAACAGTACCTTCTCTTGATTGCATCTGTAATTGGTAGTTTCATTGGCCTGACACAGAAAATTGGCAATGGCAAAGTGCCTAGCCAACTGTGCATGATGAAATTGAATTGGATGGAAACGTCAGCAGTTTTGGTTGTACATGGCCTGATGTGCATTGCAATGACTGTAGCTTCCTTTTTTCTTTCCAAACACATGAGAAACACTCGTAAGGCTTCTCAGCGGAAGCAGACAATAACAGACAGACTTATTGAAGCCAGATTTGTATTCTTCAATCTTGTGATGATCCTCTCATTTGGGCTCCATGTGATTCAAAGAACTGTTGATGTAAATCACAATATCACTACCGTGGCCATCTTGATATGTCAGTTTGCAATGGCTCCCTTTGCTTTCCCTGTCATATTTGCGTTGTCCACCAGACAGCACAGGAGCAAAGTAAGAAGGATCTGTTGCATAGGAGAAAAGTAAGAATAGAAGGATCTGTGCCATAGGAGCAAAGTAAGAAGGATCTGTTGCATAGGAGCAAAGTAAAAAGGATCTGTTGCAACTGTTGTGTATTATGTACTTAATAATTTTATTAAGCAACAATGTTTTTTACCTTCAGCGGTGGATGTAATCAAACTTGTAATAAAATATTTCCAGGCATCAGTAATTTATGATTGTTTCAGTTCGGTCAATGGTTCATGTCTTCAATTAATGGTTGCAGAATAACTACAGTCCTGGATATAAGTCCTGTTGCAAGCAAATGTTATTGACACAACTGTTTATAAATTGATTTGTAATTGACTGGTTTTGACAAGAAATGGCTTAAAGGTACACACTCATCGAAATCCTACTTTTAATAAACATATCTTCCCATGAAAGAATGAGGTATTGCGAGTGCATTCAGCTAACATTTCCCATATTCGGTTTTCACTTTAGATAAGAAAAAAAATATGAAATTGGCATTTCACCAAATTCTGTGGTCCTTCAGCTTGTTCAGTCAGCTGTGCAATGACGTGAGGCTGGGTGGCCCTCCCCCTCTCTCCTCAGATTGTATGGAAAACGAGTGACCAAGACACATGGTATAGGCTAAACATGACTGTGACACACTGGGTGGAGTTCTGTTACAGCGCCTAAAGGTGACAGAATACAGTTGAGACAAACTGAAACTCTGAAAATTATTTTCAGATAAGTTCCATCAACATCACTGCCAATCACTTTTTTGCTCTGTGCTCTGATTGGCTGGCTCTACTTAGTTTTTTGGCAATGGTCAGTTTGCTCCATATTTGACATGTCCAGATCTCATTTGATGATAAAAATGGAAAAATTGATAGATAGCAAGATAGATGGATAGATAGATGGATAGAAGGATAGATGAATAAATAGATAGATAGATAGATAGATAGATGGAGAATGGAAAAATGGAGAAATAGAAAAGAAAAGAGATAGGCAGATCGATTGACAGATCGATATTAAATAGAAAGAGTGGATGATTGCGATTGATTGATTGATTTATTGCAGGGTGTAATTTTTAGGATCATGTGATTATAGAAATCTCAATACGAAACGATTTGAAATTATATTTATATCTATTATAAACATAGGCTGCGCAGCAGCAAACCTTCAGCGAATAACACCTTTAGAAGATTACAATAATATCATAAAATTGGTGCGTTTACGAAATTGCTTATAGGTATGCAATAGCGGTCGAGTAGTGGCCTTCCATTTTCTCTATTTTTCCAATGATTCATAGAGTGTTATACGCATCAAAAAGAACTGCTAAATTAATTGCATAGGTGATTTGTTTAGAAAAATGCATTACTGTATATGCAATAGTGGGGAAGTTTTGGCTCCGATATAAAAAAAATTCTTTTAAATATTTTTTCTCAATATTACAAAAACTATAGAATAGCCATCTGTCAGACCATTAAAAGGCACAACTAGACCATACAAGCCATATGTGTACCAAACTTCATCCATGTATATGGAATAATGACCGGATGTTGGGCCAGAAACAAAAATAATAATTTTTATGTTTTTTTTCAATATTTGAAAAAGTATATAATATTTTCCATCAGACCTTTCAAAAGACACAACTAGACCATATTGACCATATGTGTACCAAAGTTTATCCATGTACATGCAATAGTGAGCGGGTCTTAGCCCAAAAAACAAAAAAAAATATGTTTTTATATCTTTTCTCATTTTTTCCAGAAAGTATAGAATATCTGTCAATGAGACCATCAAAAGGCACAACTAGACCATATAGGCCACGTGTGTACCAAATTTCATCCATGCACATGCAATAGTGACCGAGCCTTGGCCCGGAAACGAAAAAAAAAATTTTTTATATTTTGTTAATTATTTCAAAAAGTATATTTAAGATCTATCCATCAGACCATCAAAAGGCACAACTACACCATACAGGCTAGATGTGTACCAAATTTTATCCCCATACATTCAATAGAGGCCGAGGGCCGGGCCGGAAACGATCTATCCGCCCGCCCGCCCACCCGCCCGCCCGCCCGGCGGACAGACAGCATTTTTACCCAAGTGATTACAATACCTTCTTCGAACTTCGTTCGCTGAAGGTAAAAATTAGCCCTAAATTGTTGTCCTTTTTTGCGATCTGAGTTTGTCAATTTTGGTCCATGTCAGTCACTGTTCATTTTAACCTTGGGACACTCCCCCTGAGTCTCAGCATATCATTAGTGATGCAAAACTGAAAATCACAGGTCATCACAGTTGTTGCAACTTGCATATCATTTTGATTGTCTGAAGGTGTCATTTTTAAAGTATTTCACAGCTCTGCCTAATAGTCCCAGAGCTCATCAAAAGCCACATGTATTTGTTTATTAAAAATCCAGTGCACTTGCCTTCCAAGAGGGGTTGCTTTTTACTGTGTCAAAATTGTGGCAAATTTAGAAACCTTTAAGTTCAGTTTTAATGAACTTGTTTAGGAACAAATTTGAAAGGACCATCACAGTGCGTTTATAAATATAATGCTTGAAGCTCCTAACAGATAAAAAAGTGAATGATTGTGGACCTTTAAATAAAAGCTAAAGCCTTCTACATCTCAGTCTGAATATTAATAATAAGAATCTGTCACAAATGTGGTTGGACAGGAGTCCTGTCGCATGCAAGATGCAATGCTGAAAATTAGTTTTATTTTAATTGTGAAACTGCAAAAACAATTGAGAATTTAGTCATGGTGTAATTGGATGAAAAAATGCCACTTTGCATGAATTTCTGATCTTGAGGACAATATTCTTGGGGTTCAACAAGGAAAATATAACCATTTTATCAATAAACATAGGCTGCGCAGCAGCAAACCTTCAGCGAATAACACCTTTAGAAGATTACAATAATATCATAAAATTGGTGTGTTTACGAAATTGCTTATAGGTATGCAATAGCGGTCGAGTAGTGGCCTTCCATTATCTCTATTTTTCCAATGATTCATAAAGTGTTATACGCATCAAAAAGCACTGCTAAATGAATTGCATAGGTGGTTTGTTTAGAAAAATGCATTACTGTATATGCAATAGTGGGAAAGTCTTGGCTCCGATATAAAAAAAATTCTTTTAAATATTTTTTCTAAATATTACAAAAACTATAGAATAGCCATCTGTCAGACCATGAAAAGGCACAACTAGACCATACAAGCCATATGTGTACCAAACTTCATCCATGTATATGGAATAGTGACCGGATGTCGGGCCAGAAACAAAAATAAAAATTTTTATGTTTTTTTCAATATTTGAAAAAGTATATAATATTTTCCATCAGACCTTTCAAAAGGCACAACTAGACCATATTGACCATATGTGTACCAAAGTTTATCCATGTACATGCAATAGTGAGCGAGTCTTAGCCCAAAAAACAAAAAAAATATGTTTTTTATATCTTTTCTCATTTTTTCAGAAAGTATAGAATATCTGTCAATGAGACCATCAAAAGGCACAACTAGACCATATAGGCCACGTGTGTACCAAATTTCATCCATGCACATGCAATAGTGACCGAGCCTTGGCCCGGAAACGAAAAAAAAAAATTTTTTATATTTTGTTAATTATTTCAAAAAGTATTTAAGATCTATTCATCAGACCATCAAAAGGCGCAACTAGACCATACAGGCTAGATGTGTACCAAATTTCATCTCCATACATTCAATAGAGGCCGAGTGCCGGGCCGGAAACGATCTATCCGCCCGCCGCCCGACCGCCCGCCCGCCCGCCCGGCGGACGGACAGCATTTTTACCCAAGTGATTACAATACCTTCTTCGAACTTCGTTCGCTGAAGGTAAAAATCATCAAAAATTACAGATAATCTATAAAAATACCATCAGAGGTACAACAATGTCCTTCTGAATGATCATCCACTCGTCCTGCTTACTTTTGGTGAGCATCTGATGAGGGTACACCTTTTTAGGTGACAGAACAGATGCAGAAGTAGCTTCACAATTGGTAAAAAAATCAACATAGCAACCAAGTTGGCACTGAAGTATTCCAAGGATCATTATGTTAGGCCTGCATTTGGTGCTGCTTGTAATTAGGAATATTTCTTTGCATTTTATTGGGATAAATCAGTTTCTTGTACTTTTAGCATATGGGTTGTATCTTTTGGTGCAACTTTTGTGCAGTTATGTTGTTTCGGATTTTAAAGAATTGACTAATTAATTTTTTCAATTTTTAAAAATCCAAAACAACATAACTGCACAAAAGTTGCACAATATCGCAAATGCTCTGTTACAGTCCTCGTCATACTTACGTGGAATCTCAAGTTCTTTTCTATGCTGTTGTTTTGGATCATCTCTGCATATAGGAAGATTAACGCAGCGTGTGACTTTCAGAATATTTATTCATGTTGCAGACAGAGCTGAACTGAGCTGGTTAACTGCAATAAATACAAAAAAAAGGAAATATTACCAAAATGCTAAATATTTACCAAGTTCACAATATGGCTAAACTACACAATAAATCAAGAGAAAAAAGGCTAAACAATCATAGCATAATCATGAAGAAATAAGAAATAACTGAGAAATAACTAAGTCAGAAATAACTAAATGAGAGGTATTGATATCCATTGATAATTAGAGCTACCATTATTTGAGTTACAAGTACTGTACACAGTAAATGACAGTTGTAAATCATTTCAAATTCATAATGTTCAAAAACACCTTTAAATTGATATAAAAATCCCACTAAATAAATAAGCTAAACACCTAATGCTATACAAGCTATGATAATGATCAATCTGAACAATTTTTAAGAATATTCTAACAATCAAATCACAATTTAATTAACAATAAATATTAAATAAGTACTCACAATTCTTTTGGTCATATGCAGAAAAGAATACATCTTACTCCTGAGAGTGAAAGTCTGAAAGTGACTTTTATTCAGGAAATGTTGAAAAATACAATGCACACTTTTACAGTTACAAACCCCAAAGTGTGAAACACACACAAAAGGGACACAAAGGAAAAATGACACAAAGGAAAACACACAAATGAAACAAGTTTGAGAACTGTTAAACACAAATGGAATCACATGGCAAAGGACACAAAATTAATTTCAGAGTTTAATAGGAGAATTTAATAAATTAAATGAATCAGCAACAGCTGTTGAACTGTGATGTCTAATTTCAGGTACAGAAAAAATCAATTGATTATCACATAAAAATTTGGTTTTTGAGATATTTGCATTTAATTAACGCTATGTTAGGTGACTGGAATTATTGCATATTTAACACTCTTGATATAAGATGTCACTGCCAATAGAGAAATAGGTTAGCTGGTTTCATTTTGCTGTCAGTTACTGCCTGTGGGAGTCCTTTCATTTTGCATTTAAAAATTTTTGCACCAATCCTTGTGAATTCTGGTAGGCTGGGATGATATTTGAAGATTCTAAATGTACGTCCGCAACGAAACTGACTAAATAATTTTCCTGCTCGCAGGTTACTGATGTTATTAAACTTCATGAGACTTCTAATACAAAGTACATTTACGTTCATAAATAGCATGGCGGCCACTTTATTTATTTAACCCTAATACAATTACCAAGGTGAGAACTTAAAAAGTGTGTACGTCCGAACCAAAATGGCAATGTACGTCCGAAACAATATTATGAAAGAGAATCTGGAACAACGGAAATGATACAAATGTTGGTGCACAGGCTTAGTCTCATCAGAAAACCTTAGGCCAATCTATTTGGGTGGACCTTAAAGTAGTAAAGGTCGCAAAACAGGAAATAGATGGCATCCTTGAAATGGTCATTTTTAACTCGTGTTTTCAGCAATAAAATTATGTGAAAGGCATTATACTCCGAGAAAATGAAAGATAAAATGATATCTACCAGTTTTAGCCCAGTATTTGAAGCTGTGATAGTACGAAAAGCATACACAGAAATTGTCCCAAAAATGTAGGTTTTCTTAATTTGTTAGCTTATTTTTGCCAAATGCCTTCACAATTTTATTCGTAAAGTATTCTCTCAACATGTTTTAAAGAAATATGTCAATTACAGTGAAAACTGTAGGTGTTTTTTGTGATATTTCTCTGTGCTAAAATTACCGTAAATTTAGGGGGGAAAAGGTGAAAATAAGTTGCATATTTCAGACATCACATTAGGCACAAACATACAATGCCGAAGACATTTCTAGGCTCCCAATTGTTGCAAGGAACTCTACTTTGTATAAAAGATTAAAATTGTGGATCATTATTGCACTGCAGGCATTATCTGCACTACCAATTCAAATGTGTACGTCCGAAACATAAAATATGTACGTCCGTAACAGAATATAAATGGCTACAGCTCTATGACAAATGACAATATTGCCGTGGAAATTGACTTGGCTGATGCAAGAAATAGTTTTCTTAACAATAGAGGTAAATTGATCGATTTTCCTCCATATAAATCACAGAGCTTTGAGAGACATGCACTAAAGTTAGAAAAGTTTCTTTTCTCTGCTTACGTCCGAAACGATGACATTTTGCCTTACAGTTACAGCACAGCTCCTATTACACTTTGAGCTTTGGTTGATGGTCATGCATCATGAACTGGTCCACTGAAAGGGTGGAGCCGTTACAAGAATTTTAAAAACAAAATTTTCAATAGAACATTGCTACTCTGTCTTAAACCATATCTTTAATGTATTTGTTATTACTGGAAAGCAAATATTCTCTAGTTTACATAACTGTTGTTGGTTTCAAAAAAACTTTATCCATTAAAAAGTTATTCATGACAAAGCGGAAGCATGTCAGGAAGTTTCAGGGGTGGAGCCAGAGTCGGATTGGCGGAGTCGGACTGGCGGCATTATGACATGAAGAAATCAGCCTCTCTGCACTATCCTGCTCATATTTATTTTGCCAGATAGCCATTTCAGTTCATGCGCACCATTCAGATATCTTATTTGGGGATTTGTGTGCACTTCCCACATAAAATTAAGCAAATTGTCCTCACAATTCCAGCATTAATCTAGATGGAGCAGATGCAAAATGATGTGTTTGATGAAACTAAACCATTTTAATCATGGTTAGGAGCAAAATCCCAGCTTGCGGTTAATCAGATGAGGTGTAAATTTGATGCCCCTTGTATCAGATTCTTTGCTAGGCAAGTAAAAGATCCCTCACATGGGGGTTGATTTGCAACATGATGCAGACTCACATCTTCTCTCCTATCTCATCTAAAAAACCGTGTGAATGACCAGAATAGGCCTTAGAGGGGCTGCACATATGAAATCTATCATCTGAATCTATATCTAACCATCTTATGAATACCAATCCCCAACCAGTGTCACCAGTTGATCCACTGACTAGCTGTCTTCCAGAAGAATACTTATGTCAAATGTGTGATGAGCTACTCATATTAGGATGTCCAGAACATGTTCAGGGTAAAGGAAATGTATTTTTTCTTAATGTTTTTTGGCGATTTTCACTCAGAAACACAAGTAGCAGGTTAGACTCAAGAATTTTTTAAGTGAAAAAAGTGCAGTTTTGCAGTGAGGATTTCATGCAGACAAATTTGATTTATGCAATATATGCTGATATGCGTGCTTAAAGCAACTTCCTACGAACATTTCACAACAAACCTCATAGTAATTGGTTAAGTAATAATTAAGAAAGTTACAGGTGTTATGGTAAAAAGTCTCAATTTCGAGAAAAGCCCTTTCAAAAACCAAAAATCTTCATATTTCAATGGGAGTGATCGCTACAAAAGTGTCTATATCTCGGAAAGTATAAAAGATAATGAAGTTCTGTTTGAAGCACTGAGTAGTGTTATGTTTGTGTGATAAAATATCACACAACTGAAAAATGGGACATTTTCGACCCGAAACACAAAATGGACCAGTTCATGACGCATGAACTGATGGCTAGTTTGAAAGCCCTACCATAGGGCCTCGTACCTATTTAACAATGAAATAGCTAAGGTGTAACGGTAGGGCAACACAAGCTGTTAAAGTGTCTGATACGTCCGAATTTACAGAATTGCCCATAAGGTGACTGCATTCGTGAAATGTTACCAGTATAGATTAGAATGCTAGCTTATACCCCTCTCTCTGATCATCATTTGCATGCCAAACCATATTTTGATGATATTCACAAATCCAGCAATGCCAGATGTTTTAATTAGAAACTACATTAAGTGTAGATAAGTGTTTGGTGTCCATAAATTACTCATGATCACTTGATGTAATGTGTGATTTCATAGATGACTCACATCTATAGATGTTTACTAAAATTGCCAAAAAAAAGACAAAAGATAATTTATTTTGCTCCCTCCTGGTTCAAATATTGTCATCTTGACTGTAATGTTTTGGCAAATAAACAAAACTTCTTTAACACAGGTTTTTTAACGTATCGATGCGTATTTTAAACAAAAAATAAACACAAAGGCAAATAGTTAAATTCATGATATATATACAAATTCATCAACACAGTAAAGCTCACATTCATTTATAAATTTAAACATTTTTTAAGTCCATGACTATTCATATTAATAAATTAATAAACAAAGCAATTTGACAGAACACTATAGGATATAATGTTATTTACTGTTTGAAAAAAGAACAACCATAAACAAAATTCCTTTGTTTTTACCCTTAAACAGTTTAAGTTTAAACATTTCTATGATTTGTTTAAACCATTTTCAAATTGACAATTCAGTTGCTTCAAATGTGTTCAATTAACGTAACCTCCTTTCTCCTAAGTTAATTTGTAAAGAAAACAAACATTTCCCCCCTAAAAAATAGAAAGTCATTGCGATATTGTATACCTACAGTACCTTTCCTTTCATGTAGGCCTTTCATAGGCCTAAGTCAACATACACTCATTCTTTTCTAGCAATCAAACTCTCACTCAACACGCCTTTCACACAACTAAATTCATGAATATTAAACACATTAACATTTCTAGTGCTTCACAAAGTCAGGAATATCTGGAAATACAAACTATCAAGAACTTGTGGATGTTTTTATCAGCAGAAGAAAATAGTACCAACCAAGAATAGTCACATGCAGGTCAACCCGCCAGGTGACAGCTCACCAGCCAAGAAGTAGCCCGGCCCTGTAGGGATGGACATCGTTTCACCATATACCGGTTAAACCATATTGATCATTCAATTTGATAACCGAAACCAAACGATGACAGATGAGCATATCATATCGAACCGATACTCCCTCGGAGTGCCTCCGCTTCCTTATTTTGTTTGAAAAAGTAATTAATTTGCCGGGCGAAGGTTTAAAATGTCACCCAAATGTTGCAAGAGAAAACGTGAGATTTTGCCACTTAGGATTCCTGTTTTGTGCAACACCTTGTTTTGAGGGGCAAAATGTGAGCTTGGCGTGCAGATTTTCAGTAATATTTGTTTGTGGCAAGACTTTAGTACAATATCGAACACTACAAACAATGTCCACCCCCAAGCCAGGGCGAGTTGTCTTCTGGCAAGCTACCACACCAGTTACGGTGACCTGTTGAAGCGTGCGCCAAAATAGCCTCTAGCTACATATTTTAGACTGCGAAAACTTAAAAACACATTACCCAGCCAGGATGAAGATCCAGTACAGAAGAATTTTACCGCCAGAACAATTTTTAAACAACGTACGAAAAAAGAGGCAGCAACATTGAAGATAAGTCTTAAAGGGAAATTAATCATAATACGGTGTGGCATAGTCATCAATCTTGATTCTGTTAATTCTCTCTATATTCAACTTTTAATCATAAATTTCCTAAATATTTCCAAAAACGATTGCCCAACTTTCACCAGCCACGGTTAAAGATGTCTGACAAAACAATCCTGGGTAAACAATGTAAACAAACAACTTTATAGAGACCATTTTTGACAAGACAAGAGCTCATCATTTCTAACATACCTCACATAAAGTTACAATAATCTCCCCCAACAGTATATACACAATAGATAAATGACTGTACAATGGAATGATAATGATAGGATTGTACATGAAGTGTTTGAACTGTGTTTCCTACATACACAGCGAGATATTGATTGACAAAGTCACTTAATTGTTGTTCCATCAACCTAAATTTTATCAGGCTGTTATATTATAACTATATTCTATTGTCATACTCAAGACAAATTTTTGCAACAGATATATAGGATTATGACGTACAAAGAAGTTTTTATCTCCCAGCAGATACTTCAAATAACATATTACATCGCTCAATGAAATATTGTAACTATACTTACACAAAGTTATAAGCTAACATTTAACAAAACATGCGTAATTACATACATTATACGCAGCAGAGGCAAAATCAATTAATTTCAACCACTTTCAAAACTCCAAAATTATACAACCGGGTCACAAATAGTCTCTTCAAATCAATAAAGAAAGTCTTCACACTTCTTATATTCTCAAATCTCCCAATAACTGTATTTAATTTTGAAATTTTACAAATGTACTCTCTAACTTGTACAGATAACCTCCAAGCAAAGCAACAACTTACATGTGCATATCTCACAACCAAGTGATTAACAATGGCAAGTTATAATATAGGGTGATAAATTACAAGACAATCAATTGGTGTGTTGATATGTGACAAGAAAATGCAGACGTAACACTTATCAGATGATAAGCTTCCACAACTTCCCAATTAAGAGAACTATAAATGGTAGAAATAAGATAGGGATTGTGAGCTCCCAGCAGACTCCCAGCTTAGAAAACCAACAGGGTGGGTGTCCCAGCTAATACCAAGCTAGCTCTCAGCTACAGCTCCCAGCGAGGTAAAGCAACAGGAACAAATAGACGGTCACTCAATTATCGGCAGACTTTGAGAGGTAAAGGACGTGAGCCTAGCTCAACATTTAACCATATTTCATGCGCTTTAACATTTTGTTTGAGTTTTCCCCCAAACAATTTGTGGAAGCTAATCACCATGTAAGAGTCGCCTCTTGCATAACACATCAGTATTGCTCAATACAAAACTACGCACTGCATAATCTATACAAAAGATATTTCTTGCTTAAAAACTAACAGAACAATGAAACATTCAATTTTGGAAGCATCAAGACACAAAGACAATGGTTTGCTTGTGTTGTTTTGGTTCAGTGATTCATAATTTAATAAATCAACCAATGGTGCAACATTTAAAAGAAAGGTAAACAATGTTCCGGCACAGCCCCAAATATGGATTATAAAACTGTCCCAACCCATAAATGTTCGATTATATTATTTGAGAACGCAGTTTATATGATTGGCAGGCATTTATAGGAAATATCATTTGCCCAAGATTGTATTACTTCATTTGTACATTCGGCGTAGGCATACAAATTTGGTAACTAGGAAAATGTTTTGTCTTCATTAAGCACAGTTCCAAATGCTTTTTAACCAGCTTAAAAGACAATTCTAACTTTGTGTATGCAAATAGTTTTATAAGATGCCGGAATAAATGTCTCTAAACAACTTTGATTAGGACATGATGATTCAGCTTACATGAACACACTGGTTGATAATTAAGTGATTTCAGCCGACAGGTTTACAAGTGAACTAATTATACAAGGTATGACACATTTCAATTGCATTACACACATAAAGGTTAAGAATTACCCTTGAGTAATGCTGAGACGAGCCTCATTCTAAGGTTCTTGAAGAGTACAATCTTAACAAATTAGTTTAAAAAAAAATAAATTTAACAAAGAAACGTAAAAGTAACCGAGGATGACAAATCCAGAATTTAACTCACTTCAAACTAAGTATAAACATGGTGAAGTAAAAGAATTATTTAAAGAAAAGAAAGATATTTTTACTTCATTATAATGATTATAGATGTCTATAAGTCAGTATCCAATATACATCAACAAATTATAGACAACTATCATGGTATTTCAAATACATGTATGAGTTAGCAAATTTAACCTTTTTGACAATATATCATACAGTTCAATAATCAACAAAATAATTTGCAAATTAACAAATATCTATCTAAGGACCACATTTTAGCAACTACATGACTTACATCGATGATATAATTGCTATTATCACATTTTTGAAATTCCCGCTCAACACTGACACTCCACCTGGTGTTAACTTTGTGCTACAAGTTGTAGCGCCCCCTTGTATAATATTTATCACCTCTGTCACAGTATTCGTTAAAGATGAGTTTGAAAAGAAACAGATGAAATATAACAATGAGAATGCCGATGCAGACCCAGAATAACATCGGAAGACCTCCGTAATGATGGCCATGACGATGCAGAGCCATGACGTGGTGTTCATGGGCAGGGGCTGAAAGAAATAGAAGATTATTATGATAACGTTTGCCATTGTTATACTTTAACCTGCTGTGTCCCAGAATATACCATGCATACACTAAGCCAGCTGGGATCTGGAACAGCTCAATGACCAGTGAAACAGCTAAGTGTTATGATAATATAAGATTATTTCAGATCACTTAATTGAAATTTAAAAGCCCAAGAATCCATAATGGTTAAGGTCACATGAAGAGGGATGATTGGAGCTAGTGATGCACGAATTATAGTGAAAATACTCGGATATCAGATTATTCGGCAACATCAACTGCCGGATACCCGATAGAACCACATAGTAGGAACCCGATAATAAACATATGAAAAAGGAAGTTTTTCAGCATTCGCGGTTAATCATAACTATTTTTTCTGGAAGCCAAGAGATATCTGTCCAGAAGGAGGACAGCTCCTCTGATGGAGCTTTACATCATGCATTTATGCATTGTTGTAGGGTAATTACCGGCCATGCATCCTATGCATAGGCCGGTAATGCAGTGATATCCCGCCGATGTGAGTCACGAGCCTCCAGGCCTAACCAGGCAGTTCTAAAAGTTTATTTTGTATGCATTTATCAGTTATAACATCGTAGATTCTGCCAATTGTGTCTTTTTTTAGTTAAATGCAATAATATTAGAGTTATAAACATCCTCTCTACTGGCTAGCGCTGGGTACATCAGACTGATTTGCGCCGCCATGTTCTTGTGTATTGCATGGGGCTGTCACTGCACTGTGTGCTGTATGTCACAGAACTTAACAGGGTCTTCTTATCTTTTATTGTATTTGCTCCTTTCCAATCAATAATTGCTGTTCAATGCTGAATTGCTCTTCAAGACTTCACCATTTAGGCCTAAAGTGCAATTCATTTTCACACCTCCCTCTCATCTGTCTCATCTGTCAGCTTAATTGTACTCCTACCCAATATTTTCAATCAGCATACTTATTTAATTCCAATTAAACTCCGTTATATTATTATTGGGAAAATACACCAACGTCCACCAGGTCATCGAAAAATACAAATAAATTAAATATATTTTTATTTTTCTCATCTACCAATATCGATTCCACTGATAAAGCATGTGCAGCATGGCCGGTGCTGTGATCTAAGAGTGCTTGTTACGACAGGAGAGAGGACACACCAAAGAGGCAAAGAATGAGCTGCTGTCCAATGTAGCTCCAAGTGACTCAGTCAGATCGAGTATTCAAACCTGGCAGGACCCAGCGATTATCTGCCAAGAGAGCCACCAACTACACAATTAGCTCCTGCACTCCCTCCCTTATTAACTTGCTGTAATGATTTAGTCAAAGAGGGGAAATCCGATACACATTCCACCAAATTTGTATCAAAATTTAGAGATGAGTTTACATGCCAGACAGACAAAACTAACTTACCGATATTAACTTCCTGCACATGAATCGCATGCTTCAATTCCTCCATATGTATTTTGTCAGAGGTCACATACAGAACAGCTGTCATAGGCTTTGTTAATTTTACAGGGAACTGGGTCCATCGCGACCTAAAATGGAAAAATCAAAATTAAAGATATAGCCATAGATATGCAATTTGAAAAGACAGAACACAAGAGGGCCTTATCTTGCCCCAGAAGCACTTTGGCCACCTGTTAGCCAGCCCTTGAACCCCAGAATATTAGATGTTTTCCTATGTTTTTAAGAAAGTGCTCCGTCACACAATTATCCTTGAATGAACTACACATACGTAATAGGAGGCTAAATTACAAATTAGTGATGACAGAAGCAGGGCCTACATTGGTTATGTGATATCAATCACAAATGCAAAATTTCCCCAAAATATCCATGTAAATCATGACAGATAAGCAATTATATTATATCCATTTCATGAATTACTTCAACTCTAACTTGGGAACATATCATAGGATATTCAGATTAAACAAGGCGACTTCAGGTTGAAAAACTCAGTTTTTTTCGCACAACTTATAATAATTACTGTGTTCACTTGACTTTCTAAGTATTGTGCTACAACAAGTTTCACATTGTGACTAAATAAAGTACTTCTTATCTATCTAATCTTATCTACTCACGTCAGTTTGGCAGGAGGATCCAGGCACCCAGCATCACAGGCGTAATAGGGTCTGTCATTTCGATCCAGAGAGACATAGAGCTGTGCTTTATTGTCTTCTCCGACGATGACAGATATATTTAAATGAGTGTTATTGCCGTAACTTAAGCGGCGAAAAAAGAAATCTCTGTGTAGGTCTTTCGGTTCTGTGTTGAACTCCAAGTGCTGGTTGCTGAACTTGAGACCTCCGAAGCTGAGGATCATGGCCTGTACCACGCCATCCACCCCTGGAAAAAAAAGAGAATGAACTTGAATTGATGATGGATGATTGGGGCTTTACTTCCTGCATTTATGCACTTGGTACGCTAATTAGAACAGGAGGAAGACAGTGCAATGAGGCGAAGGACAGAATGAGCTTGAAAGGTGAGAAAATATAACAATTCAGAAAGTTAGACCACGGCAAAATGACCTTTCAACATAAAGTATTCACAGATCTAAGTTCACTATGATCAACATTATCATTTCCCTGACCATTTTATACATTGCATCTGACTTCCAGACATGGTGAGGACCTCCCTGATTTGATTAACTTTAGTAGAATACTGTACTATGATTGGTCTGTGTGCAAATGTAGATTATTTCGTGATTGCACTCGCGGTTACAACACTTAAATGTAATCAAATCAGAATTTTCTATGGTAACACTCAGCATATTTAGCCAAGCAACCTATTTTCAGAAGTTTTTAATTTGTTTTATTGAATTATTTCCCCTCAACAACCAACGTTCATAATAAACAATAGATACTGACCAGCAGCCAACATGTTGTGGCAGCCCTGCTTCTCGAGAGTGAGCAGCCATGTTTGGACCAAGTCATTGAGACTGTTCATGTCCTCAGCAGGTTGCCACATCTTCTGGTTTTGCCTGTAATACAAATAAACAGTCAAATCGACATCTACAGGCTAATTCAATTAATTTCTACGGCTTGTACATTCACAAGTAACACAGCAGCAACCGTCATTTACACCAATTAGTATTTTCCTAATGAAAAGTAGCCACCATGAGGTGTAGTATTGTTGGATATTAAAGAAATTACAAATGAGCGAAGAGGTCATTAGATTAATCGTTTAATATACATTACAGTAATATGTACTGGACCATATATATCTAAGTCAGGCTCATTAAAAAAAAAATTTATATAGTATCTCCAAATGTCCCCTAAGATGAGGTTCACTAGCAGGACTCAACGAGGACCCTTATAAAGCAGATCCTCGTGTTTAGTTGGCAATTTTATTAGCTGTCCATGAAAAAATGTTCTAAATTGAATAATATCAATAAATAAATGAGTAGCAATACACAAAACATACTCACAATGTGTGATGACCACTATAGCACCGGTCGGGAAAATACAACAATTTCTCCAAATCTGCATGGTTGCCGAGATCCTTGACTTCATGGATTGGAGCACTGACGCTCGACATTACGTAATACATGGTTGAATTAATGTGGTCTCCGTTCAAGGCATCCCTCGCTAGAGATCGACTGATGCTGAAGCCCGACTTCCAGAGCTGAATCGAAGAGAAGGTGAATAATTCATTATTCAGAGATTGCATAGTATGTATACTTTTGACTCCTTTATTTTTTAACTCAAATCAAGTACCATTGTTATGGTTAAATTCATGTAATTAGCATAACACTCGTGAAGGCATGGGAGGGGAGGGAGAGTTATAATAAGGGAGTATTCTAAAAACCTTGTCAAATGTTTTTATGAAAACATGACTTCAATTTCTGTGACTGTAATTACAAAGTATAAGAAACCTGTTTGCAAGCTTTCATAGCTGAACAGTCAGTAGTTTTGGAGTAGGGTGAGGGGTCCATAAGTGTAACTTAATTCTTGAGTTTGAATTCTCACATGACAAAATTGGCCAAGAAAAGATCTGCCAACATTTGACAACAGAGCTGGGGGCAGTGGGGGCAGCAGTCTCCTAACCATTGCTAACATTGATAAATACATACTAATATAATCCCACACCATCACAAAGGAAATAGTGGCTAAGCTTTAGAAGTGACTAGCTCACAGTTCCAAAGAGTAAGACAACCTCAATGCTTATTCTGTCCTCTCAGGGTCTTCAAACTCAAAAGATATTTCCCTACCAATAAATATAAATAGAACTTCTGTCATGGGTTACTTTCTCACAGTAACCTATCAAAATATTAGTTACCTTCCTCCACAAGGATGAGTGCTCTCGCCGCAACAGTTTCCTTTCAATGTTGAGACCATTTTGGATTTCCTGGAGAAAAGTCATAATCCAGCATTAACAACTTTGGAAAAAGGAATGACCATTCGAGATCTGTTTGAATCACAAATGTCAATTATTTTCATGTTAATCATATCAATGTGCTTACCTGAATGACCATATTTTCTAAATTTGCCATTTCCGTGGCTGTATTTGAACCTGACAAATCAGCATACTGGACAGCGGTCACGACAGCTTCTTTCCATGTACTGAAATCAAAATCAGTTTTAAAAACTTTTAAATTTATGTCAAGTGTGTTCACTTTACACAAAGTAGGCTACTCATGTAGCTTGATTGTCTGGTGTAATTGCGTTGTTTTGAAAGAGTTTATGTTTGGATGCTGACTTGGATATACCAATGACAACTTGATTTTGCCACGACAGCTGAATTTGACGCTGAACAGACTCATTCGACAGGTGCTCCTGACTGCTCAGTGCTTGTTGACATTTTGAGAAATACTAAAGCGAATTAACACTTAGGTGGCGCTGTCGCACATCTTAAATGTCAAAATGCCACTTCAGAGCCCCCTGGTGTAGTGTCAAATTCCGTTGTTGTGTCGAATCAACAGTTGCCAATAACATATCAAAGTTAGCATCCAAACATAAACTCTATCAAAACAATAACATTTACATAATTCATAATGTCACATTCACAAAACAATGAAAACACCTGGTTTCACCTACCTCCCTTTATCAATTGAGACGGCCTCAGGAAGAATCGTGGAAGCAACAGCTACCCCAACGGAGCGAGTGGTGTCAAGTTTTGAAGGTACTGTTCCAACCGTCACTCGAATTTTGAGCTCTGCTCCAGACCGTGAAGGAACACTGGAAAAAATCATATGTAGCATGAAAACATTTTTTTATGGAATCTATGATGCAGTGCCATCTATATCATGTATATTCCATATACGAACAATTGAAGGCATTATATTTATCGAATCATCAGGGTGTAAGTACTAACAACTGTACTATGTAATGTAGTCAAAGTACCTATGTCGTAAAAAATCCCACTCAGTGCAGTTCCTTCTAATTAACAGTCAGGGAAATTACCAGCATATGAGGACAATTGCAATTCCAGCCAAGTCCTGGCCCTGACAGGATGATTGAGTGTGTGGGGTTGATCAGCTGGGTCTCAGAAGAAAGTCTGATCCCTTTGCAGCCATCCTCGCCACACAGCAGCATGTCAGTTGCGGAACTTATTTCTATCCAATTTCACGAAATACTTCAAAGTCATCAGCAGGTGATGACAATTTCCTAATTTCTCTGGAGCCTTCGGGTTCTTTGGCTCATTATGTAATGGATAGGTCTGCCAAAATTCATAGAGTTAGTTGACACTGTGATACAACTTTATACCAAGTTTGGAAGTGATAGTTGCAGTAGTTCTTTTTAAATAGCCAGTCAAAGATGATTTTGAGCACTGCCAAAGTCATGGCTAGGCCATGACACTGTGAGAGTGTCATGGGAGGGTGATGACAGTGCTAGGGTGATTGTCATGTGGGCTGAGGACATTGATTGTCATCAGCTGGTGATAATTTCCCTGACTGATTAAATTACAATACTGCATTCTGGTGTGGAAAATAAAAAAGGACTAAACAATCAGTTCTGCCTGAAAATCCTACCTTCTTGCTTTGGATTCTGCACCTCTCCAATCTGACGGACCAACATGCTCCCAATTTAAAGTAATTCCAGTGTTCTGCAGAAAAGATCAATTGCAAAATAAATGAGTTGAAGCAAAGATTTTAAATAATATTATTATTCATTTTGCTGCATAAACTACCAGTCTTGGTTTGATTGTACCATGCTATACAATATGTATACATCAATGATCAATAGCTGTTTAGTCAAACTCTAATGACCTTCAACAACATCAAAAGTGTTCAGTTTCATGACCTGCTGAAGAAAATAACTACATGTAATTTGAAATAAAATGATAACCTTTACTCTTTAATCATATCAAAAATTTTGTCATCCAGCAACTCTAAGTTCGTTCAAACTGTTTACTAATCACTGGTAATAAGTAATATCAGAAGCTAAAGCCACAATATTATAAGTGAACATAAGATTGTAACTAAGATTGAACACTCACCGTGGGATTGCTGACTCTTATATCTTGAATAAATAATGATGGTCTCGACCGATGAGCATAAGAATATCTAGTCACACTAAGGCAAGTATCTTCCTGTTAGGACAAAAAATAAAATAAATTTTAAAACGAAACATCATTCTCGCGCTCACAGAAGTTAAATGCAGTAAAATTGACATATATATATGAGTAAACTGCAAAATTGAGGTCCTCCCCTATCGGGATAGGACCAGTCTCTATGAGCTCATGGCCCACAGACTTATCGTCATTCTAAATAGAAAGAATGACGACGTTAAAAGTGCATTATCTCTCTTGAACTTGAGTTCAAGCCTATTTTAGCTGAGAAGATCAAATTTGGCGCCACACCAGACCACATGACCAATGATGTCATATCCTACCCACAATGCCTCACATCTGCCTCTTTTCTACGAAGCGAGACGCATAGACATGTTCCATCGCGGGGATGGTTGGGTGGGAGCCCTACGGTATAAGTCTGTGGGCCATGAGCTCATAGAGACTGGTCCTATCCCGATAGGGGAGGACCTCAACTCTATGTCACTCATGGCCCACAGACTTATCGTCATTCTAAATAGAAAGAATGACGACGTTAAAAGTGCAGACATCCCAAAGCGGCGGTGGGGAGGGAACCCACATGCCTGGGAGGCATTGACACCCCAGGTAGAGCGAAAGCGCTGCTGGTTAGGGAGGCCTCATGGTGGTCCGGTTTGTGCTGAACAAATGACTGATACCCAAGCAGAAAAGCCAACTCAGAGCCCACAAGGGGTGAGATGAAGTGGGCAACAGGAAGGACCCCGTGCAGTGCCACTGGTGGGACTGGAAAGGGGTAGAAGTGGTTCGGCCGTGCCAAGGCTGTGGAACGGCCATGGAATCTGCAGGAGGAGGTACAACCGAGGAAGACGGGTACCCAAGGACCTCAAAACCCAGTCCAGCAGGGCTGAGAGGAGGTCGATGATGAAGAGAGCCCACGCGGTGCTGTGACAGACCACAGGGCCACAGACCAGCTGCCCAAGCCCGGAAGCTGTGGGACCAAGAGCTGGAGGCAAATGAGATACACCCAGGCAGGCTGCGGAGGGGCAGCCAGCAGGAGAAGATCCAGGGAATCCAGAGATGCCCAAGGAGCAGCGGAGAGATCCCCATCGGTGAGGAGCCCCGGTCCGAATCCAAGGGGCAGGCGAACGGAAGACAGCCATTGCAAGCGGAAGAGTTCCGATGCAGTCCCAAGACACCAGGAGCAGGGCAGTCGAAGGGAGAAAGAGAGCCGCAGATGAACCCCCACTGGTGAGAGGGAAGGCCGACAGGGTCGCCCAACCGATTCGGAGAAGTAAGAAACAGGGGGTGTCACCACGGATGGGAGACCCCTACTGGTTGAAGAACCGAGGAGTGCTTGCGCCAGGCAAGACACACACCCAAAAAAAAAGTTGGCTGGGGCCACAATGGCAGACCGTGGTGGCCTGTGGCCAAACAAGATGCAAATTGGCTGAGAAGCAGCCAGCCAAGCAGAAATGGTCCTGTGAGGAGGCAATGTTGCCAGGACCCTCAGGATATGGCTGGCCGAGATCCCACTGGTGCGGCCAAGTCGAGGCCGCGAGGCAAGCGCGCTCCCCCCCCCTTTTTCAGAGCCGGGACCGGCCAGAAAGAACAGGAGGCAAAGGAGTCTCCCACAGGGCCACAACCAGGGCAAGGGGAGATGGGAAGGAGCCAGGATCCTCCAAGCCCAGCCAACCGGAGAGGCCGCAGTCCAGCAGGAGATGAACCAAGGCACGCAGGAGGAAGGAAGGAGCCTTCCGAGGGCCAACAGGATCAAAGGGATGGTAGTCCGTGGCGACCAAGGCTGGAGTGAAGGACAACACCCAAGGAGCAAGCCGAAGGAGGACAGGTATGCCGAGCTCCGGAGGCAGGAGAGGCGTGACCCCGCAGCGGCAGGCAAAGACGGGATGTCACGGCTCAGGCAGAAAGGCACATTCCAGGAAAGAGAGGTCCCTAGAAACAAGCCAGAAGGTCAAAGGTGGGGCAAAGGCACCAGGCCAGAGCCCGCACCGCAGACCCAAAGGGACGAGCAGACCGCAGGAAGCTGGAGGCCAGGAGTAAAGGCCACCTGGGAGAACGACCGTACTGGTACAGGCAACCCCAGCAGGACCAAGCCCGGGCAGAATGCCAGGGATGGCAGAGGCCCCAAGACAGCAAATCCAAAGTGGATAGGTGAAAGGTCCAGGCGGACGGACCACACACACCGCAAGCAGAAGGCAGCCGGAGCCTGCCCAAAGCAGACAGGACGAGGAGAGGGTGATGTCCCTGACAACCTTCCAGAAGGAAGAGCCGGAGGAAGCAGCTGCAACAGCCGCAGCGGAGACGAAGCCAGAAAGACCAGAAACACAGCAATGAAAACCCCAGACCGAGCCAATAGCAAGGCCAACGGGGCATGCAGAGACCACGACCAACCATGCCGGAGCATGGGGAGGAAGACCAGCCAAGGCAACCGGGCTGGTAGGCCAAGGGCAAGCTGACCCGGACAAGCAAAAAACTGAGGCTGGCGGTAGGCAGCCGAAGGACCCAATCGGCCAACAACTCCCGGAGGAGAGAAATAGAGCCACCCAGACAAGCCGCATAGGGAGACTTGGCAGGCGGAGTCCTCAGCACCAGATCAGCCAGTGAGCTGACAGAACCGCAGAGAGGACCCGGGAAAAACGACAGAGCCCTGGAGGGGAGCCCACCAGGGACAACCAGGTCAACCAATTAGGTGGTGCCGGAGCAGCCACCCGAGAGAGAACATACAACGGAGAACCTACGACGGTTTGGAAGCGGCCCGAGTAAACGGCAAGACACAAAGGAGGCAGGAACTTCCAGGTGCAGACACACCGGAAGGAGCCGGGCCACCAGCAAGTGTTGCGTCTAAAGCAGGCAGGACGGGGAGCCGAACTAACTGCATAGCCCCGGGCCGGAGCCCGAAGGGGTGAAAGACCACGGGAGGAAATCGCGCAGGCAGAACAAAGCCTGGCCCAAGCCGGAGAAAGGAGGGAGACGGCAGCCAGAGCAGAAAGATGCTAAAGGCTGGAGAACCCAGGACAGGAGCAGTCGGAACTACCAAGAGTCCCAGGTGATGACTGCGTACAGACAACACCGGATTCCCGAAGCCCAGGTGGAGGAAACGGGAGACCCAGCCAGCCGGACCTACAGCCCAAGAGACTCCAGCCAGGAGGAGAAAGTCGAGACGACGATGGAGCAGCCACGCCCCCAGACAGAGGGGGGGCTGGGCAAAGGCCAGAGACCCAGGAGGTCCGGAGACCCAGACAGAAAGTTGAGGTCAAGTTATCCAGAAGCAGCACACCAAGGCTGGGTGGCCCAAGAAGCCACCAAGGCCCGGTGAGGCCGGAGAGCCACGGAGGGCCGGAAGACGGCCAGAAGCAGAAGCAAAGGCACCTAATCCGGAGACTAGGGAAAAGGGTCGGATCCTAAAGAAGTCACACACATGCTAGGAGAAGCCTTGTGCAGACGCACACGGCTCACCGCAGGAGACCAGGAGGAAACCGCCAGTGAAGACACGAGGTCCGGAGACCCAGCCATTCCACAAAGGGTCCAGCAAAACCAGGAAGCCCAAGGAAGCCCAGACCCAGGAAACCCACAGAAGGGCTGGAAAGGCTGGCGTAGTGCCCCAAGGCCGAAGCCCAGAGGCACGGAGACAGGAGCATCACCCTGGAGATGGCAAAGGGAAGCCACAGGGTCCAGGGACCCCATAACAAGCTGGAAGCCCGGGACGGACGGACTAGACTAAAGCCAGAATGGGCCAGTCAAGTGGAAGGTATCTGAAGAACCAGATAGCCAAGAGCAAGCGGATCCAAAGTCAGCAACGCCGACTGCAGAGGAGTAGCGAGAAAGAAGTGCCAGAAAAGGGAGACCCTGGAGGCCTACGGAAGGGCAGCTGAACCAGTCCAGAGGCCGGTCTAGCAGGGAGGCTGTGCCGGATGAAAAAACTCATGCCGGAGCATGCAGGCGAAGTATACCCCCAGGAGGAAGGCTGCCAACCAGTGGGCGATTGGGAGCCTAAGGGCAACCGACAAAATCCTAATTACGGGAAGTGAGAACCGCAAAAACTTGCCCGGCCAGAAAGGGGCAGGCAACACAGAGTAAAATTCCCAGTACCGGAACAGGGAACCGCCAAACTGCCGAGCTCAAAACAGCCAGGCAACCAGGAGTCAGGTACCAAATCCTCAAGAGACCAGCAAGGGTAGAAGGATGGCGATGAGAGGAGACTCCGGAGAGTCCATGATCCCGGAAGGCAGAAAACACAGGCCCAATGTTTCTGAGTGCAAGTGCACTGAGGCAGAGGGAGACCAACTTGGAATCCACGGATTCTTGTTGGCCAGCCAGTAGAAGATCACCATCAAGGGACCAGAACACGGAAGGATCTGACCAAAACCAGGCAATCCACAGAGCCGTGAGGACCGGATTGAAGCCGGGATGGCGAATTGGGGATCCGGAGAGCCCATCCAAGAGCCTAAAACGCCTGCTCGGGGCAGGTTCGACGCTTGTGATCGACGGGGGCGGCCATGACAGTGGCCGAGTTGACCAGACGAAGAGTAACTAACGTCGTCTGTACAGGCCAAGATCGTCGATTTGGCGGACCAAAAACGACGAAACAAGAGTCCAGAATACACACTAGGAAGGACTGGAGCAGTGGATCGTCCAGGAGGTCCAAAAAGAGGACCGTACGGGGTCCAAAGTGCCCGCCCGGGCGGCAAAAGCACGTGGCAGGCCGTGCGTCAGGGCGGGCGGACTGACCAATACACCAGACGAACGAAAAACCGCCGTCTTCCCAGGCCAGAAACGTCGATTTGGCGGGCCAAAAGCGACGATAAAGTAGTCCCAAAGCCAATCCAGGAAGGATTGAAAGTGGGGATTGAAATTGGGGTCCGGAGAGCCCCTGAAAGCGTCTAAAAGCGACGCAAACAGCCCCGCCGGAGCGAGTCAAGCCGGGCGGCCATGACAGTCCACCCAAGACGCCCGAAAACGGCGACTTGGCAAGCCAAAAATAAAGAAATTAACGACACCCGAAGTAGTCCATTGATAGGAACATAAAGAATAGGTGTCCGGGGTTCCTGGGAACCCCATACAACGGTAGAAATGAGAGGATTTCACCCGTAAACGACGAGAAATTGCAGCGGCGTCAGACCGGCGGCCATGACAGTCAGAGAAATACACTGTAGAGTGGACACAAGACGTACGAAGAAACGGCGGCTTGTCAGGCCCAAATTAAAGAAATAACAGACTCCCAAAGTGAACCAGAGACAGGAACACCAAGGAAGGGTGTCCGGGGTTCCGGGGAACCCCACATGACCGGGAAATTGGAGAATTTCGCCCGTAAACGACGAGAAAAGGCAGCGGGGTCAGACCGGCGGCCATGACAGTTGTCAAGAGATGAAGACGAACGAGAAGACGTCGTCTTTGCAGGCCTTAAACTAGAAATTAACGCCTTCCCAGAGCAGTCCGGAGACTACATTCGATTGAAGGGTAGTCTGGGGTCCGGAAACCCCAACCTGACGGTGGAAATTGGAGAATTTCGCCCGTAAACGAACCTGGAAAGTCGGCGTGGACAGACCAGCGCCATGACAGATTTGACAGTCCACGGCCGGCCGAAGTCCGGGGACTTCGACGGACGATTCTGACAAGGCAAGAGCCAGAAAAGCAGCAGAAATGATGGCAATCAATCAGCAATGGCACCAAGAAGCAAGGAAAATTAGTGGTAGAGCTTGGGAAAGCGTCTAAACCACCCAAAATCACTTGCAAAGTCGGTGAGTTGGACGCTGAGATGAGCGGTCCTACCGACGATCTTTGAGGCAAGAAAACTAATAAAATTACTTACCTTACCCATGCTTAGCTCTGTAAACATGGAAAGAAACCTGAAAGGAAACCTTTGACAACAACCTAAACCATTGTCAATGCCTCAATCAGCCAAAACAGGCAGCTCCAAAAAACATGTCTGATGCCTTTGGAGCTGAGAAGAAAAGAGGCAGATGTGAGGCATTGTGGGTAGGATATGACATCATAGGTCATGTGGTCTGGTGTGGAGCCAAATTTGATCTTCTCAGCTAAAATAGGCTTGAACTCAAGTTCAAGAGATATAATGCACTTTTAACGTCGTCATTCTTTCTATTTAGAATGACGATAAGTCTGTGGGCCATGAGTGACATAGAGATCAATGCTTCACTGCAATTTTTCTACTGAACAAGCACATTAAAAACAAATCCAAAACAATACAAATATATTTTAGCTTCTGATTTAAAAAAAAAAAATCAAATTTATAATAAAAATCTATACTTACCACTGGGAAACACTGTACTGAATAAACTAAACCATTTTCAATTTCCACAACATGAGAATCTGAAATTACATCAAACAAAACATTCACTAACTTTTTAAAAGCTGCACAAATGTATGCCATTTTTTAAAATCAATAATTGCAACACATTTCTGCGCATCACAAAAACTAAATCGCCAAATAAGCCCCTTATCAGGCTTATCCCAGCAAAAACTAAAATTTTGTAGGCCTATCATATATTTTTTAATGTTAACATTTTAACCAATTTAAAAACCCTCGTTTCATTGACATATATATAGGCTTTTATTGATGAAGAATATCAGCAAGATACTTTTGTCATAATAAGCAATATAAAATAACTACAATATATAATTTTTGGCTTATATTTAATAAACATAACACTAATCCAAAAGATTTTACTTCATTTTAAAAGAATTGATTGCTGAAAATGCTATCCTACATAATTAGGGATGGATGGATGGATAATAGGGGCTTTACGTCCTGTATTTATGCACTAGGTAGGCTAATGAGGACAGGAGGAGGACACGGCAATGAGGCGAAGGATGATTGAAACAACCATCCAACATAGGCCCAGGTGACCCGGCAAGAGCTGGATTCGAACCCTGGACCCAGCGATTGGCAGTCCAGCACGCTACCACAAGACCAACCTTCCCTCCTACCCCCCCTACATAATTAGGGACCATTTCACACATATGTACAAGTCAATAAAACAAAAAATATACAAAACAGTTCAATAAACTTCAACCTACCTTTATCCTCATATCCTTGCAAAGAGGCAGTTGCCACCGGATGATAATTTACAGTTTGTGACAATGTTCTTTGCGACTTTAAATACAATTTACTAAGCGGTTCTATACCAATGCCGATATAGCCATTTCCTGAAGAAGAAAAATACAGACATTGATCAGTCACACAAATAAACAGAATTAGGGCCCAAAAGTGCTAACTCTTTCTTAAAATTGGAAAACTAGAATAATACAAGCCGCAGAGAGCTGGTAAACCCCTTAAATCGAAGCCCTTTGCCTAAGAAACATAGCTACGACTTCTACGTCTTTGTTTTATCTCTCTGACAGTTGACCAGATGAGTGTCAAATATGATGGCAAACATCTTAAGTGTAGAGTACAAATTGTTTAATCATGCATACATCATGATAATTTTTTAACTTGAAGGGAGCATTTGATTTGTCTGGTTTAGATTCTAAGGGTGGAATCATATAATTTCAGTGAACATTACGCAAATGAATCAAGATTCGATTAATGTTTATTGAATTAGATTCACTTACATCATAGTATGAGATATTGGACCTATACAGAAATGTAAATATCAGAGAGCATAGATCAAATTTCAAGCCATGGAAACATGAAGTAACTTCAAAATAATTTCACTCACCTACAAAGGGGTAATAAGAATGTTTGTCTTCAGATAGCTTTTTGTCTACTACTGAATTGTAGGAGTCTATGGAGTTGCTCAGGTGCTGGATTTTTGCATTCACACAGAGGTCTTCCACACCTGAAACACAATTCAAAATGAATTTCTTTAATTATATAAAACATGAATACATAAATACTGAAATCAAGTTCAGATCAACTCAGATTTTTAAAAAAACTGTTAATGTATTTTGGTTCATTCAGGTTTTATTCAGGCTCCATTGGTGCAGTTTTATGAGGTTCTAGCTGGCAAGAAAATCCAAGCAATACCCGAAACATTTTTTTGGCACAGAAAAGTATGTGCTCACATTTTTTTCTGCAAACTACAAACAATTGACAATGCTTGTTGGATTTTACAGAATTTCAATTACAACATAGTTTCAAGAATATGATCCAATCAAAATTTTGATGCAAATCTGCGGCTTATGTTAACAATAACAATAAACAAAGAAATCCTGAAGAGTATGAAAAAGATATCAATGAGATATGGTAATCGTTATTATTTTGCTAAACCTCATCCAAAATTTTGGGACTTTTCACAGTACATCATAAGAAACATGAGAAATGAGGAATATGTAATAAACAAATACATCAAAACTTACTTATATTGACGGGCTGCCTATTGAATTTCAACCAAGAAGGCCACATATACAACAAGAGGATCAGAAGCCCAAGGATAATCAACAAAGCTCTTTTGGATCTGAAAAAGTAGAAAATCAACTCACATCACTCATATACTGAGAAATAATATCGAGATTTTAACACCCCTTTAACAATATAATAATAGGATGCATGAAGTTTCAAAACAATAAGTTATACATGAAATGGATATTGGATACAATTTAATACATCATATTTTATCATATCATAAACATGATTACATCCAAAATTTCAAATACAATACAAGATCAATTCATATTCAGAATATCCACAATTTCCAGGTGCAAGTCTAGATTATTGAAGTGAAAATGCAAAGCCAAGCCAGCCCAAACTACACTCAAACAATGTTAAAAGAGCTCATTAATTTTCAAAAAAAAAAGTTAAGTTATTTGGTATATTCAACAAGAAAACATCCGATGTGCAAAATCCATATCCCAACATTACACAGCAAAGAGAAATTACAATTGTTACATCAATAATATTCAACACACTTATATAACCCAAGAGAAAACCAACAATTAACACGATTAGTCAATTAGAGTTAGAACAATATTAGAAGTGGAATGAGAAGTTTGAGAAATTACAAAGCCAACATTTAAATTCAACCATAGAAGACAAATACAGGAGTGAAAATTAACAATTATGTACATGGTTGCAGAAACTATCGTCTGATTCAGTTCATCATGTCCAATAGTTTTGTGCTTCAATCCTGCATGTCTGTCTTACATAACAAGATGAATGGAACAATTACCAAGAGCTCTTGTTACCTTTCTTCACCCACAGTCACAAATTACATGGATAGCCTCCACAGGAGTCATATTATTTTCAGTTAATCTCCCTAAACTATAAGCCTGCTGTATTACCACAGCAGCGCACTGTTTTTAATTGGGATCTCCAATTCTCCACTATCCAGTAGTTCCCAGAGATTGTAAAATTCCACCAGGGCATCACTATTCTCACTTTTGTCAAATACAAAATTCCTCTTGTCGAAAATAAATTTCCACTGTTGTTTTGGATAATCGTGGATTTTCAGACACACTTGTCAAATGTCCTTGAATTTCACTTCCATTAATTATGATTTAATCTCCCAAGTACAAAGATTACACATCATGTCAATCCACAGCACATCAAACAGATCCAAGAAGTGGAAAACAGGGTCAGTCCAGTGAGTCAACAAATGTAGAAGGAGCCAACAATGTAAAGTGAGAAACTGTCCCTACACCGTAACAAACGCACAAGTTAAGTGATGTTAATTTCTCTTTTGTTAAAACGATCTCTACACACCTCTGGTCCAGAAGATTATGATAGCTTAATTAAAGAGTTACAAGATTCAAAATCATTACATAAAGAGTTCTCAGCGAGTTACGTCAAGAAAGCTATAAGCCATTTCAGGTCTTATCTAAATGACACTATTTTAAAGAAAGAGCACAATATTTGAATGGAAGAAAACAACACACAGAAAATGTCCACCAAAAGTTATCAAATTCAATAATTAGATTTCAAATGTTTTAAAACTTTAATTCTATACATAATATTAAAGGCGCTATGTCTGAAGATTTTACTAAAATTGGAAAACCGCATAACTAACAAATTGAGCTATATCACTTTCTCGGGAAAGATTTATCTAGTTCTTTTGGATATATTTATATATAGTATAAACAATAAATTCAGCTTCTAAAATTTGACAACAGGTCAGGAAAGGCATTTTAGAGAGATTGGACATTTCTAGATTTATATATAAATCACAAATTCAAATTCCATTCAAATCAGCAACTTAACAGCTACAAGCACTGCTTCTTTAATAAAAGCACTTTTCGCTGACAGTCCTTTCACAGGTTTTCAATCAAACCAGCATTATGAGCATACTTTTCATTTCAAAGCAGCTGTGCTAATATTTAATGCTACGAAGCCTCACACAATTATTAATTATTTTATTCATGATTCGGTTATAATTTAAAGACAATCTTAATTTATTAATAGAATCATTCAACAGCTTCGATGGACTGTCAGACTGTGCAGTGAGATGCATATTTCTGACTTTCTGTACATTATATCAATTTACATCGATCTGCCTCAACAATTATTCTTTCAGCAACAAAGGCCTACAAGTTGAAAGGCCTGTGAAAGCATCAAAAATTAGAGGTATATATTTTTCAATATTTTGCATGTGGACGAATTTGTAAACCTGCAAAAACGAACATATACACGAATTTAGCATTCGTGCAAGTGCCAAATATTGCTTTTCACGAATTTGTACAGGTGTAATTACGAACATAATAACCCTGAACTTGCCTAAAACTAACTCTAACCCTAATTCTAACCCTAAGCCCCAATAATCCAGCACTTCCACGAATGTTAGGAATGGCAGGTCTACGAATGAATAATACAGCACATCCACGAGTGTTAGTTATTACATATACACGAGCACTCATGCTCGTTTTTACACATCCACGAACTCGTACATGCTCGTTTTTACACCTCCACGAATTCGCGAACATGCCAAATAATGAAAAATATATACATGAAAATTAACTTACAAACCTGCCACTAAGCTGCCAAATACTCTTAAAACCGACTGTTTACTTATATTTTTACTTATATGTCTGAAAACCATTTAATTAAGATTTCATCCAGGTAGTTAATATGGTCATTCTACATTACAAAAGCAGTACTTTCAACCTGATCTTTCAACCAATATTTAAGCCTAAATAGTGCAAAAAGCTCATAAATCATAACATAACTAAATGCTACGTGTGCAGCAACTTCATTCAAATTTTGTTAATAAATCATAGAAAGACAAATTGATAATTAGTTAATTATTCAATTTAATTGGTTTAACTAGTCAACAAATCACATCATTTGTTAGAAAGATAATTCATAGATTACACAGCAAGTAGAGATGAGGAATTTAAGATTGACAGAGTTTGCAAACCACATGCTTCGAACGTCAACTTACCTATCAGTTGGCAAGGCTTGTAAGATTTTTACGCTGAAATAACACAATGGGGGGACACACAATGACATGCAGTTCACTATAAATCAATTACAGCAAAGGAAAGACAAGTGATTACTACAACGCTCACTCGTCCGTCAGAGTGATGCATTATATTATCAGTGGTGGGACCAGTGAGTGAGTGAGTGAGTTTGTGTTTTACGCCCCAACAGCACCAGTGTGGGCTATTTAGAGGCAAGGCGGGACCAGACACAATAGTCTAGGGGTACCCAGGCATGTATTAGCATTTAAAGGTAAGCATCATTGCATTTTATCTTCAAAACACTATTTTTTTTTTTAGTAGCCATGTGGTAAAGGGGGTATCTTGGCCTCCCAGCAGCCTAGCCCCCTCCCCCACTGGATCAGCTACTGATGATTTTTCCCGGGAAACTTACATAGATAGACCATGTATAAACCAGTGGAACCGTGAACAATTATTCTCAGTAGCTCTACTTTAGAACCGATGTTGTATCTCCATAACTACCCCATTATATCACTGAATGAGTCATTCACTCACCAGTGATTTCACATTTCTTTTGACAAATTTGGCAGTGACCAGTGACCACCCATTCCGAGATAAACATAATAATAAGACCCACAGTGACATAAAACGGAATTAATCACTTGTATTTCTTTGCTGTAAGACACATTTGTTGTACAAATCTACATTATTCTATGGGCAACCAACACCAGTTAACAAGGTCAAGGTCACAAAGTATAGTCAAAACAAACCACGCTTTTTTTTTTTTCACTTTACAGTCTTCACATTTGCTCAAGATATTTCTAACTTTTTAGGTTTTTTAAACTTTTTTCCAATGATTAAAAACATGTAAACATTTTTGCACACAGTGAACATTATATAAATTGCCTTAACCATAATCATGATAATGTTTCAAGAATATTGTATTACAATTTAAAATAATCGTGCCTTATTAAAGGGAGCTTTTTTTACCAGAACATTCATGATGGGGAAAGCAAAATTGCTCGATTGTAAGGCCTGCATCTATTGCCCCAACTAAATTACCGAGCGTTTAAGCTACTACAAGGCTTTTACATTATATGTTCAAGATTCTTTCGACAATACACTGATACAGCAAACATTTACCTCATTCTGTTTATCTCTTTTTACAACAAATGTTTATGATCAAGAGCAATCAAGTTTAATTATGTTTTCAAGCATAAATCCATGAAGCACTGTCTGATGTGTATGTTTTGCTGAGAGTGTACTAATATAAGCATAAGCATAAGCAATACTGGACGCAGGATGACTCCTCTATGTCCAGATCTCCGTGGTTTTGTTGTGGTGCGCAAGACTGTAGATAAAATCCATGTTAAAAACATTTGAAGGGGCCGCTACTGCTGCCTCCTCCATTGATAAAATGAGGAGGAGGGGCCGCTACTGCTGCCTCCTCCATCTTGCAAATTAAAAAGAGATAAGGGGCCGCTACTGCTGCCTCCTTATTCTTAAAATATATGCCTAAACATATAAGTCAAAACAGTGGTCGCAAATATTTTTGTTATAGTCACTTTTGAAATTTTTTTTTTTTTTTCCTTCACCTTTCATTAACTCATTTATGGTAGGGAATATATGTACAGCTATTTACAATTCAACTGGATGGGCCGCTACTGCTGCCTCATACCACTAAGTAGAGCACCAAAATGGAATATTAATATAGTAGTTGCAGAGCATTTGAGTTGTGAGGTTTCATTATTCTACCCGCCATGTCATGATTCTAAGAAGGGGCCGCTACTGCTGCCTCCTTCCCCTGAGAATCCAGACCCTTTAGACATCAAATTAATCCTTCAGTATTGTAAAGTCTGCCAGTGGATTTCCAATATTTGTCGATTCGGTTTTTAAAGCTGTTCAGAGATGAAGCCTCGACAACGTTGGCTGGCAAGGAGTTCCATTGGTCGACCACTCTGTTGGTGAAGAAGTGCTTCCTCTTATTTAGTGACTGTGCTCTTCTCTTAAAGAGTTTGAAAGCGTGTCCTCTAGTGGAGTTAGTGGACCTAATAAGTGAAGGCACACATTGTGAGTCATAAATCTCATGAAGAATCTTGTAAACTTCTATCATGTCTCAAATATGGGTAATGTTCACATAACATGGCACAACAAGATCATTGATGGTAGACACAACAATCCATGCAATGCAATTAACATGCAAAGACAACAGTCACTGTGTGACAGGATTTCCAGGGCAGCTGTCAAGATCATGGTCCTTGTTACAACATGTTTTACATGTTGCATGTACTGAAGCCCACCCCTTAGTAGGTATGTTTCATACCGCTAGAGGCGCTGTTGCGCTTTGTGGGCAATGATGAAACGTGATCGCTCCTGCCTGGTGAAGGTGTGGGTGTGAAACATCAATTTAATGTGGTTTGGCCTTATTACTTGGGGAATTCCGCCTACGTCACATCAATTTTCGACCAATCAGGAGGCTTGCTGTGGTCACGTGATCGGGAAATCCCCAGGCTGCCTCCTTTTGGCTGATGCTGGTCTTGTCAAAGTAAGTGTGTCACTTCAGATAATAAAATCGCATGTAAAATCGGTTGCTTTTGTGATAAAAGCACTTGCTTTTGTAATTATAACTCTCGGTTGTCATTTTGGTGAAGTTTAATCGAAATTTGAGCATGCCGAGATAGGTAAATAGCCCCCCCAAAAATCATTGTTGACAATTTCCAGAATCCAAGATGGCAACCGCTTCTCTGTTCACATCTGATAAGAGGGGTATTTCAATCCATCGGAATCTGGGCATAAACCTTGTCATCTAGTCAGACTAATCTATATCTAGGTTCTATCCTTATTATATTTCACATATGCTTCATGAAAATATTGTAGCCCGTCATAAAACTGGGTTTTACGACTGAAATTGTCAGTGGGATCAGGCATTAGGCCAAGGCAATTTACATGCTAATTTCTTAATAACAAGTTAAAGTTTAATTTTATTTCTCACAGAATACATATAGTAACATACATATACATATATATGCAGTGTTTCAGCTAGGCCATTTGAGCATGACACTACACCATGGCCCTCGTCCGCCCTCCAGAAAATATTTTTGATGGGGGATTTTTTATTTTCAAAAGTACCCTCATTTTTTCAAAATTGTATCCTCAACTGAAAAACTGCACTAATACACATGGACGGAGCTCTGATAATATTTAATAGGCTTATTAATTGAGAAACAGTAACGAAATATTAATGAGCTGTCTCTGAGAAAATCAGGCGGGGGTGTCCGGATGGCCCGACTCGGATTTTGATGAAATTTTCACCAAATGACCTTCAAATAGATTAATGAGGACTGGTGAAGTCCGTTTTGTCATCCGACAAATTTTTCCATGCTATTGGGCCTATTCAAAAACTGATGTCAAAACTGCCTAAAATATATTTAAATTAAAATATATAGTAAAAATGCCCAACTTTGACAATGTAATTCTCAAATCCGGGCGCGTCGTTTGAAAAAGTGACCATGGGGCATCTTCAGGTATGCCTTGAACCTCCAAAAACCAATGTCCGCCCGGTGGAACTTTTCCGTATATTTTTGTAATTGACACAATAAAAAACGCAAAAACGGACAATTTTGAGGCAAAATGACGGAAGCACAAAATTCAAAATTTTTCATATCTCAGCTAATAACACCCCTATTTCAACAAATAAAGTGTCAATTCCTATGTTTTCAGACATGGGGAAGTGATTTATGGGGTTATTTTGATCATCAAAGGTCAAGGTCACCACGAAATGTCAAGGTCAAACACCAGAAAATCCAAAAATTTCAGTTTTTTGGCATCTAACACCCTCCAAAATACCCGAATCATGTAATATTGCCAATAATATGATGCTTAACTATAGAACAGGTTATTATCATCTAGTAGAAATAGGAATCATCCTTAAATATTATGCATACATGGTACAGCTCCTGTCAAAATACGGATAATTCCGAATTATGACGTACAACAAAAATCATGAATCGATGACGTAGATCTGGTCCTTATGTATTTTCACTGTATCTGTTGATCCATACATTTGGAGAAAGCTTATACACCAAGGATTCTGAACACTGGTATTTCCATATATTAATTAATTGGCTATGGCGGCCATGTTGGAGTTTCCCAAAATGGCCATCCAAAAACCTTTTTTGCTCGTATCATCAGATCTATTTGGGCTAGAGTGATGATTTTTGGATCAAATTGTTTGTATTCAGGGCAGGGATATTCAGTATTTTTCCCCTTACACTGCTAGTGGGCTATTATTCACAAATTAACTTAAGCACTTTAATTTGCTGGGGAAAATATTGTCAAATGAAATAGTCGTTTGAGGATACATTCTGTGTTCCTGATGTACCAAAAGGAATTCAGAGCTTTTGAAATCACAGTAATGTGCGCTGCTCTGCTTGTATTAAGATAGCTTTGTTAGCCATATAGTATTATTGGTGTTATATAACATGATTGGATAGTAAGGAGGACAGAAATGGTTTATGTTTTTAAGAAACTGAGCCAATTATAATAACAAATTGATGATAATTGTGTAAAATGAAGTTCAACAATGCGCAATGAAGCTTCATCAACTGACTTTTTTCCCTGTGGCATAATACTGAGTGTCAGTGAAGTGCCTGGTGTCTTTCAGGCTACAGTGACTTGCACATCACTGAGACTATTTTTGGAAGATTTTTCAACTCATACTTAGTACAGATTATTAATTACAGCCTGCTTTTTAAATGGTAGGTCGGATATATTAGGGACTCCTTTCGGTGGAGCTATAGAACTTTTCTGAATGTAAGTGGATAGATAGATAGATAGATAGATAGATAGGTAGATAGATAGGTAGATAGATAGATAGATAGATAGATAGATATGGTAAGTGCAACCTTCTAAGCCCAGTTCTTGGCACTCAGGCATGTTGATTGATGAGATGGGAGAGAGCGGGAGTCCTCAAATGTTACACATTTAGGTATCCAATGTGAGGGATCTTTTACTTACTAGACACTGATACAAGGGCGGCCAATTTAACCTCTCATCCTGACAACATCCAGTTCAGCTGGGATTTTGCTCATGAAGATCCACCGAAAATTTTCGGTTCCCCACCCGGGGTTCGAACCCATGCAGGCAAATAGTCGTTTGAGGATACATTCTGTGTTCCTGATGTACCAAAAGGAATTCAGAGCTTTTGAAATCAAAGTAATGTGTGCTGCTCTGCTTGTATCAAGATAGCTTTGTTAGCCATATATTATTATTGGTGTTATGTAACAGGAATGTTTGGTAAGGAGGACAGAATTGATTTATGTTTTTAAGAAACTGAGCCAATTATAATAACAAATTGATGATAATGTGTAAACTGAAGTTCAACAATGCGCAATGAAGTTTCATCAACTGTCTTTTTTTCCTGTGGCATAATACTGAGTGTCAGTGCCTGGTTTCCTTTAGGATACTGACTTGCACATCACTCACACTATTTTTAGAAGATATTTTAACTCATACTTTGCTATTCAATTACTTTGAATATAAGTGGCAATGATAAAATTGCTAAAACCTTTTGTTTAAGTATAGATCAACACATTATCTCCTGTTAACTTAATAGCCATATCAATAGAATCAATGCTTTTATTCATTTATCCTTAATACCCAAATTTCCAACTTTAATTAAAAATCAAACTTTCAGATACACAAATAAACAAAACCAGAAAAACTAATATCATATCAAGAGGAACATGTATGACACCAAAAACTATTTTACATATTTTCTTACTTTTTTGGTTTTAATGAAACTGTATTTGATTTATTAACATTTTCATAATTCTGTTCATATTATGAGTAAAACCACCCAGAGAATCCACCCTTGAGGAATCCTTCTATTTCTGTATATTATCATAAGATTTTGCATCAGAGCGTCAGAGCCAATCAGCGAGCAGTATTTCTCTCCAGTTCAAATCTTTACCGGCGATTTCCAATAAAATTATTTAGTCCTCAGAAGTCTAAGATCTATCATTTGGCGGACAGCAGTCCGTGAATCAGCGAAATCAACCTCATTTGCACAACATGCTTGAAGGCCTGTTCATTGGTCAGCTTTCTGGGCGTGTCTAACTTAATCACTGAAGGCTTTGCTGAAGTGAGTAAAACATGATTCTATAACTTTCTTTTTTTAAAAACCAATGAAAAACGAATTTTCACATTTCTCATCAGCAATTCATGTTTCTTAAAACACAAAAATATGGGTTGATTGCCATCAATGCACCTCGTGTGGACATATATAAAGTTGTAGTTCTTTATTTGGATTATTTGCCCTTGACTGTCTTTTCCTAAGAAACCTATAAAAGTATAAAAAGGTTACAGTACTGTCTGTAAGTAGCCCAAGGGAATGGGTTATTCTTTGCCAGTGGGACAATGCTAAACATCCTCAACCAAACTACTTGTAAAAACAAGGGTGCTCATCCAATGAAAAAAAACCATTTGGGGTCATAAAGGATCATATTTGAGGCATCTTTGATAAATAAGTGAAATGCCCCCGTCGTTGAGGAAAAAATTGGCAGCTATTTACATCCCATCCCACATGCCTCAAACATTGCCCTTTATAATTCAATATATTTACATCTCATCAGATGAGAATTCATGCATCCAGAAAATGGGGTGGTTGAGGAATTTTACCATTCAGCCACCTGTTCAACTTACATGCAGCTCCGTTACAGTTTTGTTTATATACGTTTATGAAAAAAGACACCAAAGGCAAATTTTCCTAAATTAATTTATAAAGAATTACAACTTAATATGCGGACATGGAGTACACTTTATACAATTTTAACCAATAATCTGATCAATTTCAAACACTTAATATACATGTGTTTAATTACCATAAATGTTGGTAAATGTACAACTCATGGGAAATTCGAAAATTTGCTGTTCAATAAATTTTTTTATATGAAATCCGATATTACTCATACTTAAAATATGAACATAAGTACAATAATAACAGTTGAAAACATGTCAAGTTACCTGTTGGTGTCACACCTATTCAGTTCGATTATGATGTTGGGTTTTCTGGGGTTTCTTTTGTGTGATTCTGAATATTTGACTTTTAATCAAATTTGGGTATGAAGGATTAAAATAACCTATTTAATAAATGTGACGCACCAGATTGGCGCACTGTGTATTTATAGGGAGAGGATTTACACGAGGTAGGTGTGAAGGCTAAACAGCTACAAACAAGAAAGTCAGAAAACATGGCAGCAACACGAGTCCGAAGTGAATAGAAACTAGAATGAAGAATAGACGATGGAGAATAGCACTGGCCAGGGTCACTCAATCGCTCTTAGTTTTAAACTAAGCCATAATTATTACAAAAACACATTTATCATATTCACTTTATAGAAGATTGTGTAATGATCTCTTTATAAAAAGAGGGTTTTAGCAGTTTGTCATTTCCAGGCAGTTGATCGAGTGCTCTACTGAAGGTCTTTGCCTGCATGGGTTCGAACCCCGGGTGGGGAACCGAAAATTTTCGGTGGATCTTCATGAGCAAAATCCCAGCTGAACTGGATGTTGTCAGGATGAGAGGTTAAATTGGCCGCCCTTGTATCAGTGTCTAGTAAGTAAAAGATCCCTCACATTGGATACCTAAATGTGTAACATTTGAGGACTCCCGCTCTCTCCCATCTCATCAATCAACATGCCTGAGTGCCAAGAACTGGGCTTAGAAGGTTGCACTTACCATATCTATCTATCTATCTATCTATCTATCTACCTATCTATCTACCTATCTATCTATCTATCTATCTATCCACTTACATTCAGAAAAGTTCTATAGCTCCACCGAAAGGAGTCCCTAATATATCCGACCTACCATTTAAAAAGCAGGCTGTAATTAATAATCTGTACTAAGTATGAGTTGAAAAATCTTCCAAAAATAGTCTCAGTGATGTGCAAGTCACTGTAGCCTGAAAGACACCAGGCACTTCACTGACACTCAGTATTATGCCACAGGGAAAAAAGGCAGTTGATGAAGCTTCATTGCGCATTGTTGAACTTCATTTTACACAATTATCATCAATTTGTTATTATAATTGGCTCAGTTTCTTAAAAACATAAACCATTTCTGTCCTCCTTACTATCCAATCATGTTATATAACACCAATAATACTATATGGCTAACAAAGCTATCTTAATACAAGCAGAGCAGCGCACATTACTGTGATTTCAAAAGCTCTGAATTCCTTTTGGTACATCAGGAACACAGAATGTATCCTCAAACGACTATTTCATTTGACAATATTTTCCCCAGCAAATTAAAGTGTTTATGTTAATTTGTGGATAATAGCCCACTAGCAGTGTAAGGGGAAAAAGCACTGAATATCCCTGCCCTGAATACAAACATTTTGACCCAAAAATCATCACTCTAGCCCAAATAGATCTGATGATATGAGCAAAAAAGGTTTTCGATGGCCATTTTGGGAAACTCCAAGATGGCCGCCATAGCCAATTAATTAATATATGGAAATACCAATGTTCAGAATCCTTGGTGTATAAGCTTTCTCCAAATGTATGGATCAACAGATACAGTTAATATACATCAGGACCCGATCTACGTCATTGATTCATGATTTGTGTTGTACATCAGAAAGCCGAAATATCCGTATTTTGACAGGAACTGTACCATGCATGCATAATATTTAAGGATAATTCCATTTTCTACTTGATGATAATAACCTGTTCTATAGTTAAGCATCATATTATTGGCAATATTACATGATTCGGGTATTTTGGAGGGTGTTAGATGCCAAAAAACTGAAATTTTTGGATTTTTTGGTGTTTGACCTTGACATTTCGTGGTGACCTTGACCTTTGATGATCAAAGTAACCCCATAAATCACTTCCCCATGTCTGAAAACATAGGAATTGACACTTTATTTGTTGAAATAGGGGTTTTATAAGCTGAGATATGAAAAATTTTGAATTTTGTGCTTCCGTCATTTTGCCTCAAAATTGTCCATTTTTGCGTTTTTTATTGTGTCAATTACAAAAATATACGGAAAAGTTCCACCGGGCGGACATTGGTTTTTGGAGGTTCAAGGCATACCTGAAGATGCCCCATGGTCACTTTTTCAAACGACGCGCCCGGATTTGAGAATTACATCGTCAAAGTAGGGCATTTTTACTATATATTTTAATTTAAATATATTTTAGTCAGTTTTGACATCAGTTTTTGAATAGGCCCAATAGCATGGAAAAATTTGTCGGATGACAAAACGGACTTCACCAGTCCTCGTTAATCTATTTGAAGGTCATTTGGTGAAAATTTCATCAAAATCCGAGTCGGGCCATCCGGACACATATAGGGCTATCCGCCTGATTTTCTCAGAGACAGCTCATTAATAAAATCAACAACAAAAATATTTATTAATACAATCAGTAACACAAATATTTATACAATCAATTACACTTGTGTCTTGCAGGTTCTGATGGAAGCTTTGGGTGTCCATAATAGCTCATAATGCTACATTCCTGCAAGACCTGGAGAAACTGGACTCCAGTTAGTTCACCATGGGGTGCTGATTGACACTGCCGATTCCGATGGAGGCTCTGGGTGTCCATAATGCTACATTCCTGCAAGACCTGGAGAAACTGGACTCCAGTTAGTTCACCATGGGGTGCTGATTGACATTGCCGATTCCGATGGAGGCTCTGGGTGTCCATAATGCTACATTCCTGCAAGACCTGGAGAAACTGGACTCCAGTTAGTTCACCATGGGGTGCTGATTGACATTGCCGATTCCGATGGAGGCTCTGGGTGTCCATAATGCTACTTTCCTGCAAGACCTGGAGAAACTGGACTCCAGTTAGTTCACCATGGGGTGCTGATTGACATTGCCGATTCCGATGGAAGCTCTGTGTGTCCGTAATGCTACTTTCCTGCAAGACCTGGAGAAACTGGACTCCAGTTAGTTCACCATGGGGTGCTGATTGACATTGCCGATTACGATGGAAGCTCTGGGTGTCCGTAATGCTACTTTCCTGCAAGACCTGGAGAAACTGGACTCCAGTTAGTTCACCATGGGGTGCTGATTGACATTGCCGATTACGATGGAAGCTCTGGGTGTCCGTAATGCTACTTTCCTGCAAGACCTGGAGAAACTGGACCCAAGTCAGTTCACCAATGGAGTGCTGATTGACATTGGTAAACATGTCAGAAGCGCGAACGTCCCTTGGAAAGCAGTTTCACTCAGCTTGGGAAAAGTCTTCCCAGATCGAGCAGATGACAGTGGTGCATGTCACGGGCTTGCCGAAAAATTTTCTGGTATGTGCTAAATTTGTTTGTCAAGTGCGTGTAGCTTATTAATTAATTTTGGCTAAAAAAATAGTTGTGTATTAGCTTCCTGACCAACCCTATTCTTCTTGCCCTGTTTTTTAACATTTCATTTATTATAACAAATGTCTGTGACATGTGAAAGCCATACTATAGTGTTCAAAACAATAATACTCTGTGCTGAGGCTGAGGTTGTGCTGTTTGTTTATTGCAGTTGTGAAGAACAAGCGTGATCGCCTCAGTAAGAGGAAGGAAGACCATGGCAAGAGACGAGGGTACCTAGAGGAGCTGTTCACGCCGCCACTTCCACGAGTGCACCCACCTCCCCAAGCAACTAGTGTTCCCCCAAAGAAGGGCTCTATGGATTTCCTGCCGGAGCAGGTCATCGCGCGAACATCACAACGCCTCATCAGTGATCTTGCCCGTGCCGAAAGAAGAATCGAAGAACAGAACGAAGAGATAAGTCAGCTAAAGAAAGCTAACACCAAGCTAATGGAGGAGAAGCAATTTCTGATTGGTAAGCTAAAGGCTCACAACACAAGTGTATGTAATCAAAGACTGAAACGTAAAAATGAATCTCTTAGCCGCTTACACCGGGATTACAAAAGATTGAAAATTGCATACTATGCCAGCTCTCATCAAGAACCTGAATTAAGTAAAAAGTTGAGAAAGCAAAAACAAAAGAACGAGAACATCAAGAAGCAAAAGAAGCATCTAGAACAGGAGTTAAAGAAAAAACATATACACTCTGAGGCTTTCAAAATGCAAAAACAAAAACTTAATTCTATGTCTCATGAACTAGGCTATTTTGAAGACCAGCTTGTGCAGCGGGATGAGCAACTCAATCAAGAAATACCAACACAGATGGACGGGAAGACGTACAGACCAGAGGTAAGAGAGGCAAGTTATATTCTCCAGGATGCGGGGGTCAGTCAAGCTAAAGCCTCTGACACCTTAAAGAAGTTAACCAAGGCTGTCACTGGCCAAGAACTGGTTGGGCCTCTTCCAAGCTACAAACTTCAAAACACCTTTAACAAGGAGATGAAGTCCCTTGCTAGACAACAAGTGCGAGAGGCAGTGAAGTTATCAGGGAACAACAACACACTGAAATATGATGGAACAACAAAGAAAGTAGGCCATCTGGTTGAAGTCGAAGTGGCAACACCAACTCAAACACTGCTGATGGGGGTGAGGCAACAGATTGGGGGCACAGGAGCAGCTTATGCAGAAACAATCCTGAAGGCCTGTGCGACTATTGAGTCTGGGAATGAAAACTTAACAGTCATGGGAACGGTTGCAAATACTATGACAGACAGATGCGCGACAAACAACGTCACAAATCGCCTCCTGGAGGAGACAAAGGGTGCCGATCTCAACAATCTCAAATGTGCCATGCACCCTCTGGATAGCATCGCGAAAGAAGCGGAAAAAGTGGTGAGAACTTACGAGAAGGATAATGAAGTGGACACTATGGCAAACAGGAAAAATTCTTTGCCTTTCCAGCATCGCAGTGAGAGTCTCACCCAGGCCACTGTAAGAACTGCTGCAAAGTTGTTTCATGATACTGCGTTCAACTGCAATGATGAACTTGTTTCATATCTGAAGGATCAGGGTAAAGTTCCGCAAGAGAAAGCGGACTGCAATGTTGTGTACTATCGCTTTGTGGGTAATCGATTCCACATATACTTCCTATGCGCAGGCCTTCTCTTCACCTACACGCCCAGCATCTTAGAGTTTTTCTCTACCATACAAGCGCCGAAGAATGCAGTCCAAGTGGCAGTTCGTAATGCACTGCAGCTTCAGAAGCTCCAAGTCTCCATGTGTGCCCTTGGGATTATTGGGAAGGTGGTGACTGGCCCCTGGATGCGTCTCGTTGGTGGCAACCACACCATCCTTGAATTGAACCCGTACTTTGAGGAAGCACGTCAGAATCTCCGGACTTGGACAGAAGATGCATCACCATTCCTGCATCACCCACCTCCATCACTCTTCCACAGTGTGCCCATCAAAGATGACCGAGTCCTCGAAGCTCTCCAGGTACAGATACTTATTTTACTGTTGAAAGTCCCGCCCAGTCTAATGAGTCTATATTTACATCTACAAACTAAAATATATTTGTTTTTAATTCTAAATATTGATGTTTTCAGGCTGGTCTGTTGCAACACGCCGAGGCACTGGAGCTCCTGCAGAAGCTGTTTGCTGGTGTTATCATGGTGATCGAGCGGCAGCTTAGTGATCAGCTCCCAGGCGGCACTTTCTGGAATCCAAGCGATGACCTAGTGAATCAGACAAGGTATACATGATTTAACAAACTGTTTTGTGAGAAAGTTGTCTAGTCCGTTGGTTTACTTTGATGAAATGAATTGTGTAATATTTACTGAATACGTCATTATATTCAATGTTTATGACCTTTAATTGTCATATTGCAACCAAATTGTTTAACTGTTTGGTGTGTTATATATTTGAATTCAACAATTTTGAGTAATATTTTCTAAATAAATCTTTATTCAATTTTGATAATCTTGTAGGAATACATTGCATGTATATATGTACTTCTCATGAAGGAAAATGTTTTATTTTAAAATGTTGCTGCTGCCATTGTTTATCCCTTGCACCCCATAAATACGAATGAGATCCTCCGGAGCGATTTTGATCCTCATGGGGCAAATAATGATCCTCCCAGGGGAATAACGATCCTATGGACCAATTTGGTGTGCTCCGGAGAGAAACAATCCTGGATTTTTTAATAAATCCAAGAAACGAAGCTGTGTAAACATGTTCACCTGCTGAAGCATGTTTTTATTAACTCGTATACAAGCAATCAGACTGATGTGTGCAGTAGTTTAGATATGCTAAGACGCCCCAATTGGGCAAGTGAAAGGAGCAAATGGTTAGAAGAGTCGTGTTCATGACTAAAATGCAGCTTTTATTAGAGTAAAAGTTCATTCCAGGCATTTCTTAAGAGTCAGGGTAACTGAAAATGTATTCAGAAATTGTGTTGGCAAACTGAATAATGTTGTGGACCTTCAAAATTCGAATAACAGCTAAATTGCTGTAAGCATGGATTGAAATGATCCTATGAGTTTTTGTTTTGAATGGAGAAAATCACGAAACGGATCCTATCAGAGCGGCTGACACATGTATATAGCTGTATAGGATCGTTTCACCTTCTCTGGTAGGATTATATTCGGCACACGAGAAACAATTTTGGTCTTATTATGCTATAAAATATGATTTTAACAAGAGTTGAATAAAGTCGGAAAGCAATCAGAGACTAAATATTGTAGAATAAGTCTTCTGTAACCCTACTTGTCCTTGAATGTGTTCTGAACTGAGAAAAATACATGCTAAATGACCAACTCCATGAACATTCACTCAAACTTGAAAACTGGGGGAGTTTATTGTGAAGTAACTATTGGAAATATCAATGCAGTACCTGATTCAAATCTGTCCCTAAGAAGTTAATCCAACAGGTGGTAGAGTCCTATGTGGCAAAAATGTTATAAAAGGTTAAGAAAAGTCCAATTGTTTGGCATCCTGACACTCCTACATGTGGAGATTGCTCCGGAGGATCTGTTACTGCTCCATAAGGATCAAAATCGCTCCGGAGGATCTCATTCGTATCTATTGGGTGCCTTGGATTGCTGTGGTTATGAATAATTAAATTGATTCTTCTGTTCTAGGTCTTGCTCAACCACCAACATCAGTGGTGAGAGAGTATTTGCCAGGGCTGACATGGAGATTGTACGAGCTCGTCACGGTACGGCCAGCTACCTTGAGTCTAAGGTGATGTTCAAGACCAATGCTACAGGTGAATGGTTGTCCACCTTGGATAGAGACAAGAAGCATACCGCCATCAAAGCAGCCATCGCAGAAGCTCGACAGATCCGTGAGGAAGACAAGGCCGCCAAGCTTGAGCTAGTCCAAGGGTTGAAGAACCGTTTGGAGGCATCCCGGACAGCTTTACAGCAGAAAGACGATCAGTTGAGGGTCAGGAATGAGGCAATCCTGGAAAAGGTGTTTGAGGGTGGTGGCCTTTGGCAGCACCAAGAAGACATGACGAAGCGTGTTGCAGGACATGGGAAAGTTAAAACGAGGAGTCTCCTAACAGCACAAATCAATGTACGTGTCAAGATGCTCAAGCAAGACGCTGGACTGAAAGTAGCTCTCACAAAGGCATCTGTTGATGAACTCAAGTCTCACCTGGTGATACTCATGGCCATGGATGTATGTGAAGAGTTGCAAGAGATTCTAGAACTAATACAGGAACCAACTACTCTGGTAGGCCAAAGATTTGTTCAGCAATGGATGGAGAATGGAATCCGACAATGGTTCGATGGGAAGGTTGAGAGCTTCAATGATAACACAGAGGAGTTCCAGATGGTTTACGCTACAGAGGAGGCACCATCCTTCATGACAGTTCCAGAAGTTCTTGCAGACATTTTGAGTGGAGACCTTGAAATTCACCTGTGAACTCCAAAGTACAGTTGAGATAAATGTGCAGATACAGATAAAGCACTGAAATCTTAGGGCTATTCCATTTAAAAACCTGGGAGGGGAGTGGTCAGGTTGATTTATTTTTCGTAAGATGGATGTAGGGATCGGCGGAAATTTGCTTCAGATGTATGGTGGGATGCAAAAGAAATCGCTTTAGATGTACGGGGGTGCATTATCGCTCCATGAAGGCTTACGCATTGTAATAATAAAATTTTTATTTGATGCATGTGGGGTGGGTAAAAAATTTGCATTTAATGCATGGGGGGGTTGAAAATAATTCACTTTAGATGCATGAGGGGGATCAAAAATGTAACCTGACTACCCCACCCCCAGGTTTTTAAATGGAATAGCCCTTATAGTAATTGGCAGCTGTGTCACAATTAGCAACTAGATATAATTTTTATTATTGACATATTTTATTGCACACATGTCTCAAGTTGCTGCTATGAAATATTATTAGTTTTGAGCAGATTAAATGTTGTGTATATTGTGTGACTGTATTATTGCAAACAATTTTTGTCAAGTTTCAACTGGAGTAATTTGTACAATGTCATAAATTACAGATACAGCTAATCTTAAGAGATTGGACATAACTTAATTTGGCAAATTTACCTTGTGTAATTTGAAGTGTATACATGTAGATATTTTAGAATTCACAAAACATTGCATACTGAATTTGCCACTGAATTTGGATGAATCAGTACTAATCTTCAATTGATAATTGTACCATTACAAGCTATTACATTTGAAGAACTGCAGATCAATGATTGAATTGTATTATAGCTCAAGCATTGTCGCTCCAGAATCAATAAACTATTGTTTGTTGAGATTTTATATATATGCTGTTGTGAAAAACTTGGTGTTTGGAGGGATCTTGTTCCTGCTTATGGATTTTATTTGGTTCTTAAATTGACATGAAATACGGACTGGGATTTTATTCCTAACCCTGTGATTCTCATCAAATTTGATTTTGAAGAGTTTTGGTTTCTGAGTTGTTACTATTGCTTTGAATAAATGAAAGACGGTTTGGGATTCATATTCCAGTACCCTGTGATTCTCATCAAACGTGTTTCCACAAGGACATTATCCTCTTTTTACTTTTGGTTTGTGTAAAAAGTAGGTCAAGGTCACTGTCACGATAAAAGTCAAGGTCAAATTTACCCCAAGTTTAAAAATTCTTGATCTCACGATATAACATTTCAAATTTGAGAACTCTGTGATAAATAGAAATTCCAAAGCACATCAGCAACTTTCTCGTGTAAAAACTAGGTCAAGGTCACAGTTAAGGTCACAGCAAAGGTCACGGTCAAGGTCAAATTTACCCCAAGTTTAAAAATTCCTGATCCCACGATATAACATTTCAAATTTGAGAACTCTGTGATAAATAGAAATCCCAAAGCACATCAGCAACTTTCTCGTGTAAAAACTAGGTCAAGGTCACAGTCAAGGTCATGATAAAGGTCACGGTCAAGGTCAAATTTACCCCAAGTTTTAATAATTCCTGATCCCACGATGTAACATTTCAAATTTGAGAACTCTGTGATTAATAGAAATCCCAAAGCACATTAGCAACTTTCTTGTGTAAAAACTAGGTCAAGGTCACAGTCAAGGTCATGATAAAGGTCACGGTCAAGGTCAAATTTACCCCAAGTTTAAAAATTCCTGATCCCACGATATAACATTTCAAATTTGAGAACTCTGTGATAAATAGAAATCCCAAAGCACATCAGCAACTTTCTTGTGTAAAAACTAGGTCAAGGTCACAGTCAAGGTCATGATAAAGGTCACAAAGGTCACGGTCAAGGTCAAATTTACCCCAAGTTTTAATAATTCCTGATCCCACGATGTAACATTTCAAATTTGAGAACTCTGTGATTAATAGAAATCCCAAAGCACATCAGCAACTTTCTCGTGTAAAAACTAGGTCAAGGTCACAGTCAAGGTCATGATAAAGGTCACAAAGGTCACGGTCAAGGTCAAATTTACCCCAAGTTTAAAAATTCCTGATCCCACGATATAACATTTCAAATTTGAGAACTCTGTGATAAATAGAAATCCCAAAGCACATCAGCATCTTTCTCGTGTAAAAACTAGGTCAAGGTCACAGTCAAGGTCATGATAAAGGTCACAAAGGTCACGGTCAAGGTCAAATTTACCCCAAGTTTTAATAATTCCTGATCCCACGATGTAACATTTCAAATTTGAGAACTCTGTGATTAATAGAAATCCCAAAGCACATCAGCAACTTTCTCGTGTAAAAACTAGGTCAAGGTCACAGTCAAGGTCATGATAAAGGTCACAAAGGTCACGGTCGAGGTCAAATTTACCCCAAGTTTAAAAATTCATGATCCCACGATATGACATTTCAAATTTGATAACTCTGTGATAAATAGAAATCCCATAACACTACAGCAAGTTTCTTGTGTAATAAGTGCTGTTTTTGCCTGAAAAGTCAATGGTAATTATCACAACAATTAATCTAATTAGACAATGAAATGTATAGACAATGGGGACCCAATTAGTGGATCTTCAGATGACCGTAACTTTGGATTGCATAGAGATATCATGATGAAAAAAAAAACATTTTCTTTCTTTTAGCAAGATCTTGTCATTTCTAAAAAAAACTGTTCAGTAAAACATGTTTAAAATTTTAGGTAATATACCTACCCCTAGGACATTGTTTGCTCAGCTGTCTTAATTGCAATTAAGGTGGCTTCTTCAGGTTACCACAACTTCAAATACAACATCGTCAATGTCTTGGACAACAACAATAAACTCATTGTCAGTGGAAAATCGTAAATTGACGTGGCATATTTTACATGGAAAACAAACCGAAAGTGAAACATGCTGAAAAATATGGGTCTATCAAAGCTCACCTGCTAACTGCAGAGAATAAACTCTGCATTCCTGAACTTTGCGACATTTCCAAGAGTACAAATCTACATTGTCTAATCAGTGACGCACTTCTGTAGAGGAATATTCGCAGAATTCTCACAGCGAGTTTGACCATTTCAACTCATCGCCGCCATGATTTGTCAACACCTGCAAAAAGATCAAAGTTCTTTTCGCCTTATTGTTGGTGTTAAAAAATCATTCACCTATGGATTTTAACACTGTTATCTAATGCGTGCGTATTTTTGTCAAAACAAATTTTACAATTAAATATCAAGAATTTAAGCAAATGTATTTCCTGGCTTTTGTTTTGTGATGCAAGTTAAGGAATCTGTTCAGCAGGCAATGTAAATATTTCTGCGGGCCTGCCGCGCGTCTCTGAAGCTGCCGGTTGCTAGCCAAATTTGACAGAAAAGATGCTCTTTTGACAGGAATTCCACCCCTGACCGCTTGCGATTTGACCGCTACTTGTGTGCAAAAGGTACAAGAAGTAACCTGTCTGATTTACGCGCAAAATGCTAATGTTTTAGGGGTGTATTCCTTGTGAAAATCGGGTGATTATAATCACGGCCCTGGCCCACACAAGCTCATCATGCGTGTCAGATTGCGTGTCATGAGCTGCTGCTGTTGAGCATGTTGTCGTTGAGAGAACATGAGTGTATTGTGCATCATGTGCATGTGTGAATACATTGTGGGTATGGCATGGTGCATCAGTTTGATTTGTTTGCTCAACTGAAGCTCAACATTCCGAAATGACCATGGTTGCTTCTGTCTGTTGTCTTGAAGTTGACTCCTTGAAGTTAATTGCAATTAATGTGTCTGACTCTGAGTCAGTCTGACACAGCTGCAGTGCAATGTACACTGCTGCCAGTGTGTAGCAATACTACCATACTGAGTGCCTGGCACTAAATTGATTGCAATTAGACCTAATGAATTTGATTGAATTATGAGTTTATTACACTACACTCAGTCTCACTGAAATTAGGGGCCGGAATGTCTAAATACCTATCTAAGTATCTTAGAAGTAAGATTACCAAGATAGTTAAGATTTATTTGTTTATTTCAAAACTTTAGCAGAGTTGCTACTGGTTAAATCTGTTTGCTTTTCTTGATTAAAATTACTTCTGAGGAAGGGGTCTGGATAGACCTCGAAAGCTCTTCAAGCTACTTTTATGTTGTCAGTTATTGTCAAAAATTGTCTGCAAATTATTTCTTAATTCTATATCAAGTGCATTGTCTGACTTTTTTGCAGAAGTCGAGACTTGTAGCCTGTCATAATCATCAGCAGAAGGCGTCAAGATGCTGGTGCCGGTATTCACTTTGAAATTGAACCACAAGATCAACCCTCGGATGGTTGCACTGGGGAAATATGATGGAAAACATCCATGTTTTACGGCAGCCACTACTGCTGGAAAGGTGACAAAAAATTATTATTATTTCATTACTTTGAATTGACCGCTATTTTCTTTGTGTCCTCACATTTTTGTTCATCATATTTGTGAAAATATATATTTGGTTCTTCACCCAATATGCACACATTTTACCGGGCTGTGTGTTGGTAGATGTTGTGTGTGCAATAATTTTTTTTTTGTGGATCTCCCTGAGATGATGACATGGTCTTTTACTTTTTTTAGAGGGGGGGTGGGAATCTCTTACTTTTCTTTATAATGGAACGGGTCAATTTGACCAGAAAAAAATATTTTTAGAGATTGTGCCTAATACCATACTTTTAAATAGGTTTCATAAAATCAGTGCAAAAATTTGGTCAACATTTTGTGAGCTGCTTTTGTCAATAATCTTGAAAACAATAACTATTATTTGATTTTATATTCAGCGATTATAATTATTCACTCATATTTGTACAGGTATTCATCCACAATCCCCACACAAGAACAGCCAGAGGAGGGCGTATGGAAGTCGGTACAAGTCAAGACATCAGTCTCCTGAATATTAATCAGTCTGTCAGTTGTTTGACTACAGGGAGACTGAAACCCGTCTCAAGAAATGATGCTCTTGTTGTCGGAACTCAGACAAATGTGCTTGCTTACGATGTGGAGAATAACTCTGATCTCTTCTACAAAGACGTAAGTTTCAAGAGTGAATGTAATGTTTGACATTGCATCCTGTATACAAACAGTGTTCGAAATAGGGAATAGGAGGGGGGGTTAATAAATTTTTCAGAAGGACCTGGAGGGGGTCCTAAAAAAACCCCCCCAAATACTGAATATGTACAGAGGACTAAGCATGTAGCCCCATTAGCCCCAAGTAACGCTTTATCAACTTACAACAACTTCTTGTGATTTATATTCACCAGCAGTAGGGTAACGGAAACTAATTTTCTGAGATAACACATGCCTTTGGCTTCTGGCGGCACGCTGACGGCCCACCGAGTTGCCGACGAAACTCCCGGTTACAAGGACTTCTATCCTTCGGGCCTTGCAACTGAGAGACCCCCCCAAATAACATGACCTATTTTGACCACTGTATACAAAGGCGTTTATAATATTATGTTTTGTCAATGTTTTAGAGAAACTATTAAGCCAGATTTAGTTTAAGATGATATCCATTTTATATTGATGTTTATATAATATGAAAAATTTGGAACTGTCTTTTTGGCAATTGTATCTTTTTAATGGTCTTTTTGTTTGTTAATCACTGTAATCGGAGTGTCCTCTGATTTTGGGTGTCCTGGGAACACCAAACTTGTATTTCCATTGTAATATTCATAAATTTACTTTGAAAAAATCTGGAAGGGCCTAACTTAATAAACGTGCATGAAACAATCCTCAGTTTTTTCTTATTAATTTTTTTCAGACCCCCGATGGTGCGAATGCGGTGGTATTAGGGAAACTTGGGAGCATCGAACCTCCTCTGGCTATCATCGGAGGCAACTGTTCCATCCAGGGGTATGACTGCGAAGGCAATGATGCATTTTGGACGGTTCGTATTCAAAAATTTAACAATAGTAATATCATGCCCACAGATGGCGCTGCAGACAAGATGTTGATAAATTTCTTTTTCTTTTCCCATATAAAATTAAAATTTGATCAAATTTTAACTTGCCATGCTTCAGGTTACTGGTGACAATGTTACGTCACTGGCACTGGTTGATTTTAACCAAGATTCAGAAATGGAGGTGAGTTTTGTCCACTTAATTATTATTGAATATCCTTTCAAATGATTGATCACGGAGTCTGTGAATCCTTAAAGTTAAACCCAGTTTCTCGAAATTAAGACCCTCGAGAGTCTTGCAAGTTTGAAAAAAAAACTTCAGATATTTCTCCTGTGACTGGAAACACTAGAAAAGCTTCTTCTTCAGCAAATTACCTAGAATCTAGAATTCTGGAATATTTTGCCCTTATAAAATAGATTTTTGTTGCCTAATTGCCTTTCAGCTTGTCGTAGGATCAGAGGATTTTGACATCAGGGTGTTCAAAGAAGATGAAATTATTGCCGAGATGACTGAAACGGAGGTAAGCAATTTATTGAAAAATTTTTTCACTGCAATGCAAATTATCAATATGATACATTGTGCTAGAATAACTCCAGTGTTGTAAACTGCGACGTGGTTGCACAACTGGCCAAAACACAGCTGGTAGTGTCGGGGCTAGTGATGGAATAACTCAATGAATGCAGACTTCAAGAACAGAGCCTCACTGCTCTCTCCCTGACTTCCCAGTCATATCATGTGCATTGAGCCAGCTGCCATTCATCCATTTGATATCTGATTATCATTTACAAGGAAAGCTCTTAACCCTTACCGACTATTTATGTACATCCCCAGCTTACTGCCGGTAATGTCCCTAAAATCTGCTGTTGTCCCTGATGACGTCACAAGCACAGGATATTTTTTTTGGGACTGACCAGTCTGGTAAGGGTTGATTAATGTCAAATGATTGACCTTATGTTTTTTCAGGCTATTACATCACTGTGCACAATGAAAGGAAGTCGGTTTGGCTATGCCCTTGCCAATGGAACTGTCGGTGTTTACGATAGAACTGCAAGATACTGGAGAATTAAGGTAAGATAAAAATATCATTAGCTACAATATATATATATATTCGGATCTTCTATTGAAAGTGTGCATTTTGAATAGGTTCATTCCTTTACAGAAACTAACAAATTGAGTTCACGCATGTATAGGCCTAACAAATTTTGAAGAGCTGCTCAATGGTTTTTCACCATTTTATTTTCAGTCAAAAAACCATGCAATATCCATCCAGGCATTTGATATCGATGCAGACGGAGTTCCGGAATTGATCACAGGCTGGAGTAATGGAAAGGTAATTCATTTAGCTATTATATTGTAGCAATTTGTCAGTAAATTTCAGAGCTTCGTAATAGTTACATAAACTGGTGTAGCAGCATATACACTCGAGTCAGAGTCAAGTCAGATGACTTTAAATAAGCAAGTCAGATTATGCGGTTCTTTACTGATATAAATCGAAATTCACAAGAAATTTCCTTTGTGAGAAATTTCCAGGTTCAAAGCTTTTATTTAGATTTTTCAGCACTAGTAGTTAACTTATCTGGTGAACGAAATGTATTCCTTTTTTTCCAGATTGATGCCAGAAGTGACCGCACAGGAGAAGTTATTTTCAAAGACAATTTTGCTAATGCTGTTGCTGGTATCGTTCAGGTAAGATATTTAGATCCATCTTGTGAAAAAAATTTAGGATGTGATTGTTAGACAGCTGCTGTATTATATATGTTGATTTTTTTGTACAATTGCTTTTTTATTTATTTCAGGGTGATTATCGTCAAGATGGAAATGATCTCTTGATATGTGCTTCAGTTGAAGGAGAAAGTGAGTTTCCATTTTCAAAATTTCACGTTTGTTTCAATGGGTGGGATATATGATATCTATCAAGAGTCATTCTGGATCCTGTGATAATATTGTAATATCAGTATATATATCGAAGCAACCCTTATCCTGTCGAAGACTAAGCGTTCTGTCGCCGCCAGCTTTTTTTATGTGAGCCAGTTCCCATCCCATTCTCGGTAATACAATATATTAAATTTTGGAATTCATTCCCACTCATTTTATGTTTTGTCAGATTCAGTCCAACTCCCATTCTGTGCAGGGCTCTAATATTTTTTATAATTTTATGGAGTGAAGATGTTTGGGTTAGATCTGGCACTTTATCTGCAAATGTCCCGCATATTATATTTAATTGTTAAGACCAACTGCGGATCAACTACCATAGGCTGACAATGATAACAGTATGCCTTTATGTTTATTTCCAATTTTTATTTGATTTGTTTGAACAGTGAGAGGGTACCAAGCAGCTGGAGCTGAGATGAAGGGAAATTTAATGGACACAAACTTAGAGCAAGACCAAATACGGGAACTTAGTCAAAAACGACAGGTAGGACAACTTAATTTAATCATTATCCATATCCATGTTATCTGCACACATCCCTAGTGAAATTTTCTATTGCTTTTATGTATTTTTGGACATTTAGCATGATTATCATTTTATTAATTTTTTTTTCACTGTTTGATCATGTGTAAATCTACTTGTTCTGAGTTGTCTACGGCTTACAATGCCTTTGCCTGTTCACATTTGTAGGAACAGACAATCCACCAGAGTGTTTAATTGCTGCTGTAGTGCAGTTGCATTTTCACCTGGTGGCTACGCAACAAGACTACTGCCCAATAACCACTTCTCTGTGGTTGTCTTATTGCCTGCTCCAGTCATTCAATAGTCTCTAGATGTGCTGTGTTGAGGGAGAAATAAAATATATGTATTTCATTGTCCAAATGAAGCGTTTCATTGTCACAAATATTATTCAGTAAGGCGCTGCAGAGGCATAAAACACAAACACACACAAGTGTGTCTTGTCACTTTGTCAATTCTATTTTTACAGAATCTTCTCTTAGAATTAAGGAATTATGAAGAAAACCAAAAGGCAGCTCGTTCCGACCGGCCTGCTGGGCATGGTGACCTTGACCAGAAGCAGATGGGAATCATTCCTGTAAGTTCCCACATTCTATTAAGATTTCTAACAAGAAATCAATGTTATGGATACATGAAAATACAATGATCAAAAAATTCAAATTTGTTTCAAGATATTGATATGGTGTAAGGTTTTAATTTATTCTGAACAGACTGCCCATGCAACAGTGCTTTTCCTAGCCATTAGCCACATTAGCATTGGCTAATGAATCCTCCATGTGGCTAATGAAAATTGATAAATTTGAATGGAAATTAGCCACACATCCATAAATTTCACTGAAAATTAGCCTTTGTGGCTAATTGAATTTAGGACCTAGGAAAAGCACTGTGCAATACTTCTCTACTTGGGAGTGGGGATAACAGTGCTGCCTGTCAATAAGTGAAACGCATTCATGACATCAATGCTAAACATCCTCAACCAAACTGCTTGTGGAAGCAAGAATTCTCATCCGAAGAGAAGAAAACAATGGCAGCCAATTTTCATTGCTGTAGTCGTTAGGCATGGGTCAAAGTCTTTGATAAGTAAGTGAACCACCCTTCCCTATGATTTAACATTGGGCCTACATGTGTTTCATTTACTTATCAAAGACTTTGACCCATACCTAACTCCGACTACAGCAATGAAAATTGGCTGCCATTGTTATCCGACATGGCACATACCTCACATATCTGCCTTAATGTTTTCCTGACATTGGATAAGAATTCATGCTTCCACCAGCAGTTTGGTTAAGATTGTTTAGCATTGATGCAATGGCACAATGTCACGCGTTTCACTTATTTACAGGCGGCACTGTAGCTCAGTTGGTAGAGCTCTGGGCTTCCAATCACTGTGTTGGGTGCCGGGTTCAATTCCAGCTGTGGCCGGTTCACCTGGACCTAGCTGTTTCAATCCTCTTTCACCTCATTGCCATTTCTTCCTCCCATCCTGATGACCCTATACTGTCCCAACCAAATAACCAAAGTGAATAAATACAAAATGTGTTGCCCCAATCATATGATTATTATGTATCCATCTCTAAAGGATACTCACCGAGCTGAGGTCAGCAATGATGCTATGCATTGCAGACTAATTTGCTGATTTTCTTATGTTTCTTTTCTCCAGGCAAATACTCAACTTCAAACAACTCTTAGCGTAGCGACCTTTCAAGATAAGCCTGGAGGAAATGTTATACTGGGCGTGGCAACCACCAATGGTAATTACAATTTTTGCCTACACTTGATTCAATCGTGCAGACTAGTGAAAAAAAATGCTTATGTTACAAGTTACAAGTATGTCTCTGACAGACTCTGTCTCACTTTCAAGGAACAAATTAAATTTCATTTTAATAAAATTTCATTTCTCCATGTGCAGATGAAATTTCATTTTTGAAAACAGAAAAACAATATTATGATACATGTAACTGTACACATACACGTATCTACATGTATATGTATGGAATGTAGATTCCATTTTGAAGCGTTCTAATGGTATGTGTTATCACAGGCTTGTCTATGCATTATGCACGCATCCTGACAATAAAAATTTGTATTATTGCATACAAAGGTTCTTCCAGACAGAAAAAAAAGAAATTGAATTCATAATAAAGAAACAAACATTATACTAGGCGGCCTGGCCTAGGCCTATGCAATACAAATAAACAAGTTTAAGAAAATTGACCCCTTCATTTCGTTATCGGGGGAGGGTTGGTCTAGTGGTAGAGTACTGGGCTGCAAATCGCTGGGTCCAGGATTTGAATCCAGCTCTTGCCGGGTCACCTGGGCCTATGTTAGACGGCTGTTTCAATCATCCTTCGCATCATTGCCGTGTCCTCCCCATGTCCTAATTAGCCTACCAAGTGCATAAATATGTAAAGCCCCAATCATCCATCTATCCATCCTTCCGTTATCATGGGAAGACATCTTTAAGACAATTAAGCTTTCAGTGGGCTGTTATCGAGAGGCCGAACCCTTGCCACTGTGGAGGCCACCCTTGGTTCTTCAATGTTTTAATTGAACATGGTTTTCTTTGATTTCAGATACAATTATTCGATCAGTATTGATCTTCGCTGAAGGGATATTTCAGGGAGAAAGTCATGTTATGTAAGTTTTCAGCGCTTCTCTTATTTGAAATGATCTTGATTGATTTATTTTATGATTGATGAACTGATTACTTAACTGGTTATTTGGTTACGTTAAGTGAGTCAATAACCCAGTTGCTTATTTACTGATTGATTTATTGATTAATTGGTTGATTGATTGATTGATTGATAACTTGATTGATTTGATTATAGTCTATAGATTGATTCATTCATTAACTGACTGATTGATTGATTGATTGATTGATTGATTGATTGATTGATTGATTGGCTGGTGATTATGTTGACTGCTGTTAATGACTGATGATTGACTGATCGACATGAGGGCCTCAGATAATGTTTTGATCATTGTCTTGTGAAAAAAGGATTGTCTGTTGAAATGACTGATTGATTAATTTATAAATAATTGAATGAATGATTGATTGACATTTTGTTTTGCTGATTGGCTGATGTACTGAAAGATTTATAGATTGTTTGGGTAGTTGACTGATTGATTAAGAGACTGATTGATAAATTGACATTGTGTGACTGATTTCAGCCATCCGCAGCCCAATGCTCTCAAAAGTTCCATGAACATCCCGGTCACTCCCCCGAAAGACGTCCCAGTAGATCTGCATATTAAGGCTTTTGTCGGCCAGAAAAATAGGTAAGGGAAACTGAAATTACCTATTGCTGTACTGTACTGTGGTGGCACCATATTGAGTATAAGTTGTATGCAATATACCAACCGTTAAGCACTAGAATTACCCCCAGATGGAGAATTATTCATCTTATATCTTATATATACATATATGTATAAAAGAAGAAGTCATCTTTCGATATGAAACCGTTAAGAAGTGGATGGATAATACTTTAAGAAGTGGATGGTACAACATTGAAGGTGCTATTTTTATTGCTTCCAGCACACAATTCCATGTGTTTGAGCTGACTCGTCAACTGCCCCGCTTCTCCATGTACATGATGGTCCCCAATCCAGATGCCCTCATCCAGCCAAAGAGCTCCGTCCAATTTACTGTTAACGAGAGATTAAATAGGGTAAGTTTCTATATATATATATATGTAATAGATGATATTTTGTAATTTGTTGTCTTGAAAATGTATACAATGAACTTTATGAGTGAGTGTGCTTCACAGAAATGAACCTCATGTCTAAGCAGCACACACTTGTTGCAAAATGACCGAGGTAATCTTATTTTTTAACAACGATATTATTGAACAATTTATTTATGCATAATTCAGGCAATATACAAACATACGCTCTTTAGAAAATGTTTTATTTTCGCCATTGTTGTTTTAAGTGAAGGTGTTTAGTGGTTGTTTACAACCTACTTTAGTTGGTAGGGCCTACTCTACACCTCTTTACTCAGCATGTCTTTTGATAAGTTATAAGTTTGTTAGGTAAACAAGACATGCATCTATAACATATATTCTATTGCTGGTGTTTGTTCAGTCAGGGAAAAAATGTATCTCTTGTGTCTTTTGTGGTGAATTTGTCCTACATACACAAAAAGAAAGCGCTCAGGGAACCATGAAATCAGGTCAATATTGACAATGACACCTACCATGTTAGAGTTAAGACAGATGTTTTTTATCCTGTGCCAAGAATGCACCTTGCCTCATTGACGTTGTCCCTGCCTCTCCTATTGAGCCTTGAGGCAAAAAGACACTATGGAGGAAGAGCCCCCGCTCTGTCCTGCTTCTGTCCTTATTAGCTACAAAAGTGCATAAATACTAGTGATGCGAACCGGACCGCTTAGCAGCGAGTGGTTGGATGTCTTCCAAGGTGGTCCGGTTCGGGTCCGGTCCAGGGGTGAGTGATCTGGTCCACATGCCTGGACCAGTTCAGGGGCGGTCCTTCGACACAGCTCATTTTCCATGAAATTTTAGAGCTTTAGTTAAAGACCAAAAAGGGAAAATATTTGGTTTAGTAGTCTGAAGTACAAATTCTGTCCTTGCGTGGTCTGAACTGTTCCAGCCTTTTCTGGACCAGTCCGCCCACATCTCTAATAAATACACACTGTAAAACAAACCCAATTATCCATCCATCTTGAGTTTTGAAAGTAATTAATCTAGTTTAATATTATCTAAATGATGATTTATATTATGAATAATTAAATGCAGGTTGTAATGTGGATCAACCAGAACTTCCTGCTGCAGGATGATGTTGGCGCTGAGGGCAACACTTTGCATGTTGGTTTTCAGTCTCTTCGAGGTTCAGGACCCTTATTATTTAAGATGGAGCAGGCAGGGCAGGTCTGTAGTCCAAATTTTTATTTCTTGATTTATTTATATTTTTTGTTATTTCAGTATTTTTTTATTATAAAGTTTATATTTTTTATATGAATTATAGAGTGTGTTTCCTATTCATATTATAATTGCTGTTTTGACCTTATGCATGGATAATACATTTGTCTGTATCATATATTATTCAGAAATAACTGTTGCCCTGGTAATATGAAGACATGCGCAGTTTCTGAAATGTGTACCCGTAAATATTTCATTGTTTCATGGCCATTTGTATAATTTCCACTCATTATTGCCATGACTTTGATTGATACAATATATTTAACACCATTTTATTATTTCCAATTTGATTGGTTAAATGACCTTGTAATCATGGTAATTTCACTGTGAAGCTGTTCCATCTAAAAATAGACAAATGTACTGAAAATGGAATTGTTTGTATACAGATATTATTAAATCAGAAGAAGAGACAAACATGGAATATCATGTATCGCTCGGCACTGCTGTTAGGATATTTTGGTACTTCTGGAAACAAACACTCCAGGCCAAAAGTTTGTTAGCCACTGGGTTAGTGTTAGGCAAAATGGTTTCTGGGTGCTTTGATTCTTATTTGACCAAATGGAAATAGACCTATGTAAGTGAGGAGAAGAATACTAAACAATTTTTGAAAACAGTGTTAAATTTCCAACATTGCTCTCAAAAATGGACATGTATTGAAGTGAGTGAGTTTCCACCAATGCTGTTAACATTGAGATGGCACTCGTTTGAAACTTTGGACCTATCAGCTGTTGAAAGCAATAAAGGAAATCGGGTGCCCTTTATACACAAACTGCCTAAAAGACCCCTCTTCCTCGGAGCAAATGGGGGGAGGGTTGGTCTAGTGGTAGCATGCTGGCCTGCCAATCACTGGGTCCAGGGTTCGAATCCAGCTCTTGCCGGGTCACCTAGGCCTATGTTGGACAGCTGTTTCAATCATCCTTTGCCTCATTGCCGTGTCCTCCTCCTGTACTAATTAGCCTACCAAGTGCATAAATACAGGACGTAAAGCCCCAATCATCCATCCATCCATCCTCGGATCAAATTATAATTCATGCATTCACAAGCAGATTCGTGTAATACTAATCCAATGGTGAGCAACACAATGTTTCCACACTTTTGGCCTGCAGTATACAATGTACATTCTATATATAATAATTGGTGTCCTGCAATATGATCATTATTAGATTGCCCTTCCATGAAAACTCGAAATACTGAAAATTGAATCCATCTGGCATCTGCATTGCCCCCGAAACCACCCACTATGCCCCCAAAATTGTATTTTTAGATGGAATGGCTCAATACATTTTTAATTTGATTGCTTTGTTGAAATGCAGTCAGAGGTAGGTCATGATATTTGATACTTCGCATTGCATTTGTCACTCTCACCTGTCACATACATCATGCATTCTTACTTTATAAATGTGTATATAATATATATGTGATATCATACCGTATTATAGATATTAGGCCTACCATGAACTATGCCATGGTTACAATGTTGTGCATGAGTTAGCTACAGCCAAAATTTCACTATAAAATTTCAAAAGGTTTTAATTGCAATTTTGTAAGGATCTTCCAAAATTAATCATGCTGAAACCTATGTAAACTTTTAGTGGTAGCCGTGTTTGATGAGCCTGCTTACTTATGCACAATATTGTAGACAATTTTTTTCTCTGTTTCACTTCATTTATCATTTCATTAAACATGATTCACCTAATAAAGATTCTCATTTCACAACTGAATGATTCACATGTCATGAATGATTCACATGTTATGATTCACATGTCATGAACGATTCACATGTCACAACTGAATGATCCACATGTCATGAATGATTCACATGTCATGAAAGATTCGCATGTCTTGAATGATTCACATGTCATGAATGATTCACATAACAAGCGATTCACACTTATATATATGCAATTCACATAGCAGTCACATGCATACTTGATATGATTCACATTTTAAAAAGAAGTATCATGATACACTGATTGCTATTGGTGTGATGGGGAAAGTTGTCTCTTTTGCCACAATCACTTCTGCAATTTGTGTTTGAGATCCACTGCAATGTCGTTTGATCATGTTGATGGGAATGATGATTATGGTTTCACAGCTGTGATATCTGCAATGTTGTGTAAATGGTGCATATATGATGATTGATGAAACTCTTTGCATTTCTCTTAATGTGACATGGCATAATTAATTAGGAAAAATTCCTCTTATCATGACACAGTAAGCCTATAATTAATTGCTATCAGTTTGTCAATCTTTTATCAGTATGTTTATGTGCTGGAATATCCCTTACATAGCCAACAAACCTCCGTACAGGGTTTTGACGTATTGAGTTTTAACGTATATCAGTCCGATGGCGGTCCATGCTTTGACAAACAAAAAAAGAACAGATTGCCTACGAAGGTTTGGGGCCCCTGTGCTTATCGTAATCAATGGAATATCATCTTTTGTCAGGGCATTATGAATGCGGAATTCGCTGAATGCATGTCACAATTCTTGTCCCACATAAAGCAATTTGTTTTGATGCACAAAGTGGGTACTGAAATAGATATGTGTTATGAAAGTAAGAGGGATGAATGAGCCATCTTTATTTCGTACTGCGACCCACAAACTTATGGCAATTTGTTTGCCATGGTAAACAAATAGGCTAAGCCTCTGTCTTCTACAACTCCGGCTGAGAGATTAGATTCAAAGTGTGGAAAACACACTTTGACACCTACACTGTATCACAGTTTTCATAAGCACCTATATAACCAGTGCTCTCTGCTCATATCCTCATTCAATTTCTCTCAGCATTCTATGCTGCCGGCATTGAGAGTTTAAATACTAGTGCTAGTAGAATTATGTTTTACTAGTAATATATATTTCAGTGAAATATTAGTTTCAATTTGTTCAGCTCATGGAAGGAATTGCATGGTAATCCTGAGGAAGGAACTCCAGATGCAGTTAAATGTGTAAGTATTTTTGTTTCTGAGCCACTTAAATGGTTAGTGGGAAGAAACTTTACCATGCTTTCCAAGTTACTAGCGGGATAGCTGAAAGTATGGCCAAATATTTCAGTGTAAGTATTACTTGTTTCTGAGCCACTTAAATGGTTAGTGGAAAGAAACTTTTCCATGCATTCCAAGTTACTAGCGGGGTAGCTGGAAGTATGGCCAAATATACACGGTCTTGATTCGGCGCCACTTAAACGGTTAGTGGGAAGAAACTTTACCATGCGTTCCAAGTTACTAACGGGGTAGCTGGAAGTATGGCCAAATATTGCACGGTCTCAGTCATTTAACGGGCAATGATGAGACTCATGCGACAAGGGGCATGCCACGCCCGCTTTGTCTATATGTGAGTAGTTACAGTTTCTGATTCACTTAATGGGCAGTGGAAAGAAACTTGCCATTAATTCTGAGCTACCACAGGAGTAGCTAGAATATGGTTAACATAGTAGTTCACATTCTCAGCCATTGGATTGGCAATGGTGAGACTTGTTGAATGTGTGTCATGATATCTCACAGGACTTGTAAGTATTCAACTTCAGGGCCACTATATTGTGTACTGAATATATATATCATGATTCTGAGCTATCACTGGAATAGCTAGGAAAGGACACACAGAATGATACATATTCTTAGTCTCAGCCATACAATGAGCAATGGTAAGACTTGGAAGAACATGATTAGTGTTACTTGACATGACTCACAAGTATTCTAGTTTAGAATCACTTGTTTGTCTACCAAAAAATGTATATTTGTATATATGTCATAGTTCTGAGCTACCAACGGAACAGCTAGAATATGATACTCAAACGTGGATCACATTCTTTACCATTCAATGGATAATGGTAAGAATTTAAAAGCATGTGTCATGTTACTTCAGGATATCTGCATTCCATATATATTTCATTTTAGGAATGACTTTATTATTATACACGAAGAAAATAATGATGATGTCATTGTTCTGAGTTACCACCTGAGTGGCTAAAAATGTCATATGCTATAATTCGCACTCTTGGCCATTTAAGCAGTTATGCTAAAAATGGTAGAACATTTAAGCTTCATGAAACTTCAGAGTACAATTGTTGTCTACTGATGACTAGCTTATCATAACTTCTGAGCTATCACCTGAGTAGCTAGAAATGAAACATGGTGTAATGATGGTTCACATTTCTTAGCCATTCATTGGGTAATGGTAAGAATGGTGGAACATGCAACAAGGTACTTCATCATAACTGTAAGTATTTCATTTCCAGAGCCAGATGTACGACTGAAAAAGAAAGAAAAGAAAACACCATGAATTCTGAGCTACCGCTAGAATAGCTAGAATATGATACATAATAGTTTGCATTTCTCAGCCATTCAATGGGCAATGGTGAGACTTATTTGCTTGACAGCTGGGTCTTGGGTCCGCTGTTTGGAGCAAGCAATCGGATCAAGGCTGCAGCCCGGCAAATCCAAATCGAACAGGCAGTTAAATTTGAAGAAGCTGGAATGCTAGGACAGCTGTCCAGCGGGGCATGTATGCACAGAAGTGAAATGAAGCAGCTCAAGTAAAATATTGTAACCTGCCCTCCATTGCATAGCAGCAGGCTACTGTAGCCAGGAGGCTTGTGGGAAATGGATGCCTAAACAACTAGTCACATTCTCAAATGTTTAATGGTGAGGCTTGCAGGACATGCTTCATGATATAAGATTATTAAGTGCCCTATTTCCGAGTCACTTCGGAACATGACATTCTGTTATCATTCTGAGCTACCACCATGGCAGCTAGAACATGTATTGGCTTCAATCAGCATTAAAGCAGTCTTGTATCTTTAGCCATTTGCTGTGAAATAGTGAAGAAACAAGCATGATGCATCATCACCATGGATGAAAGTTCAGATCATTTGTAAGTGTATTCCTGTCTGATTAATAGTGAAAAGAAATTCACCATGTCCTTAGCTACCGCTCAAGCATGGCATCAACAGTCATAGTTCACGAAGACAGCCAGCACAAGCAGTTCAGTTACTTAAGCATTCTGAGTGGATGATAAGTACAAAAAAGCGGAACATGTATATGTAGCAGCAGCATTGTAGCCTGCTAAGATATAATATTCATGACAGACTAGTCATTTTGAAAACTCGCTTCATCTCATTCAGGCATGTAAGGCGAAAGTGGTTGGAATCCAGATCTACCCTGGTGCAAACACCTGATAAAGTCTGCCTATAGATGACTTGCCAGTGTAAGTGAGGTAATACCAGGTATAACAGCTAGTCTGTCACAATTAAAGACAGATCACTTTACAGACTCCTGTTCCTGCCTCCCTGCAGCAGACTACCAACTCTGTGAGGGAGGCAACTTACACACACTTTGTCATGTAATTAGTGCGGCTTTATTGCTAAAGCTTAACAATGGTCTGCTGACTTTGAAAAGGACGACCATATTGAGGTGCGAAGATGCCACAAAAACCAGTCCTTGCATTTGTTATGAGTAAAGCTTACTTACTTAAGAACCAACTAGGTAGCCCTATAGTTAGTGGGCGAGTTTGTGTTTTACGTCCCATCTGCCCCATTGGGGATTATGTAGAGGCCCTAGACCATAGGAGTAACTTTTGATGATCGGAGACTGGCTCATCATCTGGTTTAATAACTTCCACATGAGCTGGAATTCTTTCCGTGCAAGCTCTTGTGTTTCAGGTTGACAAGCTAATCTTTAAACCAAAGTAGGGGGACAGCCATTTCAGCCAGTCATCACCAGTCGCATCTATGACTGTCATCCATAGGGTCATAGACAAATACTTGGGATCAAGAAACATGTCTTCGTCCTGTGACAAGCAAAGCCGTGGCAGTAGTCACTGCTTAATGCCTATTTCGATAGGATTCCAGCAGAGTTTGTTAAGCTCGGATGTCCCATTAAGATAATTCTGTGTGCATCTCTCTCTTGCAGCAAGAACAAAACCTTCATAGTATGGAAACAACATACCCCAAACAAATCAGTCCGATTGCGGCTACATGACAAAATTTGGATACTCCTCATGTAGAAAATAAATAAAATTATCACTTCAACAGTGCTGGTTACCTCAACAAACCCTTTTGTAACGGACCAGTAACCTAGATTTAGTCATTGGAGGGAGAAATGGAGTGGTTGATGTTTTTTGTCATCAGGAAACCTGGTACACCTCTGGTGATAGCGTGCCACACCACTTTACTTAAGTAACTATTATACATTCATACATTCTATAAGCCTTACCTACAAGAAAGACTACAAATGTTCTTTGCAATATATATGGTATATATAGAGGCCTATAGGAAACCCAAAATTGCAGGTTATTCCTAAAAGTATCTCTGTATTACCTGTCTGTGGTAGAGGCTTAGAGAAGCAGTTATATTCCTATCACATGAATGCAGATGGACTGTAAACAAAGAAACACAGCACCTGATTCCTCATATATAGTGATGTGGTTTCGTTTGGATATATCCCTGAATTTAAGACAGATGTGATATTTCTCTTTGGTAATGGGACAGTGAGTGTCCAACATTAGTAGTTCAGATGGCACTATATCCAATGAACTCTTGACAGATTACTGTCAGATAATTCATGCCTTTCTTGCCTAATTCAATCATACATTGAGCATGTTAGGACAATTTAACTCAGGCCTTTACCTGATGGCTTGTGCCCTTTTGCATCATTCCTTAAAGAAGGAGAATGTCCACATTATATATAGTTTTGACAGTCTACTGGACCCATCAGGTATTGTCCGAACATTCTGCGTCCAAAATAAATAATTTTGCAGTTACCACAAGTCAACGCTGCAGGTCTAAAAATGCAATGTAGTATTCATCAGAACATAGTCTAGTGGGGTCTACCCATGACGAGGTATGCTTATTTCCAGTTTGGGATATTCCAAAGTCTTTCCAACTGACGAGCGCAGACTTTTAAACAAGAAACTTGGTTAGTCATATGGGACATTGCAATGCTAATGACCATAATCGACTTGTGTATACATTTAATTTCATTCAATTGAATTACTTTCATTTTATGTTGTGGTAAGGAACCTTGTCTTAGACAGTGGAAACCTCCCACTGTGTCTTTAGCGGTGTTAATTAAAAACACTGGTAATAAGCCTACATTATTGTGCCCATTCTTGTCCAAATAATGTATGTAGTTTCACTTCACATAAACTTGTGAATTATGATTTAATATCCTTTTTCAAACTTTAACATTTTGATGAAGGTCCTGTGAATCAGTCTTTGTGGTGTCTGTTGCCAAATACTGAACCAAAATTAAATATTCCTCTAGAAAACCCGATAGGACATATATTCGATATTTGATAATGAATGATTCAACAAGGCGGTACTGCCAAGTTTGACAAAATTAGCAATAAAGCATAGTCCCAATGCTTACCACGACCCAGTACAGTCATTTGCAGCTTGCATTGCCCCTATAAGGGGTGCCCACATTTTACCTGATGCGGCCTATAATTAGGGTTTTACACCATATTTCACTCTGTCCATTGAAGCTTTGGGCAAAAATTCCATCATGGCACAGGCAATCTCTTACTAATTAGTAGAATGTTTCCAGCCTTTGTTATCTCTCCAAAGATAAGACAAGTAAGGTCCACTGTTTTCTGGACCTGCAAAGGAACATTGCCTTAATGCATATGGCAAACTGGTCAATGGACATAGACCTCATAGCACAGTCTCTTGCGCTTTACTAAACTGACATGGGGCAAAAACTTGGCTGCAAGTCTAGGTTTTGCCAATTGGTAATTATCTTATGATCCTACATGAAAGCTCTTTTGGTTCATAGCTTATCTTTTAGGTGCGCCAGACTTGAATTTATCCATCTCCCACCATTCATTCAATTTGAAAGTTTGGTACATTATTGTTCATTTGGAACCTTCAATGGTTTAATTTATTTGATCCTCACACAATCCACTAAGTGATTAAAAGAAGCCGTTTTGACCGATGAAAATTCTATTTTGAGCACTAGCATTTATGCTCACACAATGGTTACTTCTGGATGTCATTTGACAGTTCCCACCTCCAATCTGGGAATCTTAGCCTATTTGTTTACCATGGCAAACAAATTGCCATAAGTTTGTGGGTCGCAGTACGAAATAAAGTTAAAATCCTCCCTTAACGGGATAGGATTAATCTTTGTGAGTAAAGACCCACAAACTTATGGCACCTGAGGGTCCCACCCTCCTCCCCGCGGTCAAAGGGGTTATGCTTCGAAAAATTTGAATGAGGATATGAGCAGAGAGCACTGGTTATATAGGTGCTTATGAAAACTGTGATACAGTGTAGGTGTCAAAGTGTGTTTTCCACACTTTGAATCTAATCTCTCAGCCGGAGTTGTAGAAGACAGAGGCTTAGCCTATTTGTTTACCATGGCAAACAAATTGCCATAAGTTTGTGGGTCTTTACTCACAAAGATTAATCCTATCCCGTTAAGGGAGGATTTTAAATTTCTATTAGTCGATTAATTTAGCGCAAATGTTTGAGAGAAAGCAGGGTAAATCAATTACTTTTGCTTATTTTAGAACCATTAATCATTAGCTCTTACAGAATAGATATTCATGCTATGTAGGTTTGCCATATTATTTCTCACTATCAATTAGCTCAGCTTGTTAGTGCCTGTTAGGTCGACTGCTGTAGATGACATTTGTGACTGACTTATATATATTGTTTTCAAGATCAGAAGGTCTTCATCAATTAATAGCATTAATCAGTAAAATAAATCGAATTTCCTCAATAAATTGTATAGAAAAGGAATAATTAAGATAAATTAATCAAAACTATTTCAGAAGCTCTGGGTTGTCCAATGTCACTGACCATTGTTTCTGAGCATAATGTCAATGTCGAAATTTAATCTCACCTTTTGTCTGAATCAGTTATGCGGAGGGCACATTAATTACACACTTAATGGGCGATTTGTTCTGACTGCTCGGACCATGTACTCTAGTCAATGAATTGTGCCTTATGTCAGTCCATATTTGTGATTTTGCATAATTTGTAAAAACTATCGAAAAGACAATTGAAGATTAATCATGTTGATGACCTTATTGCTTCAATAACTGAAACGCTTGGCTTTGTGAGTGCACGTAACATTTTCGCTTATTTCTTGTTGTTTCAATTGACCTATAGTTGACCTTGAGGACGGACGACATGGACCTTGCAGGAGACATCATCCAGGCCCTTTGCCTATTCTTGAACATTGACGACCTCCAGGTGGTGGCTGACTTTCCAGATGAGATGTCCACTTTGCAGGAGGTTTTGGTAAAGGTGTGTATTATTTTTGTATTTACATATTTATCAATACTAAAAGGCCAACGTTGATGTTCAGTGGTTCCTGCATTTTAAGGCCCCTTGTTAGGAGAATAACCTTTTCTTATGTGACTGCCTTCCTCCTGCACAGGCTGCACCTTCCCCTGCACTAAGTAGCATTTTTAGTGCATTTTTCTGGCAAAGGTGTTGCCTCTAAATAGCCCACACTGGTGCTGATGGGGGCGTAAAACACAAACTCACTCACTCACTCACTTCTGGCAAAGGAGAGAATGTATATGTATAGGTCAGATCAGATCAGGCAGATTTTTTAATTGTAGCTCATATCAAATCATTATTTATAATATTATCAATATTTTGTAATAGAAGCTGCAGGACCTCCTCAAAAGCAATATTATGCCGCTGTCGAGGAGGCCCTGTCGTTTACTTCTTTCGCAAAATATTGGTACAGAGGCTCGTAACATAAAATAATCTATAGATATACATACTGACATCACACGAGACACGGCCTTTTTAACTGCAGAAGCGGTAGTCTTATGACACAGGACCACTGTTACACCATTAGGGGGCCGTTCAAAGAGGCAGACACACAGAGCCTTTAAATTGTAGCAAAATGTTTGTTCTGTACCCTTTGTGCTTTGGGAGGGTTTACCTGCAGACAGAGAAATGCCGAAAGAGTTTGTACAGGCAAAACTGAAAGGGGACTAGAGGCCTGTATAGTGGATTAAACTCCAATTACAGGTTTCAAATAGGTGTGTTGGTCGATGTTGCTTTGCATGACCACAGCCCAGGATTTGAATCCTCAGATTCTCGTTCAGATTCTCATTCTGCATTACAGTGTTCCTAATTCCTTTGTCTGTGAGTAATTAACAGGTTCTCTGACTGATGAATATATGTCTGTCGAGTGCATTAACGCATCGCATTATCCCTAATTAACAGAGGTTTTTGCGATAATTGACTTGTTTTCTTGTTGAGGAAATGTCACAGAACAATAACAGACTTTGTCGAAAAACTATCCAGTGAATGTAGTGTACAATACATTGTCTTTCTGCATTGCTTCACATAAAAGTACTCAGTGGTCCAGTGAGCACCACTTGTAAAATGTAAAATAATATAAAAGAGTAATTTTAACTAATATAGATACAGTACATGTGTCTCTTTCAGTAAATTGCTTAGAGCACTGGTGAGAAAATTGGTTATTTGCAGAACTTTTTAATGAGTGTGTCTTAAGGTTTTCCTGAATCAATCTATGCAGTTGTCCAATTTCATACATGTATGTGGTTGTTCAATGTTCATTCAATGCTTTCCGTGCTGTTCCCTATTTGCCATAACCTTCAATTGTATTGTAGCTATAACTGGAAGCAATAAAAAGAACTTGCTTGCTGTTTTGACATTATGTTTTCCCACACTGTCTTGTTTTGAGTCTTTTAATTAATCTTAATACCTTATACAAGTGTTTAGTGTGTTTTTCTAGGTTGATGAGTTTCATGCTGTGAGGCAGAAATTGACAGCTGAGATGGCAGACCACAGTAACTTGATACGGAGCTTGGTGGTACGAGCAGAAGATGCCAGGCTGATGGGAGACATGTGAGTAGGCCTATCAGCTTCTTGTCAAAGCATGTCAACTGTTGACATTCTTTTTGTGTACATTTTGTGCATGGTTTCATGTTTCATTGCTAATTCCAATCTGAAGGCGACTATTCCTTCTGTGATGCGGCGTGCTGTGTTCTCTGTGCTCTCAATGCTTGGGTTTATGTCTGTAGAAATGCCTCATGATGGTATAACTCAATCGCACAATCTTTTGTCCACAAAGGTTTACTATACTGCAATTAACTCAGATGAATGTGTAATGTACAATCATGCAATATCCCATCTGTCATTACATTGTAATGAAAATTTAATGTTTTCGTTTTGAATGTTTTAATGTCTAGCTGTGTTTTTATCCTCACTACTTACTCTCCGAATAATGTTATCTGATGGCCAGTTTTTAAAAAAGTGACTCATTTATTAGTTACAAATGATTCTTACTCTCAGAAATTATTGTTTTTTGGGTAAAGTGACCAATTATAATCATGACCATTTTTTCATCCAAGTTTTTCTTTGTGCATTATGTGCGTATTATATGTTCAATGTGTACATATTATGTGTAAAGTGGTGAAATTTCCATTGCTGAACAAATTGTTAGTTCTTTGTGAGTCTCCTTTTGTCTGTCTCTTTTTACTGCAGTGAATAAATGTGGGATTTTATCAAATATTTCTTCAAACTTTCAGGAGCGGTATGAAGAAAGGCTACATGGAGCTGTATGACCTAAATCGAGATCTTATTAATGGCTACAAAATAAGAAACAACAACCACACAGAGTTGCTGAAGAACCTGAAAGTTGTCAATCAAGTCATCCAAAGAGCTGGCCGATTAAGAAGTGAGTAAAAACAGATTGATAGTTGTTTTTGTAGTGTCCTTTGGAAAGAGGACACTGCTAAATTCCCGCCATCCTGTTTATCCCTTGAGGAGACACCTTTCTACAGGCTGACCAATGGGAATTGTGACATTTTGCTCTCCCGTTATTCCCAAATAACAGAATGGTCTTCCCAAGCAGGCTATCATCAAGTGACGAAGAATAGCAAAATTAAAACATCCTACAACTTTGATTTCAAGCAAAGCAGAAGAGTAAATGGTTGTTATATTTTCTATGTCACACATGATGTGGTTGATAGGTGCCCCAATTATGTTGCTTTGCATAACAGATGCTTTTTGTTGTGTCAGGGAGAACTTATTTGTTTGCTTGGGGTTTTCAGTGCACTCCCCCAAAATTTTACAACAACCACAATGGCCCAGGCTTTGAATCCTCTGAATCTTGTTATCTGATTTTGTTGATAATTTCAGTCATGGGAATTACAGGATTATTTTGCTTTTGATGAAAAGCTCATTTGATAAAATATGGACGGTTGTTGGCTAACAAAAATAGCTACGAAACAAGAAAAGTACATCACAGGTTTCAGCCTAAAAACAGATAACCTGTGCATGATTCAAACAAAATCTCAAATTCCATTGACAGCCTGTGAAAATGTCAAGAATTGGATTAATGATTGGGGCTTTATGTCCTGTATTTATGCATTTGCTAGGCTAATAGAACAGGAGGATAAGTCCTGGATGACTCTGCAATGACGCTAAGGATGATTAAAACAGGCTATCCAACATTTATAAGTCTAGGTAACCCGAGCAGAACGGGAATCGAGCCCAAGACACAGCGACTGGCAGCCAGTGCCCTACCAAAAATGAGGAGTTATAACCCCCCCCCCCTCCTCCTGTAAACATTTAAAGTTTAAGAAAAGTTTACTTATTACCACATTATTTATTATATATTATAACAGTTGTAATTCAAAATGCCTTCAACCGACACAAAGCATGCACCAGCTGAGAGGACTGGGCCTTTATAATTTTTAACTCCTGCTTTTACAGTTGCCCTGTGCACAAAAGCTTGCGTAAAAGTGACCTAATATGCTCAGTTATTACCTCCATTGCACAATGCCACTTCAAATTACTCAGTTCAGGTTCAAATTACTTAATTATACACTGACTCATTGGACTGTTTTAAAGCAAAATTTGCAGTAGTTATCCTTCATGTGATACCTGAACAATTTAGAAAATTGAGATTGCCTATTTTAAAAAATCATAAGATTATGTTACTTTAATCATGTTAATGAGCTGTCTCAGAGAAAATCATGCAAAATCAAGAGATCTTGATTGATGACCGACTCGGAATTGGCTGAAACTTTCCACATACCAAGGTTTGGGTCTTAAACGAAGCAACTCATGGTCAAAAGCCCCACTTTCATTTTTTAAGGTTGTGCCACAGCATCTTGAAAAAAAGATGTTTTTCACTTAAATTTGACTAAAAATTCACTCCGAGCGCCCATGAAATTGCATGTTTTTAAAGCCTCATTAAATCTGATAAACTGCAAATATAGTCATGTAAGTTTAAAAAGTTTGTCATTTGGAACCTTAATAATGCAAAAAATTCTTTAAATAAATTTTGACATCATTCATCTGTTTTTGGCAGCTTGCCAAAAATTTGTCTTTGAAGGATTTTTGAAAATTGTGAAAAACACACTATGTTTAAGGGGGCTGTTCTCAATGCGCGACGCCTTTAGAAACCTGATTTTAAAAAAATAGGAATGCAGAACACTTGAATTTTACTAAATGGGTGTCCGTTCCGTGGGATATTTTGTTGTAAAGTTGCAATAGGTGGCGCTAATTTTCGAATTTTTCATTAAAATGTGAAAAACTACGAAGTTCAACAGCATCTACTTAAAAGCCAGATATGAAAATTTTTGGTTTAAACCACATTTTTTGGGTGAGAGAATTGCAATATGTCATTTTCTACGACACTTCAACCCAATCCAAGACGGCAGTTGAGCTGGAATTCAAAATGGCCGCCAAAAAGTAAATTGTATTCAACTTTGCTTCAAATTGGGATAGAGCGGCACTATTTTGGCTTCAAAGATGGGTTTAGGGACCGGAGAAAGTCAGTTATGATATCAATTTTCATTTTAAATCCAGCCGATCCAAGTTGGCATCCAAAATGGAATTCAAAATGGCTGCCGAAAGGTAAATATTACCTCTTTTCACTCATAAATGGGATTGATCGCCTCTGTTTAGGCCGAAACATGGGTTTTTGGGGTCTGAGAATTCCATTATGATATCCAGTATAGTCCATTTACATTTTCCTACCAAGATGGTGTCCAAGCTGCAATTCAAAATGGCCGCCAAAGGTGTATTTCACCTATTTTTGCTCCTAATTGGGATTGATCACCACTCTTTTGGCCCAAACATGGGTTTCGGGGGTCTTAGAATTCAATTATGATATCCAGTATAGTCCATTTACATTTTCATAACAACACAGTGTCCAAGCTGCAATTCAAAATGGCCGCCAAAGGTGTATTTCACCTATTTTAGCTCCTAATTGGGATTATTCACCACAGTTTGGGCCCAAACATGGGTTTTTGGGGTCTCTGAGAATTTGATTATGATATCCATTATAGTCCATTTACATTTTCCTACCAAGGGGGTGTCCAAGCTGCAATTCAAAATGGCCACCAAAGGTGTATTTCACCTATTTTTGCTCCTAATTGGGATTGATCACCACTATTTTGGCCAAAAAATGGGTTTCGGGGGTCTTAGAATTCAATTATGATATCCAGTACAGTCCATTTACATTTTCCTACCAAGATGGTGTCCAAGCTCAAGCTGCAATTCAAAATGGCCGCCAAAGGCGTATTTGACATGTTTTTGCTCCTAATTGGGATTGATCACCACTATTTTGGCCCAAACATGGGTTTCGGGGGTCTTAGAATTCAATTATGATATCCAGTATAGTCCATTTACATTTTCCTACCAAGATGGTGTCCAAGCTGCAATTCAAAATGGCCACCAAAGGTGTATTTCACCTATTTTAGCTCCTAATTGGGATTGATCACCACAGTTTGGGCCCAAACATGGGTTTTTGGGGTATTAGAATTCCATTATGATATCCAGTATAGTCCATTTACATTTTCCTAACAAGATAGTGTCCAGGCAGTAATTCAAAATGGCCGCTAAAGGTGTATTTCACCAATTTTAGCTCCTAATTAGGGATTGATCGCCACAGTTTGGGCCCAAACATGGGTTTTGGGGTCTCTGAGAATTTGATTATGATATCCATTTTCATTTCATTTAATCCAAGTTGACGTTCTAATCTGGAATTCGAAATGACCACCACAGGTATACTTCACATATTTTTGCTCATAATTTGGATGGAACTGCCCTATGAGGGTCCAAACATGGGTTTTTGGGGTCTGAGAATTCGATTATGATATTCGTCTTCGTGTCTGAGGTCGCCTCATGCCTTTTTTCATGATGCAGATTTGTCAAGTGTAAACATTGAAAGTATGAAAGTAGTTATGGTCCCTAAAACATTTCACATGCAAAATGACAACTCATAGTATTACTTGCAAGTGGTTACACTAGTCAAAATGATACCCTGCCAAGAATTTCATGTCTCTCCTCTTGAATATAAGATTGTAATTGGCCAAAATCATCTTAGATTGCATGCAGCCTTTGACATCCAAAACACATTTGTTTTGCAAAAACCGGATAGTGGTGTTTTGCAAAAACCGGATGGTGGTGGTAGTTTTGGGGGTATATTTTACCTGCTTCGGTCGAAATATGGGTTTTTGGGGTCTGAGAATTTGAATTATGTTATCAATATTCATTTTCTTCCATCCGATCCAAGATGGTGTCCAAGCTTAAACCAAAATGGTTCTCCTATTTTTGCTCCTAATTGGGATCGATCTGCGCTGTTCAGGTCCAAACATGGGGATCTGAGAAGTCAATTATGCAGTCCATTTTTTCTTTGACTACTCCCAATCACCCCAATCTAAGTTATCATCCACAACAGAATTCAAATGTGAAAAAGCTGCTGCAGAATAATATTTATGTTTATCAGTTTGCTCCCAATTGAGATGTAGTTGCATTATTTTGCGTGCCTAACATGGATTTTTTTGGTCTTACTATTTAATTTTGACAATCATGCTCTTTTCCCTATAACCTGATCCAAGATAGTGCTAAGGTAGAATTCAGAATTGCCACTTATACATGTAGTAAATTTTACCTACTTGGGATATAACTTTTCTTGCCTCCGGAAGTTTGAGGTATGGGAATTCAATTTGTGACCATTTCTGGCACCTGTATAGCATGTCTAATTAGTTAATCAGTTTGTACTTTTGGTTGTAAAATTGTAACATTCCAGGCCCTGTCCAAAAACCATGTTGGACTTGGGTTTCAGTAAAGTTGGAACTGAATGCTCTGTTTGACTCCAAAATAGGAGCTCTAGCCCTATTAATGGTAAATATAGTTTTCTTTAGCTTTTTTTGGGATCTACCTAAAAAAAAGTCAGCACAGATATGCTAAATTTGGATTGGGTTGACACATTATTAAATTCACTGATACTAAATTCTACTTTTATATTTAGAAATATTGTTTGTTCCTCTGCCTGGTAGCTGGCAGGGCAGTCTGGAGTTTGTTTATGTCCAACTCCTCCCTCTTCGGAGTCCAGGGAGAACCAAATTACTACTACTACTACTACCTACCATCCCACCATCCGGTTTTTGCAAAACGCCACTATCCGGTTTTTGCAAAACAAATGTGTTTTGGATGTCAAAGGCTGCATGCAATCTGAGATGATTTTGCCAATAACCATCTTATATTCAAGAGGAGGGACATGAAATTCCTTGAGTTCCTCCCTGGCCTAATGGTTAAGAGTGCTTGTTTGCACAACCACTGGCTCTGAGGGCGTGGGTTTGAATCCCACCCCGGAACTCAATTTAGTCCGAGCCCATGGGACATTAAATGGAGGCGGGTTGTATCCAGTGATCTATGCTGGGGCAACTGAAAGACCCTGGGCATCCCTGAATTAATAGGGCATGTACCAGACTCACAGTCTTCTCATCTCATCATCATACGGCGATCGCCTGCCTCGATATAGCCCACTAAGGTGCTGCAGAGGCGTAAAACACAAACAAGCAAACAAAAACAAAACATGAAATTCAAGGTAGGGTATCATTATGACTAGTGTAACCACTGTTCGAGTTGTCATTTTGCCTGTGAAATGTTTTATGGACCATAAAACTTTCATGCTTTCATTGTTTACACTTGACGAAGCTGCATCATGACAAAAGGCAAAAATAAGCGAAATATACCTGTGGTGGTCATTTTGAATTCCAGATTTGAACGTCAACTTGGATTAAATGAAATGAAAATGGATATCATAATCAAATTCTCAGAGACCCAAAAAACCCATGTTTGTCCCAAACAGTGGCGATCAGTCCCGAAAAGGAGCGAAAATTGGTGAAATACACCTTTGATACACCTTTGGGGGCCATTTTGAATTGCAGCTTGGACACTGTGTTGTTATGAAAATGTAAATGGACTATACTGGATATCATAATTGAATTCTAAGACCCCCGAAACCCATGTTTGGGCCAAAAGAGTGGTGATCAATCCCAATTAGGAGCAAAAATAGGTGAAATACACCTTTGGCGGCCATTTTGAATTGCAGCTTGGACACCATCTTGGTAAGAAAATGTAAATGGACTATACTGGATATCATAATGGAATTCTCAGACCCCAAAAGCCCATGTTTAGGCCTAAACAATGGCAATCAATCCCATTTATGAGTGAAAAGAGGTAATATTTACCTTTCGGCAGCCATTTTGAATTCCAATTTGGATGCCAACTTGGATCGGCTGGATGTAAAATGAAAATTGATATCATAACTGACTTTCTCCGGTCCCTAAACCCATCTTTGAAGCCAAAATAGTGCCGCTCTATCCCAATTTCGAGCAAAGTTGAATACAATTTACTTTTTGGCGGCCATTTTGAATTCCAGCTCAACTGCCATCTTGGATTGGGTTGAAGTGTCATAGAAAATGACATATTGCAATTCTCTCACCCAAAAAATGTGGTTTAAACCAAAAAATTTCATATCTGGCTTTTAAGTAGATGCTGTTGAACTTCGTAGTTTTTCACATTTTAATGAAAAATTCGAAAATTAGCACCACCTATTGCAACTTTACAACAAAATATCCCACGGAACGGACACCCATTTAGTAAAATTCAAGTGTTCTGCATTCCTATTTTTTTTAAATCAGGTTTCTAAAGGCGTCGCGCATTGAGAACAGCCCCCTTAAACATAGGGTGTTTTTCACAATTTTCAAAAATCCATCGAAGACAAATTTTTGGCAAGCTGCCAAAAACAGATGAATGATGTCAAAATTTATTTAAAGAATTTTTTGCATTTTTAAGGTTCCAAATGACAAACTTTTTAAACTTACATGATTATATTTGCAGTTTATCAGATTTAATGAGGCTTTAAAAACATGCAATTTCGTGGGCGCTCGGAGTGAATTTTTAGTCAATTTTAAGTGAAAAACATCTTTTTTTCAAGATGCTGTGGCACAACCTTAAAAAATGAAATTTGGACTTTTGACCATGAGTTGCTTCGTTTAAGACCCAAACCTTGGTATGTGGAAAGTTTCAGCCAATTCTGAGACGGTCATCAATCACGCTCTGCATGATTTTCTCTGAGACAGCTCATTAATAATGTAATGAAGAGATCTATATTACTTGATAGGTCATTACCGGAAGTATTAAACGGTGTGACTGATAATTATGCAAGTTATTGAGCGTCTTTCATAATTATTAATGACATAATCTATGGCTAAAATTTCACAATTTCAGGTTAATTAATCATTCATGTAATACACAAATAAAAAATGTGGATAACAATTGAGTTTGAAATAGTAGGTCATGTATTTAATTGATAATACATTATAATACAAATATTATTAAGTGTCTTTCGTAAATACATTAATTAAAATGTGCATTGTCATTATAATTTTTCTTATGAAATTTATTGACTTTTTTATATCAGATGTATCAAATTTCTGATTGTCTTGCTTCTCTCTGAGCAATCAAATATTGAAATCTGGCACTCCTTGCTTCTAGAGATTTTTGGGGGATTTTGTTCTGATCAAATGACACTTTAAGAATAATGAAATATGATTAGTTCCAAGATTTAAATTCGATTAACTTTCTGGACAGACTGGTTTCTGTTTTGTTAGATTTTTCCTGCTAAATGCACATCATTACTTAATGTTGTCTCTTTGCTTTCATCCCAGATCTTCTGTCATCTTTTTATTTGCCATCTATAGCTATTTTTCGTCTGCCATATTCTCTTGTCTGCCATTTTTTTTATTTGTCTCTCATCTTTTAGTTCAGCGAGGTCATTTACCAAAAAAAAACTGAAAAAACCCGTGTTAGACCTTAGACGCAATTTTCCTCCTGTTGCACAGGTGCATGACACCTCGTTAACTATTTACATAATCATTGTCTTGATTGATTTTATTTGATTCTACAACATTAACAGTGTATACTTTGGAAACAAAGATGTATAAGGAATCAAGTAAATATAATATGACTGAGATGAAATTGTACAATGATATTACAGCGAAAATCTTTGATATAGAATTAAAGTGGACTGTGGCACTGTGAAAATGGCACTTTGTGACTCATGATAGCCGATGAAGTGTCATCTTCTCTACTTTCAACATGGGAAACATAGAGGCTGATTGATTAGTCATGATCAAGAGTAAGCCATTTAACTTCTCATAACAAATTTTAGAGTGAATATCAGATACATGATCCTTTCGTTTGGCTGTCACCAACAAGTGGGATTAGTCTCCTTCAATCAAATTAACATTGAAAGTATTGGGTTTGATCATGACAAATCACCAGCATGATGACACACGAAGTGCCATTTTCACTGTGCCACAGTCCACTTTAATTCTATATCAAAGTGTTTCGCTGTAAATGAAGTTTGGATAGCCCACAAAAGTTTGGAAACTTATTTCTATCGGGGTCCAGTCAGTGACAACACAAAATGTTGCAGCAATACAGGAGTTAGATGATAGTCATAGTCACTGACTCTGTTTTGAAAGTAAGAAATGGATGGTGAATGATTGGGTCTTTACGTGTGTATTTATTGAGTATAGAGCAGGCTAAGTAGGCAAGAGGAGGACACAATAATGAAGTGAAGGATGATTGAAACTGCTGTCCAGCTGCTGTCCAATATTATATTTGTCAAGGTGACCCAACCAGAGTTTGAATTGCACCCGGGGCCAAGTAATTGAAAGCTAAGTCTGAACAACCAACTGAGTTGATTAAAGTAGGGGAAAAGTTTGTATGCCTCAGAATGTTGGGTCTTTACTTTTCCTTCTGTGTCTTCCACCTAATTTAAATGTTTAATTAGTCTATCAGGTGTGTAAATACAGGACATAGAGACCAATCATCCATCCATATATTTCCTTTTTCTGCCAACAATTAGACGTTGCATTTTTGTCCATATGATTGAGTAGGAAATCAGAGGACATAATCTGAAATAATTTACAAATGTAAAATTCACCTGATTTCTTTATTTCATTTGGGCATAATATTAATTAATATGATATTGTTTATTTTTCAGTGGGAAAATATAAGACAGCAGCCATCACAGCATGTAGGCAAGCCATTAAAAGCAATAATGCTAATTCTCTCTTCAAAATTATCAAAACTGGAGCTACATAATGATTTCCTGTTGTAATTATCATGACTTATTGTCAAAATCTTGGTGGAATTTATGAATTTGTTTTAATTGTAAAACGTCGTTCGCTAAGTCAATCATTGTCTTTTGATATCAGCCTTTTTTTTTAATGCGAGTTAGGTTTGCTGATGCTTTGGTTTTTCTCTCTTACAATCACATTATGAGACTAATAGACTATTGTTCATTAAATTTTTGGAAAAGAAAGAGAACAAAAATATTTTTCTTGAGCAGCAGCTGCTTATGTCAAGCTGGTGATTGCAATTTTCCATAATTGCAATGACACATGTGTAGGAATCTGCAAATAAAGATCTATTCTTGAGGCGTTTTGCTATTTGTTATAACAGAATTTTCTTAACTCTGGGCCCTTTGTTATGTAAATTTCCTTATACAATGTGCAATATGTAAAAGTAAAATTTTAAACTCCTCAGAGGTCAGTCTTTATGTAAACCAGGATGGTCTGATAATTTTTGGGACAACCGTAAACTGTACAACAGATATAAATCTTTCAAGGCAATTGCTTTATTTTTAAGGTATTTGACTGTCCAAATAACTGACTTTGTTGAAATAGGGTTTTTCTGATTCCCATATTGTTTTCTTCTAACTTCCGTTTTCTACAATGGGATTACTGAAAACAGTGCAACTCTCTCCATTCCACCAATAATATGCTTTTGAGCAATTGAGTACCTCTTTCTTTGAAATGGACAATCCAATTTATTTACAAACGGACACACGGACGTTGTGTTGCACATATTTCATTCAAATTTTGCCTGTTATCTTATTTTTTCATGCAGATGGGAATGACAATGTCCGTCCGTGTGTCCGTACGTCCGTACGCCCGTGTGTCCTCAATGCCTCAATGTGCTGGGGATTTCGTCAAGCATAACTCACTTTGTGTTGCTCATATTTCATTCAAATTTTGCCTGTTATCTTATTTTGTCATGCAGATGGGAATGACAAGTCCGTGCGTCCGTACGGACACACGGACGTATGGATGTACGGACACACGGACGGACGGACGGACACACGGACGTTGTGTTGCTCATATTTCATTCAAATTTTGCCTGTTATCTTATTTTGTCATGCAGATGGGAATGACAATGTCCGTCCGTGTGTCCGTACGTCCGTACGCCCGTGTGTCCGTACGTCCGTGTGTCCGTACTGGTTATCTGACAGATATTCCGTACTGACGCACGGACTTGTCATTCCCATCTGCATGATCCGTACTGGATTCACGGACGTACGGACACACGGGCGTACGGACACACGGACAGAAGGATGGACGGACGGACGCACGGACATACGGACACATGGACGGACGGACGGACGTACGGACACACGGACGGACGGACGTACGGACACACGGACGGACGGACCGACCGACACACCGAACAACAACAACACGGACCCACGGCGGACGGACACACGGACACATGGACGCACGGACGCACGGACGGACACACGGACGGACACATTGATCCGAATGGTCTCAATGGCTTCACATACAGCCAGCGGGGTTTACGTGCTTGCACGGTATTTTTTTTACTGGAGGTTTATTTTTATTGTGGGATATAAATAAAACTCAATGGGAGTGTGGTTCACAGCAATGAACCTCACTCATGTCAGCTCTGCTGCAGAATAAACACTCGTCCTTCGGACTCGTGTTGTATTCTTACGCGACCAGACATTCATGAGGTTCTTGACCTACTTTCTTTCGTTTTCACTTGACCTACTTTCTTTCGTTTTCATTAAATATGACCATGTATGTTTTGTATGAATTTCCGTCCAATTTGTATCACTGAATAAAAATATCCTCATATCGAAATCATGAAATCCGTTTGCCGTTTTTATATTTTTCAGGTCATGATAGACATCTGCATTACGAAATATAATTGAATCTAATTCAGGTAATAGCTTATTGTGTGGCTTGATGGTTATGGCCTGCTTTCTGTTTAGTCAGTTAGTTCTTGGACTTCTTGTCTCGACCATCCTTCACCTCATTGACGTGTCCTCCTGTCGTAATTAGCCTACCAAGTGCAAAAATACAGGACATAAAACCCCATCCATCCATCCATCATTCTTGTCTTGAGCTAGACTGAGGGTAAAGATCCAACCCGGAACCTGTGTGTTAGTGCAGTTAAGGATGGATGATTGGGGCTTTACGTCCTGTATTTATGCACTTGGTAGGCTAATTAGGACAGGAGGAGGACACGGCAATGAGGTGAATGATGATTGAAACAGCTGTCCAACATAGGCCCAGGTGACGTGCAGTAAGGGAAAATAATACAGAGGACAAGGAGCAACGGCAAACTCAAAAGTCGAGTTGGGAAGTTCGATACGTGTCAGTCGATCTTTGTGATGTATTCGAAGTACACATTCTGCCAAATTCTAGCAGAACTGCACTGAATGGGAAAGCTGGAGAGGTCTATAATTTCTTCCGGCACTGCTACAAAAATCTCCGAGGAGTATATAATTTCTTTCTGCAGTTCTGCAAAAAACTGCAGAATTCTGTAGAAAACTGCAGAATTCTGCAGGATACTGCAGAATTCTGCAATTCTGCAAAAAACTGCAGAATTCTGCAAAAAACTGCAGAATTCTGCAGATTCAAAAAAATCTGCAAAAAAACTGCAGAATTCTGCAGAAAACTGCAGAATTCTGCAGTTCTGCAAAAAACTGCAGAATCTGCAGGAAGCTTCAGAATTCTGCAGTTCTGCTGCTCCCCGCATGATTTCTGAACCTCTGTTACTTCCTCCAGTGTATTATTGCATCTGTACAGTTCAGACCTCTTTGACATTGAGCTTGACGCTACCAAGGAAACATTGATTTGGGGGTTGGGTTGGGGGGTTGTGATTTGGGGGGGTCGCGGTTTTGGTAGTCCTCTGTCACTCCAGCGTTTCTGAAAAGCTTCTGCAGCAAAATCTGTAATTCGGTAGGAGATATGCAGACTGGGAGGTTTTATGCAGTTCTGTAGAAAACTGCAGAATTCTGCAGAAAGCTGCAGAATTCTGCAGGAAGCAGAATTCTGCAGTTTCAAAAAAATCTGCAAAAAACTGCAGAATTATTCAGAAAACTGCAGAATTCTGCAGTTCTGCAAAAAACTGCAGAATTCTGCAAAAAACTGCAGAATTCTGCAGTTTCAAAAAAATCTGCAGGAAGCTTCAGAATTCTGCAGTTTCAAAAAAATCTGCAGGAAGCTTCAGAATTCTGCAGTTCTGCTACTCCCTGCCACCAGTGTATTGCATCTGTACAGTTCAGACCTCTTTGACATTGAGCTTGCCACTACCAAGGAAACATTGATTTGGGGGGTTGGTTTGGGGGTCGGGGTCACTGCAGCGTTTCTGAAAAGTTTCTGCAGCAAAATCTGTAATTCTGTAGGCGATATGCAGCCTGGGAGGTTTTATGCAGTTCTGTAAAAAAACTGCAGAATTCTGCAGAAAACTGCAGAATTCTGCAGTTTCAAAAAAATCTGCAGGAAGCTTCAGAATTCTGCAGTTCTGCTGCTCCCTGCCGCCAGTGTATTGCATCTGTACAGTTCAGACCTCTTTGACATTGAGCTTGCCGCTACCAAGGAAACATTGATTTGGGGGGTTGGTTTGGGGGGTTGTGATTTGGGGGTCGGGGTTTTGGTAGTCCTCTGTCACTGCAGCATTTCTGAAAAGTTTCTGCAGCAAAATCTTTAATTCTGTAGGAGATATGCAGCCTGGGAGATTTTATACAGTTCTGTAAAAAACTGCAGAATTCTGCAGAAAACTACAGAATTCTGCAGAAAACTGCAGAATTCTGCAGTTTCAAAAAAATCTGCAAAAAACTGCAGAATTCTGCAGGAAGCTGCAGAATTCTGCAGTTCTGTTGCAAATTCTGCAGTTCTACCAGGCAGCAGTATGTGGAATGACATTTTTGCGAGCACACTGATCGCCGAAAAAATTGCAAAAAGAAACAACGACGGACAAATACTGACTACTGTATTAAATAGCCCTGCAGAGTACCTGAAACTTTTTTCGGAATGAAATTTGGTTGAGAATTGACCGAGCAGAGAGGCAAAACGTCCATGGAAGTTTAATTTTGACAGAGCACTGTCAGCAGTTTGTGGATTGCCATTTTTGCGAGCACACTGATCGCCGAAAAAAGAGCCGTATGGCAAAAAGAAACAACGACGGACAAAGATTGACTACTGTATTAAATAGCCCTGGTTGCAGAGTACCTGAAACTTTTTTCGGAATGAAATTTGGTTGAGAATTGACCAAGCAGAGAGGCAAAACGTCCATGGAAGTTTAATTTTGACAGAGCACTGTCAGCAGTTTGTGGATTGCCATTTTTGAGAGCACACTGATCGCCGAAAAAAGAGCCGTATGGCAAAAAGAAACAACGACGGACAAAGACTGACTACTTTATTAAATAGCCCTGGTTGCAGAGTACCTGAAACTTTTTTCAGAATGAAATTTGGTTGAGAATTGACCGAGCAGAGAGGCGAAACGTCCATGGAAATTTATTTTGATAGAGTACTGTCAGCAGTTTGTAAAATGACATTTTTGCGATCTGAGTCATCTGACCGATCGCCGAAAAAGGGGCCTTACGGCGAAAAGAAACTACGACGGACAAAGACTGACTACAGTAATCAATAGACCTGGTTGTAGGGTACCTGAAACTTTTTTCTGAATGAATTTTGGTTGAGAATTGGCCGAGCAGAGAGGCAAAACGTCCATGGAAGTTTATTTTGATACAGCAGTTTGTAAAATGAAATTTTTGCGATCCCACTTGTTTTCCTCACAGTCCTCATTCTTGTATAGCAGAACTGCAGAATTCTGCAGAACTTCCTTCAGAACTGCAGAATTTATTACTGAACTGCAGAATTCTGCAGCTTCCTGCAGAATTCTGCAGCTTCCTGCAGCTTCCTGCAGAATTCTGCAGCTTCCTGCAGAATTCTGCAGTTTTCTGCAGAATTCTGCAGAACTGCAGAATTTTTTGCAGAACTGCAGAATTCTGCAGGAAACTGCAGAATTGCAGAATTCTGCAGGAAACTGCAGAATTCTGCAGTTTTATGCAGGTGCAGGAAGAAATTTAAGTGTACTGAAATCTCCCCATTCCCTGCATGAATTCTGTGCATCTTCAGAAATTCTGTGCTTGTGCAGGTCACTGCAGGAGTTCTGCAATTTTTCAAAAATCTGCAACATTCCTGCAAGAATTCTGCAGTAACTAACTGTTCTGTAGGAATTCCGTACTTATTTCTGCAGTTCTTCCATGGCGTTCGCAGAATTCAGACCGTACTGGCCAAGTGCCTTGCCCTGGCCACTACTCAAGAAGCTAGGTTTGTGTTGACATGAGTCGGGTAGGATGTATGCATGTGGGGTTGAGGTGATTCTCCATCTCTGCATGAATTATGCACTTTAGTAATTGCCTGCGGGGTTCTGCAAAACAAATCAATGAATTAAGGCTTCTCTGAGTCTCTGACCTTGCACTTGCCGGTACTGAGGGAGTTCAGTGTAGACATCGAGGCTTCTGCTGCGGAAATTTTGCAGCTTCGATAGTTCCTGTACATAGGATTCCAAAATCTGCAGTTCTTAAGAAATTCTTAGAAATGCAAGAATTCTGAACTTCTGCAAGAATTCCGCAGGAGTCTGATTCTTCTGCAGGTACTCTGTACTTCTTCAATTTCCTGCCGATTTCTAAAAAGCATAGGCCAGCAGAAGTCTGACCTCTCCGACCATGTTCTTAATAGCAATACCGAGGGACCAGAATTTCTGCAGGAGTTACAGAACTGTATAATTCCTGCAAAAGTGCAGAAATTGTGGAGAGTCTTTGCAGTCTAAGTGCATAATTCTGAGATACCATTCCATCCCCAGCACAAGCTCCCGCACTTTCAAATCCCAACCCAATAGTAGGGAGAAAATGGGGGTTCTGGAACACAAAGACTTGCAAAAAATGAGCAACTTTTGTATTACCCTTGGAGGTCTTTGGAGGTCCTCAGCCACAGCTTTTTCCTATAGTAGTCTTCATAACAAGACAAGTTTGGACACAACCTACAAGTGCCAGGTTCTTTGGAATGTGCAACTAAAATGTCCAACTTCCGTTGGAGGCCATGGCCACAGCCCCGCTCCGGAGCGCAGAATGCTCCGGATCACTCCACTCAATATTCCGGAGCACTTCACTCATTTTCACTATATCAAGATGTGTCTCAACATACCCTGTCCCGAGATCTTCTTTGTGACTTTTTTATGGATCTGCCTGACTTTTGGTGGGGAAATTTTTGGCAAGTACTCTGAAGCTTTACACCTGTGAATACAGTGAATTTTGTGAACATAGGAAAAATTCTTCTCTGTGACCTTCGCTCGCAAGGCATATAATCTGGGGCAGAACCCGGGGAAGACCAACTTGGGTCCTCTGTGAGGTTCTGTCAATTTGCTGAAGCCTTGCTGAAGACACTGTGGCCCAGGGGCCAACATTAGCAAACCTGAAAAAGAAATGGCCCCATCCTGAGGGGGGGCATGAATCGAAGTCTTGGTGGCCCTTTCAGAGGTGGGCCCTTTGCCGTGGCCAGTCTGCTTTAATCAATGCACTGAGCCATCTGTGGCCCATCATCATAGCTTTGCTATTGCAGGAGCATTGACAATTTTATATCGTCCCGGGACAGTTTTAGTTTTCGTCAGCAAAACAAACCAGTGTCACAGGCTGACTTTTAGTACATAGTTCCTTAGGCGCGTTAATCTAACTTAGTCTATAAATGCTCTTTGAATGTTAGTGGTTCTATTTGATGTGATTTGTGGATTGACTTATTCCATTAATAAATCTACAATTAAAAGGGCACCTGCAGATTCAGTGTGTGGGTGTAGAGATAATCAATTAGATGAAAGAAGTGGGATCACTTTATGAACAGACTATCTATGTTAACACCAGGCTTGGCCAAAAATATAGGCCCATGTGCACAATATTTGCAGAAACAGGGATCTGTGCACTGTACCAGAAAGAACGAGCTCGAGATATTCAAGTCGAAAAGGGACTTTCCATTCACATTCCATTCACTTTCCATTCACTTTCCATTCACTTTCCATTCACATTCCATTCACATTCCATTCACTTTCCATTCACATTCCATTCACTTTCCATTCACTTTCCATTCACTTTCCATTCACTTTCTTAAAAATATATTTCCTTTGATACCTTACTTCCAGTGATGTCCAGCCTTGTCTAAATTTCTTCTTATAATCCCTCATCTATCATTACATTTTTAGAGATGCTTGCTTGCTTGCAAGCGGCATCTCTATTGTGGGATAGGCTTTGATACTTGTGACAACTGCCTTGGTCATGCTGTTCCATCTCTGCCATTAAAACTTTGCATACAGTCTCAACAGAATTTTATCTTGCGTTGATAAACTTTTGGTGTCTTTCTGAGATGAATAAATTAATAAAGAAAACAAACAGGCTGAGTTTCTGCAGGTTAAAGGTTAATCACCAAAAATAGGTAACAGGCCAGATACCCTCCAGCAGGTCTTAGTGACAAATACCCTTGTGCAGGTCTCACATGCCAGATACCCTTGTGAAGGTGACAGGCAAAGGGGTAGATACTATCATGGGCAGTCTATCTACAAGCATCTCTTAAAGTGCTTGTACATTATTTTTATTTCTACATTGGTCCTTTATCATTTGGCAGTTAGTTACCAAAACTACACTGTAAGACAAGCTGCCAATCTGTTTTAAACAGTGGCTCCTCTCCTCACATAAATGTCCATACCTCTGATATACATATATATATAGATAAATTGTTGATTGCCACATGCTATATTTATAAACATCTGGGCTCCATCTGCAGCTTCACATGAGAATAAGAAATACTTGAATATTTGCGGAATGATTTTGTTAAAGTATGCGTATAATGATATTTAGAAAGAGAAAACAAAAAAGGAGAATCACATTATATTTTTTATGCGATAAAGATAGATATGTCTCCATCAATATCAGATTGCCATCACACCAATGCTAAACTAAATCCCCATACTTTGTCAGATTACCCCCACACAGCTCTTAATATAGACTGTATCCCTTTATTTTGCCATCAATAATAATATGGGATAGCCTAAGCTTGCTTATTGGCCTGAGTTGACATAACATCAGCTCATCTAGTGGCTTAATTTTGAGGAAGGTATAGGTCATGCACGTTTTTATAAGATTTTTAACCTTCAGCAAACTTTTCAAAGAAGGAGTTGTAATCTTGTTTATTTCAAATGTTGTCTGTCTACCAAGTGGGCGTGCAGAGGGCGGATACAATGCCGGATAGATCCCCAGGGATAGATCATTTCCGGTGAGGACTCCGCCACTGTTGGATGTATAAAATTATGTACACACAGTTGTGCCTTTTGATGGTCTGAGTAATAGGTCATCAATACTTTTTGAAAAAAAAATTAATGTTTTGGTTTCCGACCGCAGCCCAGATATTATATCCCACACGGTGCACATGGAATCAGGCTGTTTCTTTTATGGAAAACTTACCCTAATTGACTGGAGTGATTTCAAAAATGATGATTTGCCTAATATCCATTATGCTTGAAATGTATTTGTCTTTGCTGTATTTTTAGATTTCTGCACAACTTAAGATTTACAGTGTCATAGTGCAACCATGTGACAGAACTGTACATGCTGTAGGCCTGGGCCTACATGACTGCCTGTTTGATCAAAACATTGGCTTGGAGAAAGCACATGTTTCAGCAAAAGTCAATTCATGTAAAATCAAATTGCTCGCAGCTATAGAAAACCACTTAGAACTGTGTATGTAACCACTATGGACAAAACCTATGGAAAATGTAACCTTGAAACATCTGTGATATTTCAGTGCTTTTCCTAGCCATTAGCCACATTAGCATTGGCTAATGCATCCTCCATGTGGCTAATGAAAATTCCATATTTTTGCATACAAATTAGCCACACATCCATACATTTCACTGAAAATTTGCCTAGGAAAAGCACTGTATTTCAAAGTTTCAATGTGAGTTGGCAAAAAAATCTGTGTTGACATGGCCATAGGAGAATTTATCTTACCTCTTCTTATGAATCCTATGATTTGTCCTGTTAGCATTTCCAAATAAGATATATCCCATGCAATATATTTATAGTCCATGAACAATTCCATGCAGATAAATGGATGCTCAAATGCTCAAATTAGAAGTTCTTTGGCAAAATGTTTAAAGGGGCCCTGTTACAAAATAGCAAGCTGGATTATCTTGTTTAGCATTCATTGTTTGGCATTGACTGTTTGTTGTAATCACCTTTTTCGAACATCAGTTCGAGTAGAGTGCACCAATGTAACTGTGAATTCCATATATGTGGTTGTGGGACCATGGGTGTGGCAGCATTGACCTTCAATATCCAAGCTAAAATGTGTGTTAGCCATTCAAGTCTCTTATTATATTGCAGCTGTAGGTCAGGGATGGGATGACAAGACTGAGCTAGCACAGCATTTCAAATTCTTGAAGGAACAGAAATTATATTTTTAGAACACAACAGCAAAAAAAAAACAAAGAACAATCCTACAAGCATTTTAAAATCATTGCATGGATTTAGTTCACGCCACAAATTTTTCACACACAATTTGATAAATTTAAGTGGGAGTCTCGTGGGACTGATTTCAATATATTTCCTTTATCAGATCTCTGATTTATCTCGTGTTTCTTGATAGAAATAAAAGCCATTTATCCCATGAATGAATCATAAAATTATATTATTCCAGAAATCTCTCTGAAAAGGGTTATTTGCTTGTGTGGTTCAGTTCAGAACATTTGGTGAGAAAGGCCTGGCACTGCTGGCAGTGTCAAGTAAAAGCTATATGTGTAACTTGACCACTTCTACACAGAGGATCATATTTTATAGAACCATGAGTAAATGGTTGGTTATTCAATTTTTTGGGGCTTTGTGGTAAATCCATCCTGTATCCATTAACAAACAATTGTGAAATTAGGGTATTTTGATCAGATCACATAGCGACTGAGGATATTTTCTACGAATATACATGTTAAAATTAAGATAATTATTAATGTAATAATTTTTCTTGAAATATGACCAATGCATCTTCTTGCATTAAAAGAGGCTTTGTCAGTTGTACAAAGAGAAGCACAGCTGCACGGACTTTTTCTGAGTAAAAGGGGCTGAGACTGAGAGTATACTGTCATTGAGTGTATACTGTCATTGTACAGATTTGTAGAGGTCATTCAGTACGCAAGAGGGAATGTTATATGATTAATCACCTGAGGGCTTTAGCCCGAGGCGTCATAAACATATTCCCAATCCTTTGGTGAATAACCAGCTTATACCACGAGACAAACACTCAAACGGTGAAACCTGAGACGATAAGTGGACTAGAATATGGGACTTACTGCAGTGAAACACCGCCCTGCCAAGACAACCCCTGCTCAGTGCCCACACAGGCTGCAAAAGTGACTATCCTGGTTAAAAAATGCATATTCATGAGCTGCTGCTCATTGCTACCATATAAAATTTGTGGTTTTCAAAATGGTGTAAACTACTTTCTAATGGCAGTTTATCTCACAATCTGCTCTCCAATACCCAAATTAGCCCATCTGTTATCCATTGAGGGGTTGCTATTTTTGTGGTTAGCAAGTTTAAGGATTCAAAATGACCTCCCTATAAAGATTCCTTGTCATCAACTTGGAAGGTCACATAAATTATACCCTTAGGGTTTCTTCATTCCGTCAGCGGATTGGCTGAGAAGCCAACTGGGTCAAAGCCTGGAATAGTTGCTGAGACTGGCTGTGTGGGCAGTGTTACTGCCTGGGAGTATGTGAATTAAACACAGGCTTGTGATTGGCTGACAGAGGTATCAAATGGTAAAAGTACAGATAAATAGCTATCAATATGGACAGATTCGTACAACAAAATAGCTACTGAATGCCGAGGGTTTTCTGTAGCGCATCCCTTTTTTGGCTCTGTAAGTTTGGGCCATGATGCAAATTTGTTTGAGGTTGGTCGACATGTTCGACATAGGTGTGGAAATCCCAGCCTAATAGGCTGTAGCTATTATACCTAACCCACTATACACTGTACTATATTGTAGACACCAGCTGACTTAAATCAAATATATATCGGTTTTTACCCCCTTTACACACACCTTATAGATCTGCAGTGAATTCACACAATAACTCCTGCAGTAACTTTTTGCAATCTACTAGATAAATATATATGCCTTGCATTAGTGACAAACCTTGACAGTTCATAATACCATTCATTGTGATATGCACATCTGGTGTCAGTCCCTTTTGTGATGACTGCCTAAGAAGTAGTTCAATGACAGAACACGATACAACATTAGCAAATACCGTATATGGGGAAACAAACAAAAGTGAGTAGTTCGATGATATCAGCACCAAAAATAATGAGCAAGCACTTCAAGAGATGGTTGTAGATAGACTGCCCATGATAGTATATATATATATGTGTAGTTTGTGTACCCCTTTACCTGTCACCTGCACAAGGGTATCTGGCATGTGAGACCTGCACAAGGGTATTTGTCAGTAAGACCTGCTGGAGGGTATCTCGCCTGTGACCTACTTTTGGTGATTGACCTTTGACCTGAAGAAACTCGGCCTGCTTGTTTTCTTTATTAATTTCTTCATCTCAGAAAGACACCAAAAGTTTATCAACGCAAGATAAAATTCTATTGAGACACTATGCAAAGTTTTAATGAAAACAGCATGACCACAGCAGTTGTAATAAGTTTCAGAGCCTTCCTCCCACAATAGAGATGCCGCAAGCAAGCAAGCATCTCTAAAAAGCAAGATTAGGTAGCAGATCTGAGGAACATACTGTTTATTATAGTATACATATAATCGATGGTATTGGTATCGGAATAGTGTCACTATCGGTGGTATCAGCAACGAAATTCCAGTATTGGTATTGGATCTGAAGTGTAAAAGTGGTATCACGTCATCCCTGGACAAAAGTAGGCCTACACCTTTTTATCATAGCAAGGGCACAGACCATTGCCAATTCGAAAGCTAAACTTAGCGTCATGTGATTTCCAAACACAAAAAAAAAAAAAAAATGGAAATCATTGAGGATACTCCGAAAAAACTCATGACAACTTGGTTCAATATTTCAGCCTGTCCACCTGGCCTTCAGGTATACCTAATGACATGGAATACACTCCATTTCTGATAACAGCTTGGTGGCCCCTTGCATCAATGCCTGTGCTGGGCAGGTAAAAGATCCCTCATTCGGGGTAAATGGCAACACGTTGAGGACTGCACTTACAGTATTAACTTACCCTATCGGCCTATCCATCAATATTTATCTATCTGTGTCTCTCTATCTATCTATGTCTGTCCCTAGCTAATAGCCATGTCTATCAATCTACCTCTACCTCTTTCTATCTTTTGCCAATTTAGCCAACCAGAGGTGGATTGTAGTATGAAGACAAACATTTGGCATAACTTTTTTTCAACATATTTGTCTGGCTCATAAAAGGTAGGACACTTCTAAATCTGTGTACAAGATAGTATGCCCCTCTGCTGAGTATTTCATTGAAAATTTTAGTATCCAATCAACTGAGCCCACTGTGAGAGGATAAAATCTTCATAAAAATGTACATGTATGCAGACCACCTCTATTCATACTTCGACCAACACCTGCCCATGTTAATCTATTCTATCATTGATGGCTTTTCTATGTCGTTAACCAGCTGTCTTATATGCAATTTTAATGCATTATTTAGCGTATGGGGTCACCCCCGGAGTTCCATGCATTCTTGATAGAACTTTGAGCATTTTTTGCCCGATGAAAATATCCCCCTCGCCCTCGGGGTACTATTTATTGCAAGAAAATGTATCTTGAAAAAGAAAAGATGATTTGTTTTCATAAACAAGTAATAGGCTTACCATGTTGAGTAAAATAAATTACCCAGATCTAAATAAAATATTTTAAAACTATACAGGGATTGGAATATGTCTTGAAAAAGAAAATTGTTTGGATTTTGTATAATGCACTAGTAATATGCCCCACAGATAGCTTGCATTGTAAATTGAATTACCCAAGTTCTACAAACAATATTCAAATGCATATATATAGGCCAATATATAGTATTATGATGATTGAATTTATAAATCTAATTGTGTCCAACAAGATTCCCATGTTAAACTTGCTATTCAGGGAAGCGGAAGATATGCCCAATGAAGAATAAGATAAATTGTCCGAAGTTGAAAAAAAAATTAAGTTGGCAGTGATGAACAATTAAAGCAAGTAACAAGGAGTTGTAAACATAATGCCATTCAAATTAATTACATTCACATAATAAATGCATAATTATGTCTAAAGAAGATAAAAGAAATTATTGTGTCAGCAAAATTAAATGCCATTTTTTTATGCTGGCTTCTTGAACTTTAGGACAAGATTTGTTATAGTACAGTATTGGCTCTGCAGCCAGCATACTATACTGATTGCCCCATACGGAAAAGTGTCAACCGGTTTGGTCCCCACCATTTAGTAATATCAGCTAGAGCATTACAAAATATCTTATGATCACAGATACTTAATATTGTTGCATTGATGTAAAAGTACACCTGCCACTCATTAATCGACCAATTGGTGCAGATACAATTGTTGCAGGACCTGAAATAATTGGGGGCGAGTTGTACCAGTTGGGGGTGAATAGTAATGAGAGCAGTTTGTTCTATTTATAGGTCCAATTTCTGGGTGGCACATCCTTGGGGTGATTAACAGACTGTTGGTGACTTACAGTGAACTGGCAGTTAAAGACTAACAAACAGTTAGTGAATGAACAACAGTTAGTAATATTTAGTGCTTACTAACAGTAAGTGACTAACAACAGTGACTTACTAACAGTAGTGACCAACTGATGAACAACAGTTAGGGACAAAATGACTAATAGTCAGGGACTAGCAGTTAGCTTACTAACAGTTACTTGCCAACAGTTAAGGACTAACTGACTTACATGACTAACTAACAGTTAGTGACTGTCTAACAGTTATAACGTTAGTGACTGACTAACAGTTAGTGACTAACTAACAGTTAGTGATTGGTGACTGACTAACAGTTGGTGACTGACCAATAGTTGGTAACTGACTAACAGTTAGTGACTAACAGTTAGTGACAATTAGTGACTAATTAACAGTTTTTTTAATTAACAGTTTTTGACTAACTAACAGTTTTTGACTAACTAACAGTTTTTGACTAACTAACAGTTTTTGACTAACTAACAGTTTTTGACTAACCGTTTTTGACTAACTAGCAGTTTTTGTCTAACTAACAGTTTTGACTAACTAACAGTTTTTGACTAACTAACAGTTTTTGACTAACTAACAGTTTTTGACTAACTAACAGTTTTTGACTAACTAACAGTTTTTGACTACTAACAGTTTTGACTAACCAATCATTTTCACTTACAAACAGTTTTTGACTACTAACAGTTTTTGACAAACAGTTTTAGACTTACTAACAGCTTTTGACCGACTAGCAGTCTTTGTCTGACTAACAGTTTTTGACTAATTAACAGTTTTGACTGACTAACAGTTTGACTACTAACAGTTTGACTAAATAACACTTTCTCACTAACTAACAGTTTTTGACTAACTAACATTTTTTGACTAACTAACAGTTTTTGACTAACAGTTTTTGACTAACTAACAGTTTGTGACTAAATAACCTATTTAGTGACTAACAAATAGTAACTACCAAAACAATGGACTTAATGACTAACAGGTAGTGACTAACTGATGAACAACAGTAAGGGATGCCTGATTAACAGTTAGGGATTGACAGTCATATATAGTGACTTATAAATTAATAGTGAGTCATATTGAACCTATGCTCCCCCATATGAACTTGCCAACTCCAGCTAAACTGTCATAGGAATAAAAATAACAGTCAATACAATACACAAGTTAGTGTAGATCTATGTGTGTTCCAGACCTAGTTAGTGAGAGATATAGAAAAAGTATAGTTGGTGTCTCCGGAGTATCGCATGCCCCCTTGGGATGAAGAGATAGAGAGGGTGAGAGATAGACAGATAGATAGATCTATCATCAATAATTCCTCTAATAGCTTCTTATACCATATCATGGGTTCATCTGTAGTTTCTCTTATACCATATTTTAAAATTCTTTTGGCAAAACATACTCTTATTGTAAATTTTGAAATCGTAATCACTACAGCCAGCATATATCTTTTTTATTCAAAAAGATTTTCTTGTTAATGATCTGTACACTACACCTCGTCACCATTTCAACACATTAAGTTTTGTGTATAGCTGCGGCTGTAGTACTAAGTAATTCATGAAGTCAGTGCAGAGCAATCTGCTCCAATTGTTCATAGTGTGGCCATTCAGTGAGATATTGAAATTATCAAGCATTCTCAAATTACAAGTGAAGACGGACGAATTGACGAGAAAAACACGATATGAGCAACCAACCCTGATGTGCAGTTTTGTACACCCACTACATCACAAAATAATAATGTGCCAATTACTCATGAATAGACTCATGAACATCAATCCATTTTGGAACTACTTGTATACATGCAGTTGGTTATAGAAGTATCCTCACGCGGCAGGCCCATCTGCAGATAGACATTTTATTACTTTTTTTTTCGAGTTATTTTGCTACAGGTTACCTAAAAGAACAGGGGTCAATGATCGTCTGTTGAAATCTTGGGAGCAGCAAGAAATGAAGATGTGTTGTGAGGAGAATTAGGAATTAATTGGCTATCCAGGCTAATTCTTGCTAATTCCTTCCCACAAACGGGATTGTCAAGAACTAATTCAGATCATGACGAGAATAAAAATACATAGGATTGGCGGGTTGTAGGCCTGTATGCCCGTTCTGGGCACTGAAGGAAAATATATCTGGATAAAGACAGTCAGACAGATGATATATATAGGCCTGTTGGTTGTTTAGATGTAATATTCCGACCAGACGACAACGTGGGTGCCAAGAATCGAACGCAGGTCCCAGCAGCACCAGCTCCTATAAGTCAGTGGCTCACTCCAGCAAGTTGCCACTGAGGTGAATGGATCGATGATTGGGGTTTTACGTCCTGTGTTTTTATGCACTTTGTAGGCTAACTAGGACAAGAGGACACGTCAATGAGGCGAAGGATGATTGCAGTTGGCATCCAAAGTAGGGCCAGGAGACCTGATAAGAGCTGGATTCGAACGCTTTACCAGAGATTGGCAGCCCAGCATGTTATCACTGAGCAGTGACGTATTCAGGCCCAAAATTAACATGGAAGAGATAGGAAACGCCACAGAGCGCCCCGTATTCACCCCATGTAATGGCCCCCCCCCCCTTAGGCTACTTCTAGATACGCCCCTGTCACTGAGGTTACCCTCCTCTCTGCCACTGAGCGAGCCACATCTATAGACAAAAACGTAACATAGGCCTGTGTATAGGCCTAAATCATTTATGTTTTCTCATAGAATTAATCTATCATGGTGTTTGGTGGCCCATTTAGCACTGGTCAGTCAAGTGTTTTACAAAGCTCTTATCTCATGTCTTGAATTTTATTATAGGGCCTATCGTAGGCCTAAGCTCAAGTTAGGAACCCCGTAGTAGGCCTACATAGATATATACATATGTCACAACAGGATTGAAATGACCTTTATGATCTCTTTTAAAAGATTTGCATTACAATCATATGTCACCCTTTGATCCTAAACTGCTGACAAAGGTCAACAGAATCATTTTGTTCTTTTTTGGCTACATAAATGGTATATATTTTGAAGATCTGGAAAAGAAAAGGTCATTCTGAACATGTATGTCCCAGTTCGAACCCATCACAATATTTTGAGACTAGAGGTCCCCCATGCTTCTTGCATGGTATAGGCCTAAAGAGGTAGGCCTGCAAATTAGTAGCAGGGTGCAATATTGTGCTTCATCATTGTAGGTGTGACATGTGTTGCCCTGTGGTGTAAATAGAGGATTGAAGAGGTGTGACATGGTATAAAGAGATAGGTCTGGAAATTAAGAAATTGTGTTGGTGCAGAAATCATCCATGAAGTGACGTGATGTAAATGATGATATTGCACTGAAGTAAATGCATTTGAACAGTTCCCTTGATGTATATTTTACAGTTAGTGGGCCTCTTGCAAAGTATTTCATGTGCATTTTTGGCATGTGACATCACCAGTAGGTGATAGGCTATTTTTTTTAAAATTTACCCCTGGACATCTATAGACGTAGGAGGTGGGGGGGGGGGGGGTGCTGCAGCCCTCCGGACTTTTAGGCAGAACATTTTGTGAATTTAATATTTATGGGATTATTTGGGCTTTTTTTTGGTCCCCCTCAAAATTATTGACCCCCTACAAAACTATGCCCCTAGAACAAACTTTTTTTAATGCAAAAGAGAGTAAAAGTTTTTTTCGCGCACCATGGTGCAACAAACGTTTTTATCACACTTTAACATTACGGTTTACCGCAGCTAAGGGTAGAAAAAATCTTTTATTTACATGCGTAAAACTAACTTTTGTGTCATTTGTTGGATAAACTTTTTTTTTACCGAACATCCACAGCTCCACCCCGGTATAATCTGGTTTGGGATTAGTGGTCCCTGATAGATACCCTTACTATATATAACTTTTGATACTGCAAGTGCGACAAACAAGCATACAGTCTAATCCAGCATATCTTTAGGGGCCGACCAGACGATAGTTGGGGGGGGCTATGGACTTTACCCTCGGGACGAACTTTTTTTTTCGTTCGCGGCGCGTAGACGAACAATTATTTTGCTTGCGAACCCGCGACAAACTTTTTTATCGGAATTTTAACATTACGGTACCCTAGCTACAGGTGGAAACAAACTTTTTTTTATTTCCATGTGCTGAACAAACTTTTTTTTTCAGTGTCAAGTGGGAAACAATCTTTTTTTTTCACCAAATATCCATAGCCCCCCCCCCCCAAAGATCATCTGGTCGGCCCCTTAAAAAAACTAGGGCTACACAAAGTTACACACCGCTATGCAGTATGCACAATACAAAAAGCTGTGTTGACATTATTTTTCTTTGTCTTACTTTCTGTTTTATTTCAGGTAGGTAAATTAATTCAATAGATATGATTGTTGTAAATATTTATAAATAGTTTTATGATGAAAAAAAACTAATCAAATTTAAAAGTTTCTGCTGATCTCTGGCTAAATTACATTTAACAGGTCATGGGAAATTTTCTTCCGAAAATTGATAAACGTCAGGTGTTGTTCTGAACTGAGACAGGATGAGATCATCAATTCATCATAGGCCCACGTCTCTAAAAATGTGACCTGCTCCACCAAAATGGGTTCAAAGTCGGCCTCCTATCATATTTAGGTATGAAAATGACTTTATTCTACTGGAATTGAGCTTTAAAATGATGTTTAGTATGTTTTGATATCTCAATCCAATCCAAAGATATGGCACCTCAAACATCGATGATACAAAACATCAAACTTTGAGAAAATGGCATTTGAAATTCCCCCATTACAATAAAAGAACTAAGAAAATCGGAAGGGACACTCAATTTAGATAATTTAAAATCAATTTTTGGTTAAATGGTCTTAATTATTCAAAGAAAATGACTTTTTCTAAAACGTAGTTCAAACAGCTAAAAAACATCAAAATGTGACCTTTTGACACATTTTGCTCATTTCTGAGAAATATATAAAGCCTACTTTGAACTCATTTTGGTGGAGCAGGTCACAAATAACTGAACTCAAGTATGAAATTAGGCCAACAGCACCATGAACAATTGATTGAAAAATCATTAAAATGGTCACCTTTCTTTTTAAAGGTTGTTTTTCACACTTTCATGGTGAGTCTGTATAATTTTGGTTCCGGGTGCTAAAAACGAATCAATTTGAAAGAGATGTTTCCTTCTCAGTTGCTCTCTATTGAGTGGGCAGACGACAATTGAGTGGGTGCACTCGATTTGGCGCTCCTTGTGCGCCAAGACACTGGCTGTAATGGCGGGAAACTCAGCATAACTGTCATTAGCACAAGAGAAGACACAGCACTCATGTCTTACAGATAGCCATCAGACTTCTTAGGCCTACATTTAATCATCTCTAATTCGGCTTTTCAGGATATTTCTCTGCAACTATAAAGGTAAGTTTGTTTTGCCTCTATCTTATCATTAAAATTTAGCATAATTTATCAGTAAAATATAAAGGAAAGCTTAGCTGAAGTCCAATAGGCCAACTACAATCAAAAGATCCATGAAAATAATAGCAGTGGAATATTTTGTAATTGCACATATTGCTGTATATATACAGTATAGGCCTCATTAAATACCTTGGGTTTTTGGTTGCGCTATTTAACCCTTGTAGCCGCAATGGGGGCCTCGGAGGCCCCCCTTGAAATTTTCGCTTTAATATCTCGCACAATATTTGGTCAATCACGTTGCAGATTTCATGTAATCCTAGTCCAACTAATCATAAACAACATCCAGACGTTGTGAATTGATTGATATTGAACATGGTCACTGACGATAGTTTGAGCATTTTTCCGTCACAAAGGCGCAATGGGGGCCTCGTAGGCCCCCACCCTTGTGCATGTCATATGAGTTTTAGAAAAATACTTCAACTGTGCTGCCACTTATTTCAGATCAGATTATGGTTAATACAGTCACTTTTGTATGTTTGGAGAGCTGATATATGTCTGTCAGTCCATTTCAACACAATTAAAATTTTATATAAGCATTTCGAGTAAAATTCTGATTAATTTACCTAAAAAGGGACAAAATTGACCTTTTAGTGATCTTAAATCTACAAAAATGAATTCAGCATCATCAAAGAAATGAACACCGGAAGGGGTGGACCTTGCAGAGCAAGGGCCAAAATGGCCATTTTTAGTGCCTGTTTTTAGTGCCTCTCTTGACATTTTTAGGGCACAAAATGCTTTATAATGAAATCAAAAGACAATCCAAATACTTTACAGAATAATTTGGTCTCAAAATAACTTAAAAATACTGAATATTCCAAAAATACATCAAAATGGACAAAATTGTGAAAATTTAATGAAATCTTGGTATCGTATTTTTATCAATAAGATTTCATTTTTTTAAATTTCGCTGTCACTATCCTCCATTTTGACTTAATTCAATATACTAATACTATTTTTGAATTAAATTTTTTAAACCACTGTATATTTGAGGCTTGAGAAAGGGAGGGGGCCTCGGAGGCCCCCATTGCGGCTTTGCGTTCTCAAAATTGGTTGCGGCTACAATTTCCTCTTGAACACTAAGTCACTCATACACAATTTAGAATTTATGCTTCAAAATACTGCATAAATATCAATTATCACTTCATAATTCCAATTTCTGAAACTTGCCTGCCTGCAAAACACCTGCACATGCAGGGACATAGTTTTGTTCCATGTTCAGTTTCACTTTGGTAAAATTTGGGCTAACCACCTACAAATAATCAATATTTGCAAAAACAAAAAGACAAAAGAAAATGTCGAGTTCAAAACGTTTCACCCAGGTTACAAAAGATGTTTTACTTTAGAATTAGAAGAAAAATAACATTAAAGGAAACAAAACAGCGTGGGCACATATATATAGGCCTTCTGGAAAACCACATACATGTCAGATTCAGGGAATATGTGGAAACCTTTCATATGATATTGATTTTGGAATGGAAAATTTGAACAAACCCACAAGAAGAAACCACAATAAACAAAGACAATTGATGAGTTTTAAGAGAGTGACCACACTCCTCTTTTTTCTCGAGTGCAAGACCGGAGGATTTAGGTCTGAACCAAATAATATTATATAGGCCCTACACATTTTACATGGAGAAAAGTTAAACAGAAGAAAGAAAGTGAGACATAGAGAGGGAAAGAAAAAAATGAAAGTAACCAAAAAAAGAGAGAAAAGAAGATAGAAATGATAGAAGAAAGATAGACACATGGCAAGAGCAGTTGGCTGATGCAAGGTGATAGCTAGCGTCCAAAGGGAAAACCTAGTAAGTCACATTTTGAGGCTTCTGAGAAAATTAACTTAAGTTTCAGTCATTCACTGCAAATTTTGAATTTTGAGTTAGCTTAATTGATTGAGTGAGATGGTTGCACAATTCCTTTGAGCCAAGATAGCATGTTGTTTGCAAGTTATAACAACATAAAGATTATCATAACTCAAAACAGCAAGCTATCATGGCTCAAACAAATTGTGCAACCGTCTCAAGGGGTGATGTCAGATTTCTCACTTAAAGAGCCCTGGAGCAAAAGAACCACTTATTACTTTTAAGGTCACTTCACCACCATTCACTGGCTAGACTTTAGATGTGGCACATTTGACATTTCTTCGTCATTCTCATCACCCAACCTTCAACAGATGTGATGCGCATATTCGCTTGGTGCAAAATTCCCTGACCTGAGTGAGATTTCCCGGCCTTTTCACAAAATTCAGATCTCCTAATTTCAAATTTCCCGAATGTTAATAATGATAATAATATAGGCCCTAGTATGATTTTATATAGCACCCTTTTCAGATAAATCTGCTTAACAGGCGCTCACCATACTGAACCGCAATCACACTTAGTCTAATCATTTTAGTGCTAACCTCTGGACATGGCCTGAGCAGGGTTTGAACTCACATCCTCATGTGTACAAGGCGAGCAACGCCGGGCATGCTTAACCACTGTACTATGAAGCCACACAAAGTTTCCTTGTTCTTGAACTTTTTTCCTGAGCAGTGGCAACCCCTTTTTACTGCGCTGTGCTACTATTCGGGTATTTGGAAAAAGGTCAAATATCTTGAACTTGCTATTTGGCTATTATTTCGTCAGAAGCTATTTGGTCAACTAATATTTCATGGGAAGCTATTTGGTCAGCTCATTATTTCATGGGAAGCTATTTGGTCAGATTCGACTTCATCGCAGCTTTGGCCACCTCAACGGAAGCTTTTTTACTTGCCCAGTTTTCTCTGGCATGGTCCCACAACCACACATATGGAATTCACAGAGAAATTGTTGCACTCCACTGAACTGAGGTTCGAAACAGGTGATTACAACAAACAGTCAATGCCAAACAATGCTAAACAAGATAATCCAGCTTGCTATTTTGTAACAGGGCCCCTTTAAACATTGTCATAGCATAAGAAAATGTGTTAGAGGCTCACAGAGCCAGGGACTTTTAGCCCAAGAAAAGATAATTGAAACATTTGAGCATCCATTTATCCACTTGGAATTATTCATGGACTATATTTATATTGCATGGGATATCTATATTTTGAATTGCTAACAGGACCAATTGTAGGATACAGATTCATAGAAAAGGTAAGATATAAATTCTCCTACGGCCATGTCAACACAGAATTTTTTGCCCACTCACATTGAAACTTTGAAGGCTGTTAATCAAATATCAAAGATCTTTCAAGGTTACACTTTGCATAGGCTTTGTCCACAGTGACTAAATACACCAGTTCTATGTGTTTTCTGCAGCTGACAGCAATTTTATTTTATATGAATTGACTTTTTCTGAAACATGTGCTTTCTCCAAGCCAATGTTTTGATCAAACAGGAAGGCATGTACAACATGTACAGTGCTGCCACGTTGTTGCATCATGTCTGGGTCTATATGCTACTATTTTTGGTTCCAAAATCCAGGAGGGGCGCTTCGACTCCGGAATCTCTGCTCCTGTGCTGCTCTACAATTAACTTGGAGTGCCCTCTTGTGTAGTAGACAAACGGGCAAATTAAGTGTGCAAATATTGTCTAAGCATGAGACACTATTTTTATCTGCACACTATTTGGATTTGCCCGATGCCAATTTGTCAAATCAAATCGCTCCCAATGGAATTTTATCACAAAAAAGCATCCAAAGATAGGCCTGTATAGCTACAAAGTACGTGTATGACAAAGTTTCTGACATACCACATTTGAACTTCTGGAGAAGTACAGTAGATGATGTGGCACAGCTGCGCTTTCTGGATATTTCGCGTGTGACATTAGCGAAGCATGGGAGAATGCATTCTGACAAAGTCCTATTTTAGTGTCTGGCATCCAAAAAGCATGCTCGATTAGCTAATCGGGTATCTAGAACTTTTGGTTGAAACAGAGACCCAGAGAGACGGATAGAGAGATGAAGAAAGAGATCACTCCTCACATAAAAGAGATGTTGGCCATTATGGTCTTCTTTACGGTGTCAGTTTTGCAAAAGTCAGATTTCTTGCACCTTTTATGGGTTTGTTAATGGTTCTGATAGAAAGTCCAGGAAACTGGTTGGAATATAATATTCACTCCAAATATCTAGATTAACCAGATAGCAAGAAAAGACCATTTTTCCTTCTGTTTTTTCTTGAAGAGGAGACAATCAATGCAACAGAATGAAGTAATTCTCGAGCTCACCAAGATGATATAATGTGGAGAAGATTAATTTGTTTACCAGTTTGTTTTTTTTCATATGAAACCACAGGCATTACCCAGCAAATCAACAAGGGGAAAACTAGTCATGAGTTTGGTTGAGGGGAGACTAGTTCAGTTGAGGGGAAGCAAGTTTAGTTGAGGGGAGGCGAGTTAAGTTGAGGGAAGCCTAGTTTATTTGAGGGAAGCCAAATTCGGTTTAGGGAAGCTAAGTTTGTTGAGGGGAGGCGACCATGGTTGAGGGAGGCCAAATTTGGCTGGAGGCAAGTTTAGTTGAGGGAAGCCAAGTTAGGTCATGAGGCCTTTTAGAGACTTATTTAGCAAAGTAAAATCATTGAATGTGAAATTGGAATACAATGAGCTGAGCAGCATGTCGCCTTAGACAGGCACCATCTTGAGACCCTGTTCAGTTGTCAGTTGGGCAGAAAAGTTACTTCTATTACCTTGCAGGGCTGCACAAACATGAGTACAGACGTCAATGATGTGTACAAATAGCATTTCTTTTGACACAAGTTAACAAGATCAAATTATGATGATTCTTTTATTTCATTAGGAGGAGATGTCAGTGGGTAGTGGGTACACAGCCATTATCAGTGAGTGTTAATATGATTATTACAACAAATTCTGTTATTTTGTTCTTGTTATGATTAAGCACACGTGACAAATGCTTCTACAGCACTTTGTGAAACGGCATCCCGCAGAGTTTATAATGCGCTCTCAAATTGTCTCGTGATGAAACTCATTATGGAAGTAGGCCTAATTTGTAATTACGTACTCACCGCATATATCATATTCACTAATCACTATCAATATCCCGCAGTTTAGGTGTAAATTAAAAACAAACTATTTAACTAACTAATTAAGGCATCCGTTTAATAAGTGGATTTCTAACAATAACAGGTAGCTGTCAATGATGTCGCAACAGTGATGGAAATAGTGGGAAGTGCGTGGGGAAGCTGACCTCCCTTGATAAACAAGAAATTCTTTTTAAAATAAGAATTGTAGGGACCTAGTATTAAATATGAGGTTCTTCGAACATATTTGTAATATTCTATTGATTTCTTATACGTGCTGTTACATCTATACCTCCAGTGTACCATATCTACTGTGATTTAACAAACCTACCTACAACAATGTTACCTCATGATTAGGCATGCCTAAATACAAGTGTTGGAAACACGGATACCAAACCAGGCAATGAGCCTTTTACATTATCTATCATAAAATGAAATTTCTATAACAATTAATTCTGACTTGCATATTTGGATTGTTACCCTTTGAACATCAGAGCAGTTGTAAGAAGTTGAATATTTGAATATTTTGACACTTACTCATAAACACTCCGTTAGAACGTGTCCACAACTCAATAAGAACGCGTACCCTCAAGTAGAACGCCACTGCAGTACACATAAATTGATGACAAATAGCACTTGGCTGGTTATTTTTGTCCGAATAGTAAGGGACCTTCCATGTCAATTATTTCCTAATGTGGAGTATGCAACACAGATCTGAGATGGTCCCTACAAAAAACTGGGGGAGGTGTGCCCTGCTGCAGCTCCTTCAATGAGCAGTGGTGAAATTACAATTATCATGTTAATTTTGGGCCCTCTAGGTTATTTTTTAACCAAAATTACACTCTGGTGGAAGAATGTTCTTCCTTTTAAAAATTTGGAACGGCGCACTGCTGCCGCACCAACCAAGAGCTCCCCCAATGAAAAATTCATTTCCATCACAGTGTGACAAAGTCAGTTTGCAAGTTAAAAACTCCGTTGAACGGACCACTAATATGTTGAAAGCAGTAACAGTGATTACCATATATATATTGCGGCAATTAAACAAAAGCTAGAATCTGTCTACCAGTTGACCTCTGTTTCATTGCCCATGCGGAGTTCCTGCATTGGCAGAACATGTGCTGCCATCTGGCATAAAATTTAATGGACTAGTGCTGTCACCCTATCACTAGTATCAGCAATTTCATGAGGTCAGTGAGCGGTCAGCAGAAACTGAGTGTGAGGGTCTGGAAGAAACTGGTAGGGCTGTTCCAGAGTATGCAGACGGAATTGTCAACTTTTTTAGAGATCATGGTTGAGTAGTCCCACTTAGGTTGACCTAGATATTGAACGGAAACTTTGTGAGTGCAATAAATTTCGAACCATTTCTTGGAATAGCATCTATCTATCTAAAAATAAATTTGTGCCAGGTGGCAGCAGCATGCAATTTTCAGTTTCAAGGGACAGTAAGAACTTCGCAGTCACTGATTCTATTATTTATAAGACGCCTTATGATATTATTTAACAGAATATTCCATAGAGCTCTTCAGGACGGTAGCAGCTGCATGGACTTATCATTTTGCGTTCTCGTTTGGTATAATAAGATATATGCGTAGGGGGAACGGGGGCACATTGGGACGCTTTTAACGTCTACTAATTTTGCTCAATGCTGAAAGCACTGAAGAACTCAGAAGTTTGCATGAATATCACCAATACTATTGAGCTTAAATGCAAGGCATAATAAACTAGACTGCACCTACCCTTTTGCAGCCAGAGAGTCGTAAAAATGACTGTCCCAATGTGCCCCGGGGTGGCACAGTCGGGGCACATTGGGACATCAATTAAAAAATCATTTTAACACTCCATGTGCAATAGATATCACATATAAGTAGTGCATAAGACAATATACAGTGCATTAACACCTTGTAGTGCCAATAGTTCATAACTAAACATTTAACATAAACTGTCCTGGGTGCGGACATCTATGTAAGTAACACACACTGCTTTGTGACAAATTTGTTCACAGAGCATGGTAATCCACTATACCTCTATTCACTGTGGCCTGAACACCTGTTGTGTGCTGTCCCAGGTCATTCAGTTGCCTTGGACACTTAAATTCTGCCATATTAAGTGCATCCCAATGTGCCCCGAATTCACTGTCCCAATGAGGCCCGATATGACTTTTACACCAAAATGCTAATTTCTCTGACACCAGTGAGTGTGCCTATCACGATAGCAATTCATAACTGTTCGTTATGATATATAAAATTCATACAAGCACTGAGAGAGCCTCATTGTTCATGTGTTGTCCACAGAATGGTTTGAATTGAACCCGTCCATATTTACTTTTGTAGTAGGAAAACAAACTTTTGCTCGCCATACTTCTGCATGTGGCTGTAATTTGTCTATAAAACCATGGAAACATCAGGATGTGAAATTACAAGATATGATGGGTCTACCATATCATATACCTTGCCAGGATCCAAGAAAACCCCACCGTCCCACAGTGCCCCGCATCCCGATGTGCCCCCGTTCCCCCTACATTGAATGCATCGACCAGTTAGGTTAATGGTGGTGTCCTCACAATGAATAAGAAATGATGTAGGACATAGGGATGTGACATTCCAGCACTGGATTCTCTGGGTGGGATTTGAGATCATACAAGATAATATTCAAGAATTTATATGTAATACAAATATTATCAGAACACTATAACAAGTGTGCAGAGGACAAAATCATGAACATTTGATGGTTTATGTACACTGGAAGTATATAATAGAGCATTGCAAGAATGTGACTTGTGATTCGGATAAACATTACACGGATATCCAAAAAACACGTTATATACAAATGTATATGCCTCACATCTCTCGAAGCTTATACCATAGATTTTAAAGTTCTTCAACTATAGAGTTCAGTCTGTGTCTTTTTAATTAATTGTCCAAATACCAGAAAAGTTGTTAAGTTTATTTGTTTGCTTCATATTTCAATTTTAGATGTTTTACCGTTCATTCTAACAATCTGAGCACAAGATCATGAGAAACTGTTTTATTTTCATTTCAGTAAGAAACATGGACTATGGAACAGATCGGAAAAAACATGGTTGCTCGACTGCGGTACTACTATTTATGTTCCTCGCAACAATGATAATTATGACAACGCAATCTGAAGCTAAAGTGGTCGCTAAATTCTTCCCCACCGTCTGTATGAAGTGCAATGCTGTTGGTCGGCCTAAGGACATTGTAACGTTAGCCGTTTGTAACGCTTGTGGTGAAATGTACGGCTGGGAGTACGAACATTGTTGCTTGTGTGATTTTCCATTCTACGAAACCTGCAGAAATGCCTTGGACATCGCAAAGAAGTAACAAATTAATCAACGCAGACTTATGATTTAATGGAATTTATCAATTTGTCTAGTCCATGCTTTATGGGTGCATTTTGGAGAGTATGGCATATCCCCAATAAAAAAATTCAAAGATAGGAGCCAAAAACACAAGAAATCACAGATTTTCAAAATGGATGCAAAGATAAGGATTGCAATTAGCTTAATAGAATAGAAGAATATCGGTTTTTGAAGCAAAAATTTGTTTTTTCGAAAAGCCAAGCCTACCCCGTATGACATTGAAATGAAATGTAAATGACTTGGGAAAAAGTAACAAAAGTATTTTCATTCCATCTCCTTAAGAGCTATACTGTAAATATACTTGTTATCTGTTATTAGAACTGTGTCATTGAACAAATGATTGTCATGAACACTGCAAAAAAAGGAAAGAGCTTGTATTACAGCATCTTCTTTCCTGAATAGCTCTCTCATGTTTAAGAGACTTTTTTTCCCCGTCAAAAAATATAATATATGACTTTACTTTGGTGCAGAATTTCAATCACGATTTGTTTTTTAAATGCTTATATACACCAAAGCATAAACTCTGGTATTTTCATGGTAAAACCAGACCTGCACTCATAGTTCTGGTTGCTAATAATTAGAAAGGTTGTAAATTCAATTTTAATATAAAATTCCATGGTTGTAATTGAAATGTCAGGATGTTATGTTCACCTGTAATTGATGATCCTGCATCGTTATGTTCACCTGTAATTGATGATTCTGTGTCGTTATGTTCACCTGTAATTGATTATTCTGCGTCATTAAAGTCTGTAAACTCAAATCCGATTTTGTGTTCAGTATGTGTGTACAAAGTGAGAATCATTATAAATCTGTCACCAAAAATCTGGATGCAATTTTTCACTCCAGAGACCTGTGCTGACATTTTAGCATCTTTTAAAAGGTTTGCATTGTATTACTCACAAACCGTTCAGTCTTTTACACGAAAGTCAAAAGTATACATTTTCTTCACTTTGATACATGTATGCATAAATGGTTGACATTTGATTTTAAGCAAGCTCAAGTATAATTAACTATAAACATGTCAAAAACATGAGCTGATTTTACATAGTAAGAGCTAGATTAACTCATGTATGGAATTGGGTCAGTGATTGGACGTTTTAAAATAATTGACATAAAAACTTTTTGGAGCAAAAAATAAAAGTTTGCTTTATCTTTTTAACTTCTTCCAGAGTAGAAAAAACCTTGTATGCCTTTTATGACAAGAAACCTATGTTAGTGTTACCCATTTGATATGAAAATTTTGCAATTGCAAAATTGAAGTTAGGTGTTACACTCCTGATGGTTCCCTGGGGGGGGGGGGGGTGCTCAGCTGTAACGGAGTGCCGGGAACCCAAAAATAGGATCCTGGACTAGCGAAAATTTGCCCTCAAAGAGGCATTTTTTTCGGGTCGGTTGTATTATTTTAATTATTTGTCCCAAATAATTTCTTTTTTGCCACCATGGATGTTCTTTGGAAGGTGATTTTTGTGCGAAATTCGGAGTGCTGGAAATGTTGGACCATGTCTAGGAATATTCAGACCTCATTTTAGGACCCTTAGCTAGGGAAAATTAGCCCTTGAAGAGCCCTTTTCAGCCGAGCATAGGTGTAGACCAACATAAAGTGAGAACCCCCCCCCCCCAGGGATGGTTCCTGCAACTGTGAAAAGCCCTTATTACCTAGTTACAAAGAAGATATGTCATGATCATTGTTGTTCCTTCCAATTAGGTCTTCCATAGTCCCTAAGCCTATCCTAAACAACAGTGATTGTTGTATTCTACTAACTTCTCACAGAATAGAAACTTAAAAATCTTTATGTTTTCTAAAATTTACACTCCTGACAGTAAGATTACACCTCATCTTGCTTTGGATTTTAGCATGGTGTGAAAAGTATTGTGCAAGTTTGGTAAAACTCACGAAGCTTCAAGAAACTAAACTATATTTCACAAGAATTCATGGAACATTAACCTGAATTTCCAGCATAATTTTTGAAAACACCGACCATAAGATTGTGCAAAGAATATTTTGTCATGCTGAAAAGCTATAATTTCAACGATTTTGGCCAGAAGTGCATTAATGTATGGTCATAAAATTGTCAGAACTTCTTCACCTGATCTTACAGTCTGTCACTTTGATAAAGGAAAAGAGTGGACTGTTGCACTGCGAAAATGCACTTTGTGTGTTGTCATGCTGATGATTCGTCATGGTCATGCTGACGATTTGTCATGGTGATACCTAATACTTCAAATGTTAATTCGATTTGAGGAGACTTATCCAACTGTTGGTGACAAATTATTTCAAGAATTGCAAACTTTCTATTTTTACCGAAGTTATCAATGCAACACTGAAAAAAAAAGGCTCTTCAATTAGCACAGCACAGAAGCTATTGAGCGACAATTAAAATATTTTTCAAAAGTTTTTTAAACAAATTTCTTTATGGGTTCTGCAAATGAATGAAGTCCTGATGAACTGTGACATCATATCGGAGCTTTTTAAGTAGAATGTCAAAACTCATCAAATAAGAAAAAACAAAGACTTCAAACTATTTTTCATTGCATCTATGCAATTTCCGTCTGGGCATCTCCTGTATGGGAATTGTTTCTTGCCAAAAGGGCACTCAAAAAGAGTTTGTTTTACGAACTATCAGCAATACTGTTGGCCATTAAGAGGCATCACACACGTAACAAGGAATTAGAACAAAAAAGCCAGCAAGTGACCGTCATTGTGACATGTAACAAGTCTTCATCATATTATATTTTTAAAAATAAATCGTGCCATAACTATCTTACTCACACTCTAATTGTGCAGGTATCAAGATGATCAATTTTAAATATTCGGTACATAAATATCGTTTAATTAGCAATTTTAAAATAAAGGCAAAATAAACCTGTAAGCCCCATGTGGCAAGGCTGAGACCGAAGGGCATTTCATTAGGAATTGAGAATTAGGTCGGGAATTGAACTTCCTCCCAAGGCAATTACTGCCTAATTAAATTAGTCATTTACGTTTGAGTGTACAGTTTGAGACAAGAAACCTTCTTCAAGAGGAGCCAACTACAACAAAGATTCATGAACCAAGGAATGCAGTATCAATACATTTCTGTCAGTTCTAGGATGGGTGAACACCATTGATGATTTGGGCTTTACATCCAGTATTTATGAACAAACAGGAAAATTCGGACAGGAGTAAGATATTGCGAGTTTATATTTGTCATTTGAGGACTTCTGCATTCACAAATCAGAAGAAGAATCTCTTTAGTGTCCTTGCATAAATAATTAAATATCGCTGGCATCAGTGCCATCAATTGTAAAGAACTATATAATAAAAAGTTAGTACAATTGTAGTTAACAAGGACTGGAGGCCACTTTAAGGAAAAAAGGCCCAGATGAACTTGATGTGCATGTGTTTTATGACGTTTTTCTCATGTTCAAAGTACATACCGCCCGGGCGCCCCCTTACAAATGTTATAAAAAGTAGCACCCCCCTTAAAACACATGTGAACAGATAGTTCCCCCTTAGGCAAAACCCCCACCCCCCTAGTGGTAAATTCTGAACGGTCCCAAACGTGTCAACATTACATGCAAACATTACATTAAAGGGCAATTATCAAATGGGATTGTGACAACAGGAATTTCCTAATGTAAATGCAAGCAGCGACACATCCAGTTGAAATTCGTAAATTGTAGCAAGTTTAATTTCAGTTTTGTGACAACAACCAAGACATTTTCCAAATTGAAGGAATGACATGTCGTTGAATGGGGTGAATGTTCGCCAGGAGTCTGGGAGTTTGTGGATAAACAATTGCAGAGGATTGAAATAAATTAACCTGACTAATTCATGTTTATTTGTCAATTTAACATGTCTGGAAAGTTTCGGCAGCATTTCTCCAGTTGGACAAAATGGTATGTGGATGTCAGATGCGACAGTTGGGAGTTGACAGTGCAAAACTTCTAAAATGTGTGCACACTGGCAGGTTTAATGAAACAGTTTCACAGACCTGTGAGAATATTCCAAATGGCAGGTTTCAAATGTCAAAGCAGTATTGACTAGCAGCAAATGGCAGGTGCAAAAAACAGGGATAGCTTCCGGAAACATCAATGGATTAATGAAAACTTGAAAAGGTGCGTTCAAGGTTGCATATGATACAAGGTATTATTGAAGAAAGAAAAAAGGTGAGCTACTTAAATTTTACTCCCAGGATGAAACTATAATCATAAAAAAAACAAAAAATGATATCAAGCATGAATAGACCAGTTGCGGATCCAGAGAGGGTAGTCTAGAGGGGGTACAGGCATCATTTCAGCATTTGCGAGCTTAGTGGTCCTGGAGGGGGAGGCATGACCCCACAGCCCCCCCCCCCCACGGATCGACCAGTGGTGACCCCCAGGTCTTCCCTGGAACTGCTACTAAAGACATTTTCAGATGCTTGTCTTCCAATATAAGTTGCATCTTTTTCTATTGCACATGGAATTCATAACAAATACAGTGCCTCTAATGAAACCTAGAAACCATGAAAGAAAATATTTGTTAACCAATTGAGTGTTCCTTTACTTATAGAAGGCACTGCATACCATATATGGTGGCAAGCCTGTCAGTATTTCAGCATAGTATCTTTTAATTCTTTTATTCTTTGTTGTGCACTAATTTGTCTCATGGTATAAGCCGGTTATTCACCATGGGATTGGGAATATGTATTTATCACACCTTAGGCTAAAGCCCTCAGCTGATACATCACATATTACCTCTCCCATAGTGAATAACCTAGGCCTATACTTATCATCCCTTAAAATGCAACGTAGACAGCGAGAAACCAGCCATTGACCCTCATGGTATTAGAATCAGCTGTAATGGCTACGTTAGAGTCATCCTGCATTTGAGTCTGCAGCTTGAAACAAGACATCTTTTCATCTAAGGAGACATTCATAATGATACAAACATTAATATTGAGAGACAAACAATACAAGGCGAGAAAGTAGGCATGCCAAAGCTGCATCAGGGAATAATTAAATAATGGGAGAGTGCCTAAATTCATTTCCAAATTCAAAGTAGAACATAAAGAAAGTGGAGTTTTAATGCTATGACAATTGCATGACTTCTTCCTATTTGAAGAAATCCAGTAATTTAAAGAGTAAACATTTATTTCATAAACTAAAACTGCTGAAACTCACTGACATTGGACGACTGCAAGACCTAAAATTCTGCTTTAAATTTGAAAACCATTTACTGCCTGCTTATTTTTATGTTGAGCTGGAGGACAACAATAACCCTCATCAATACAACACCAGACAAAGTCGTGAACTTCGCCTGCCGGCTGTGAGACATGATTTCGCCAAGCACTCAATGAAGTACAGATTCCCGTCATGTTTCAATTCAATGACTCAAAATTTTAAAGAAAAAATATACACTCATAGTTTTGCAGGTTTCAAATTGTATATAAAGAAAGTTTTCATAGAACAGTATAATACCTTGTGCAATATTCCAAACTGTTATGTCTGTGGCCACTAGTATCTTCATGCTGGTCAGGTATGTTGTCCTGTAGACATGACTAATCATCAAAATTACTTTTATCTTGCATGCGTCTAATATTAAGGTAAATGTTTTTAACCACTTTTTGGCATCATTCAACTGAATTATCTGTGCTAACTATTCACCCTAAGCCTCTGTTAAGATTGTTTATATGTAAGAAAATCTGTCACTCAACAAATAGAAACTATTGCTATTACTAAACCATCTTTTATGATTATTAATAGTCTATTTACTTATAATTGCTATGTAAATCCGATGTTAATTTATTTTCATTCACTGTAAGGTGGCCCCTCGATAGCGGAACTATATCCTTAGAGGGGTCTCCTTTGCCTAATTATTAATATTAACTTTTATTTCATGTAACTTGTGATTATTTCTTAAGGCAGAATAAACTGAATCTGAGTCTGAGTCTGAGTCTGAGTCTTTGTTTCCAAAAGGGAATCAGGAAGTAAACATAAACAGTCTGCAGACGATGAAATAAAAAACAAGAATTTATTCACCTTTGTCTGGAATCTTTTAGTAAGTTTACTGAATATATGATAACATCAGACTGTACCTGTCCCTCTACATATTAAGCCTCCACGATCAGTAAAGCTCGCACAGTGATCCAGGGCATTTTTTAAGCAAATTTCAGCGGAGGGGACTTCAGCCGAAGAGGGCATTTTCATAGAAATGTGATGTGCGTGGTGAAAACATTATTTCAAATTAAATTATTCTCACAAGTAAATAATCAAAGATTCATAGATTTAAATTTCATGGATTAACCTCCAGTTGTACTGCGAATTGCTACATTTTAGCAATTTTAGTGCGAAATTTAAAATCAAAGGGCACTTACTGCTGGGGCAAATATCTGTCAGTGATGGGGATTTTGCAGGGGCTGGTGGGCCAAATCCCCACCACTTTTTATGCTTAAAAAATGGTCTGCAATGATCTGAGGGAGCTTCTTCTTCATCTTATTGAACTTCCTTTCTGTGTTAGGAGCACCACAAATGATGGAACCTTCTGAGGTCGTGCTTTTTTTCAAGCAAGGGGGGAGGGGAGCAGTCTGGTCTCAGATTGTGATAATGTTGCGAGAATCTAGTTTATAAAACATTTTAAAATGGTGAGCGTAGGTTTATTAAACTTACAGGTTATTTAACACGACAGGCTTTAAATAACAAATGCTGACACATGTGCTGCATTTTCGACATTTTGTTTTTTTTTTCACATAAAATAGCAAATCCTACATTGTACTATTCACCAGTCCCTCCTTGCCAACATATGTATTTGGTTTAAGAGCTGGCTTGAGCTGTCAATAATAAACATGTCAAACAGAGGCTGAATTTAAATAGCAAAGAACTACACAGGATTTCTTGATAAGTGAAATTGATTTCATCATTTTTTGCATTTTACTTTAATTAATATAATTACGTTTGTTCATTTTTCATTACATTGGAAGAACCTGAGTTGTACAAATAAAATATCCTATCCTATCCTATCCTATCCTATCCTTGCTGCTGATATAAATATGTCCACTCATAATTCTGATAAGCAGTGCTCAGTATATATCAATTCTTTCCTTTCTTCAGGAATTATCTATGAAACAATCATGGATAACAGCACATTATAGCGCCGTAATTATCGCGCAGCATATTCTAACAGACACTTATATATGTTTCGGAAATTTAATTTCCTACAATTTGATATAAGTTTTGGCTCTGTAGGATAATTATTTCTATGTTAAAAATGCATTTGAATCACCTGAATTTGATGGTCAAATGTTTTCCATACATGTGACGTTTTCTTTGATTCTCTTTAAATCAGCATGCAAAAACATTTCAAGTATTCAATTTTTTTTGCTGTTCCTGTGGCTAGATTACTTTTTCAAAATTTATGCTGAATTGCTAAAACTTCTTTATTATGTTGTGCTAAATATTACTATTTTAAAAAGTATATACATGTGTTATATTATTCAATGAAGTCAATAAATACAAATCTATACAAATTGGAATCTTTTGGGAAAATTAATTATTTTAAGGGCAATTCTATGTTCATTAATTCAGTATCAAATTTGTTCACTAAATCCAGTAGTATTTCTAGAAAGAAATAAAGTTAGGTTATACATCAATTCAGTAATATGAAATTATGTAAATTGCAATTAAACAAATTGCTATTAAAGAATCACCAGCAGCTGTTAAATCAGGTAGTTGAAGCATATTGCAATAGATGGGGACACCAGGCAGGGGTAAAGTGGTTTGTTTGCTCAGGAGGGCAAGGGCAAGCAAGGGAGGGCAAAGTAGTGGATGTGCCAGGGAGTATAGGGGAGTGCAAGTGTGAGCATCAGCTCGGAAAATTTATTGGGTTGTACTGTAGATCGTGTGAGATTTGGTCAGTCCCTCCAGCTAAAGTCAGTTGTCAAGGAGGGACTCTGTCAGTCAGATGAATGCTTGTGACTACTGCTTAAAATTGCAGAACTGAGTGAGATAGACAACAGTCAAGTGAGGTGGCGTATTTGGGGGGGGGGGGCTTGGGCACCTCTAGACAGTTGAGATGGAAAGTAGCATTTGAATAAAAATTTGAGACAATGTGGGATCACAAATGACACAAAAACCCCAGGTCCCCCCTCGACAACCCATCTGGATCCACTAGGCTACATGAGTGTCAAATTTGTATTGTTTTTTTTTTCTGATGAACTTTTAATGAATGTGGCTATACAAGAAAAGGTCATCATTGTTATCAGTCATGAACTCGAGTGCCAGATAGCTTTTTTTTTCCTAATGAACCTTTTAATAAATGTGTTTATACAAAATAGGTCATTATCGCTATCAGTCACAATCAAGTGCATGCATCAACACATCTGTATCAATACAGTATCATTGCCAAATATTTTAAAAAAAAAACTCCCAATTTCCATGACATATGAAAGAAAATCACTTCATTCTTGTTTACAATGCAAATGATTAATTGGAACACATCAGATGGAGTTGAGAAACTTTACAGATTGAGTTTGATGAAGAGTGACAAATTTAACACATATTGTATGACGTGTCAAGAGCTTTTACGTCATTCTGCAAACTCAGAGGGCATCTTGCTGTAAAAAAAGCCTGTAATTTAAGCAGATGAAAAAATTTTGATAATTTTGCTAACTTCTTTGCTGGATGCAAAAATTGGCATTTGCCACCCCACATTGCGTGTGTCTCAATTTTTTTTTTCAAATACAACTTTCAATCTCAGTGGTCTGAAAGTGACCAAGCCCCCTAGATCCGCCATCTCAATAATTTGAATTTTATGCTTAAATATTTTAAGATATTCTAAGATATTTTTCAAGTCAGTTACTATTTATAAGCTAAGTAAGAATTGTGTTATCTCATTTTATAGATCATGTTGAATAATTAATATTCTGTATGTCTTTATATGTTGCCATAGGATAACCACAAATGTAATTGTTGCGTATCTATTATATTATATCACCTTCTTTATATTTGAATATGCCACTTGTTGATTTGAAGATTATATTATTCATTTGAATTATAACATTACTTAATTGTCTTTTAATAAGGAACTTTTTTTTTTCTTTCTTCTTAAATTTATTTGTATTTTTCCATTGCATATATTTATACTTAATGCATATTTCATCGTCACCTAGAATAGTAATGCCATAAATCATCCATCTCATCTCATTTCATTTCATTCAGGGGTGCCCAACCTACAAACCTGAGAGTTTCTATGGGAATCCTTCAACATCACATCATAAAACATTTCACTTTTCGTTGATTGTTGTACTGCTATGTCGATTGATGTTGAAAACGAACTAATTCTAATAATGTCATTTAGTGAGACCTTAATTTAGAGGCCCCTTGCATTAGTGGCTACGTTGGGCCAATATATTCATTGACAAGTCACTTTATCTCACATCTCATGATTGCCAAATACATTAAAAATTCCTCTTGGTGAAATTTCAAAGATAATTTCAAGAACTGCCAACTGTGGATTTGCATCAGAATTTATCAATGCTGCACTAAACAGAAAGGGCGTCTGAAACGACCACACCTCAGAAGCTTTTGAGATAAATGATGTATAAATTTTAGGGGTGGACATCGTTTGCAAAGTTCGATACATATCTTCGATATTCATTTTCGGTTTTCGATACGGATCAAGATACACAAATTGTGACATAAACTAATTTTACTGAAAATGTAGCGAAACTCACATTTTGCCTCTCAAAATGAGATCTTGCATGAGACAGGAATCTGAAGTGGCAACAATCTCATGTGTTTCTCATTTGGTGACATTTTAAGACTTTAAACTGTGCAAATTAATACATTTTTCAAGCAAAATAACGCAGTTGAGGTAGTATCGGTTCGATACGATATTGCTAATCATTCGATTTCGATTATCGTATCTAATGATCGATACGGTTTAACCGATAGATCGTGAAACGATGTCCACCCCTGATAAATTTCTCAATTTTTTTTTTCACAACAAACTTCTCTATTGGTTCTGTAGACGAATAAAGTTCTGATAAACTGTGACATCATTTTGTAGCTTTTAAGTGGCATGTCAACACTCATAAAAAAAAACAAAAAACAAAGACTTCAAACTATATTTCGGTGCATGTCATTGCTGGATTCTCTTGCCAAAAAAGGCACTCAAAACGAGTGAGTGGACGAGTTTGTTTTACGAACTATCAGCAATATTGTGGGCTATTTAGAGCATCACACGTGTAACAAACAATCAAACAAAGAGGCCATCAAGTTACTTGTGAGTCTTATTCATTCTATTATTAATCATACCATAATTATCTTAATCATACTCTAATTGTGCAGGTAATAAGATAATAACTTTGAAAAATTCAGTACATAATACAATATATATCGTTCAATTTAAGAAAAGGGCAAAATAAACTACAAGACCCATGTGGCGAGGCTGAGACCGCAGTGCATTTCATTAGGAATTGAGAATTAGGTCGGGAATTGAACTTCCTCCCACGGCAATTACTGCTTAATTAGATTAGTCATCTTACGTTTGAGTTCGCAGTTTGAGACAAGACACCTTCTTCAAAAAGAGATGCCCAATCGCCAGCAGATATTGATGAACCAATGGAATGCAGTATCAATATATTTCTACCTGTTCTAGGATGGATGGATGGATCAATGATTGGGGCTTTACATCCTGTATTTATGCAGTTGATGCATTTGGTAGGCTACTTGGACCAGCAGTATGACACTTGACACAGCAATGAGGCAAAGGATGTTGAAATTGCTGTCCAACATACATGCAGGTCCATGTGATTGACCAGAACTGGATTACAACCTGCAACCAGTGATTGGCAACCCAGATTCCTGCCAACTGAGCTTACCCCGTCCCTCTACCACATCCAGGTGATGAAGACGACAACATGCAAACGTTACATTAAAGGACAATTATCAAATGGGATTGTGACAAAGGGAATTTCCCGGTGTTAATGCATACATGTAGCAATGCATCAAGTTGAAATTCGTAAATTGTAGGAAGTTTAATTTTAGTTTTGTGACAACAACCAAGACATTTTACAAATTGAAGGAATGACATGTCGCTGAATGGGGTGAATGTTCGCTCCGGGTCTGGGAGTTTGTTGATAAACAATTGCAGAGGATTGAAATAAATTAACCTGATTACTTCATGTTTAGTTGTCAATTTAACATGTCTGGAATGTTTCAGCAATGTTTCTTCTCCAACATTTCTTTGATTGGACAAAATGGCATGTGGATGTTGGGGTGACAGTTGGAAGTGACAGTTCAAAACTTTTAAAATGTGTGCACACAGGCAAGTTTAATTAAACTGTTTCACAGACCTGTGAGAATGTTCCAAATGGAAGGTTTCTAATGTCAAAGAGGTACATGTATTGACTTATAGCAAATGTCAGGTGCAAAAAACAGGGATTGCTTCCTGAAACAATGGATTGATGAAAACTTGAAAGTAACATTCAAGGTTGCAATACAAGTTTGGGCCATCCTTATTTTACTTCCAGGGTTAAACAATAATCATAAAAAAGAAAATGATATAAAGCATGAACATTGAATAGAGCATTTGCTTCAAAATGCAATTATAAGTGTTCCTTTAAATTTAGAAAACACTATATACATGGCAGTAATCCTATTTTTGTTAATTTTAAGTAGGCCTAATAATATGACTGAATAATTATGCACTTTTCAGCATGGATATCAATATTTTACCCCAAGTAAGAGGGCCTCATTTGCCAACATATAACAATTTCTAGGATTGTCTCATAAGATGAAAAAGTGTCTTGTCTCAATTTCTCAAAGTTTAGACTTGAACGTGTGATGAATGTTAGCTGGATGACTAATTAACTCAGGCATTAACTGCCTTGGGAGGAAGTTCAATTCCACACCTAATTCTCAATTCCTAATGAAATGCACAATGGTTGCCACTTGATGGTCTTCATATGCTCTTTCCTAATGTTTTGGCCGTCATCAAGTTTCCTCATTGAAGCATTGCAAAACACTTAGCATTCACCGGGATATACCTTAGTGTCTGATTACTAAAGAAATTCCTGCAATAATGAAGCAGAAGATTACTTTTGGTAAAATTTCATTTATTCAAGATCCATGATGCATTATAAAAGTGTCAATGGCGTGAAATATTGTGAAACTTCATTTGGAAATGAGTAGAAATTAATTCAAACATGTAGGGTAATGGTGTCATTTTTCCATTTCAAATTAATTTCAGGATCAAAAACCAAAATTTAATCAAACTGGTTTTTTAAGCAATTAAATTGCTTTCAAAAGCAACTTTACCTAAAAGGCTCTCTATAGCCTAAAGGCTCCTAAGCGCACACCAAGCAAAAAATTAACTTACAACATTTTTCATATGCAAAATGGCCTACGGCAATTAAGCCATATTTTAAACAATACAAGAATACAAATAGTTACTCGTATAGAGTCTGCAATGTATAATAAATCTGGTTGATCTTCGGCCGATTTAAAGTCAACACTTTACAGAAAAGGGCAAAACGGACAACATATATGATAGATTAAAGAAAGCCTTTTACGGGTTGATAATTTTATTTCATCATCCAAATTTTTATCAACATATGTAAGATTATTTGATCACTAATGTGAGGTAGGTGAGCACATACATGTGTATTGTGCGATCTGCACAGAAAGAATACTGAAGTAAATCCCCCATTATTATTAAACCTCATCTGAAGAGGATCATGTGACCACTGTACATTTTGTTTGAAATTGAGAATTAGGTCTGGAATTGAACTTCCTCCCAAGGCACTTAAAATGCCTAATTGAATTAAGCCTAATTAGTCATCCAGGGCTCATCCTGCATTTGGTTCTACAGTTTGAGATGAGACAACTTTTCATCTAATGAAACCATCATAAGGATGCAAACATTGTCAAAATGACATTGAGAGACAAATAATACAACAAAACAAAGAAAGCATGTCAAAGCTGCATCAGGGAATAAGAAAATAATGGGATTGTGTCAAAATGAAAGCCTGATTCAGAACAGAAACCACAAGAAAGTCGAGTTTCAATAATGTGACATTTTTGGTGGCACGTTTTTCTGTTTAAATAAATCGAAGGACATTGAAAGAGTAAATACATTTTGTTGTATTAAGTGCCCGGTGGGCCAATGCAATCTTTGTGATTAATAATTTTTCAAATTACGGGTAAAAACTTTGGATAAAGTCATATGCTGATGGATTTTTTTTTCTGTTAAAAGCGGTTCTTTATGGAGTGGATGGTTTTTAACCTCGGCCATGTTCACATGGCCTGGGTATTGCAGAGTGCAGTGGCGTCCGTCTGTCTGTCGGTCTAGCTGTCTAGTCCGTCTGTCCATCATTCTTGTGTACAAGATAACTCCATTTGTATCAATCCTAGGATCATGAAACTGACAGGGATTGCGTATCAGTATCATAGCAAGATCTCGAATGAGTTCTGACATGAGGGACCTTGACCTACATCTATGACCTTGGCAGCCATATTTGTGAAAAGCTTGTGTACAAGACAACTCAATACGTATTAACCATGGAAACATGATACTAGCAGGGATTGTGTATCACAGCAAGACCTTGAATGAGTTCTGACATGAGTGACCTTGACCTACTTCTGTGACCTCGATGGCCATATTTGTGAATATCTTGTGTACATGATAACTCCTCTTGTATTCAAACTAGGATCACCAAACTAACAGGGATTATCATTGTAAGACCTTGAATTTGTTTTGACATCAGTGACCTTGACCTATATCTCTGACCTTGGCAGCCATATTATTGTCCCTGGGACCACCAAACTCACAGGGATTTCATATCACACACAGTAAGACCTTGAATGAGTTGTAACATGGATGACCTTGAACCATTTCTGTTATGTGACCTTGGTGGCCATATTTGTTAAAACTTTACATAGGCCCTACATCATGACTTACAGCAGAATCTATGGCCGAGGGTAGCACATGCGTAAGCAGGTATTTTTTTATTAAGGAGTGTGCTTTTAATTAATAAATACAGAAAATACAGTATCTGTTACGGATCCGTAACGGTAAGTTAAATTGCAGTAAAAAAATTACAATGTGCAGATGATGAAAAGTATTGAACAGGTATCCTTCACCTATTTGCACTTACACGTAATGTGTTGAATCTTTCAGTTGGTAACTTTACTGAAAACGACAATGTTGTCGGAATCGACGGTTTAAAATTTAAAATAGTGTGCGTAGGTTTATTTACACCATTTTACTTACCTTTGAGGTTATTCAACATGACATGCTTTATGACAAATAAGGCTGACATGTGTCAAATGTACAATAAAACTCTCTGATGTCGTCTGTAGACCTGTGCCAAATCATGAAGCCAGAAGAGCTTAATATTGCAGAAGTTTTCTGATGTGCTGCAGGTACAACATTTTCTTACTGCATATACAATGGCAAATGTCAAATAACATCAGAGCTAGAGAAAAAGGCTGTTTGAAACTTCCCACTACATAGTAGCACTATAGGTAGCAATGAAGTATTCAGGGAGAATGGGTAATCAGGCTTTCCATCCCTTATTTTTGCACTGACAAAGCTTTCAGACTTCAACCAGAAAAGGTAGGGACCACACTAATAAGTCAGGTGCACTCATGGTTGATTTACATAGTGTAAAAGCTATCCTTCTCATTTTCATTTTATTTATTGTCAATAAGAAATGTGAAACATGACCTGCATTGAATATAATTATACATTTTTTATATATATCATCAAAAATTATATACAGAGAATACATATTTAAATACATGCTGACATTTGACTACTTTGTAATTGAAACATAATTATCAAGAGATTGAGAAACCACGAAATATTAAGACACAATCTATGCAAGAACGTGAACACAATACACATTCGCTAGTAATGGGAAATTTTAGAAATGGAGGCGTTATCTTTGGAATAATTATGGACGGCACCTCCTGTCGGTTGAGTCGTCGTCGTAAGATTACTGAATCTTATCAAGAACCTCGGGATAAGTTCAAACAATTCAACAATAGTGAGAATGGAGAAGCCCATCCACAATCCCAAGGACCCTCCGAGATCACTCAAGAACTCCTGAAGACCGTAAGCCGCTTGGTAACGATACTCGACGACACGCGGGTCTCTCATGTAAATGTTGATGCGAAGGAAGTGGCCCTTGATCCATCTGTTGGCTTTGTATAGGTAGGAGTGATATTCTGGAAAATAAGTCAGTCACCTACATGAGTACGGCAAAGTATAAGAAGTCTTATGCCTAGTTCTCACTGCACGTTACGGAGAACTTTTTTACCACTGAGGGGTAGCTTGAGTTGAATTCTAGGAAAAAAATGACCATCCCGGCGACATACAATGTTTATAAAACCATTATATAATTAATTAAAAGCATATCACGGCAGGATAAGATCGTAAATCGGCGGGATAACATCATATCCCTGTGGGAAAGATCTAAATGCCTGGGGGGCAAGATCTAAATGCCTGTGGGATGTCAAAGATCGTCGGCGGGATGTCAAAAGACCGTCGGCGGGATGTCAAAAACCGCCAGCGAGGCTGCAAATGTCCCCCCAGGGGCAGGAGAGGTCCCCCCAGGGACAGGAGAGGTCCCCTCAGGGGCAGCAGATGTCCTAATATCCCGCCGGAGATGTTTCTGAGACGTTCTCACCGAAAAAATCCCCGCCGGACATCCAAAAATCAAGAAAATTTTGGGCTCTGTCCGCCGTCATGAAAAAAAAGTTTGAAAGTATTGAATCTTTTTTGACATCCACGGCGCAGTTTTTCCATTTCTAGGAACCCCTGAAGGGAACAAAAACTTCCCCTGGGGGATGTGAAAAGTCGACGGCGGATCACCCAAATTCATCCAAATTACCAGGAAATACCATCCCGCCGATGCCTAAAGTGCTCCGTAACGTGCCGAGCGAATGGGGTATAAAACGAGTCACAATGCACCATATATAGAATGACAAAGTGTACAACAGCCAGGCTAAGTTTTGTACAACTGGTAGGATAAATTTTAGAGAAGGCTTTGGCTTCAAAGCCTCATTACAGGTGAAAAGTTTTGTCTTGTCTAGGTAAAACAGTAAGTTGTGCAGGAATTAAAAAATATATAGATACATATATTTGGAGTAAATCTGCCAAAATAGTCTAAAAATGACATATAAATAAGAATGACAACAAATAATACTTGCCTGCTGGTATTGGGCTTGAGTGATCAATAGTTTTAAGCTCAGGGGGCATTGGACCAGCCTCCTTTTCCAGACATTTCTCCAGATTTGTAGCCAAAACATACGTCTTCAGGATATCTAGAGTTGCTGATTCCGTCGGCCAAACTGCAGTAGAAGGAACAACTTTGTACGACCAGAGTTCGCAAGGCCAAGTACAACCGCATTCAGTAACTGTGTCCATTTCCGCAGCTTCCTCGTCAGCTTCATCTTCGCAGGCCATATTCTTGAAGGTCAGGTCAAGGTCACTGGGTATGACCTTCTTACAAAGGTCAGGGTCATTCCTGTCTGGAATCAGTTCCCCGGTTGAAGAGCAGTTGCACCTGCGCTGGACGAGTTGTTGTTGACATAGACTGCTACAAGCTGTAAGCGAGTAGTTAAGGTCTTCTTTCAAGGCCACAAGATTCCTGTCTGTCACGCAGTCACTGTACGGATGCCCCGGTCGAGTAGACTTGGTGTTCGTTAACGGGAGTAGTACCAGTACCCCAGGTGGGAGATTCATGGCATGTTTCTTACGAGGTGCTGTTCCGGGCGGATGGATTAACAACCTCAAACCATGAGCAGATCCGATTTGATAATTAGACGAATGAAGACATTGCTGAGATATATCATCCGACTGGATATACACTGTAGCAGACAAAGACTTCTGCCGGTAGACTAACCCTTCGTGCTTGGGATGAAACGTGTAGCAATTGACCAGTTTTGGATGTGGCATTAACTTCCAGTGGTCCATGTTGCAAGGTTTGCCACCATAGACACAGTCCTTAATCAGGTCTTCCTTTTTGTGCCCCAACTGACTGAACTCTTCAGGTTTCATGTTGGCATAGATTCCAGTTATACTCTTGAGTGTATTCCACTGCTTTTTATTTCCGATAGACGAGTGGTTGGCTCGAAGGCGATCAAGCTCACTTCGATATTTTTTTATTGGTTCAAGATCTTTCAGTACCCAGGTGGCAACATCGTAAGGATAAATGTTGCAAATTGTGATATCAGGAAAATGAACCTCTTCTGACTGCGTTATTTGATCTGACCTCAGCGGGTAAGAGACATAACGGAGTCCTAACGATGTCGCATGGACAATGAAACAAACCATAGCAAAAAATGTCAAAAATATCCAGAAAAACCTCGCTAGAGGCTGATGTCTTGCACTGTATATCTTGTAATATCCATGGCCTGTGGTTGATCCGCAGAACTCTGCTATGATTCCCTTCTCGGAGGTTTCATTTTGGTGGTCAGTCGGTTTTTGCCTTATGACAAACATGGTATAATCATCCTTTTAGCCTCGGAAAAAAGTTTTGACCGCAAAACTGACACTTCATATATACAACGAATATAGTAATTCAACGACAATCCAATTAAACCTACAAGGAGAACAGGCTTTACACAAAAGATGAAGTTCTCCTTTCGGAACTCCAAACTTTTTTTCTTTCAAATATTCCAATCAGTTCAGTAGTGACAGCGAGACACAAAATCCAAATGATGTTGAATAAATGTGTACTAAATAAATCCTAAATGACCCGCATCATGTGGAAATACAGACACGCAATCCGGAATTTTTGAAAATATGTTCATCATCTTCTCAATATCTCAATATTACGAAACAAAAGCCAAAGAAGTAAACTTCGACACAACTTTAACAGGAAGCTATCGCTAAGTCAAATCTCTCTCGTTCAGCCGCTGATGGATAATGTATGCCAGAAACAGTGGAAACAGCATTTACCCTACTTAATGCTGTGCTGTTCAAATAACTAAGACAAAGGTAAACTCATGCTGCAGAACAACAGTGCCTCATCAGCCATAGAATTCCAATGAAATAAACAACCGGATAAATAAAACATTGCGCACAGTTTGTCAACTTGCATAATGAGGTAGTGTTTATATGAGGACACACTGATTTAAATCAAACACTTCATGTGACTTTATTTAGTTTGTTGTTTTTACTGCATGGGTGAAACAGGTGAGTTTCTATTGTTGGCGTTCTTGATACTATGTGCATTTCAGTGGACACACCCCTAAAGACAGCGAGGTGTTCAGTTTTCACACATATGCAAATTTAGTCGATTCTGCCGATTTATGCCTGCAGTATGCTGCAGAAACTTATACATGCTGTGCGCGGTAGATTTCTTCAAAATTTGATTTAAAATGAAAGGCGATAAGACAGTTCTCTGAAGAGTAAAATTTGAAGTAGACAGCGACATTTTTCACCGATTGGCAGGGACGAACACAGAAGAGGTGGATTGGGGGGAAGCCACCAAGATGAAATGTTTCATACTTTCGCATGCTCATTACATGTACATCACCACATGGTTGCGTTATTTCTAACTAGTGCTATTTGTTCCGTGACGCGATAATCCAATAGACCCCGCACCAAAATTTTCTCAATCTCCCTGCTGATTGGCTGAGATGTTTTGTAACATCACTTCATGATAATATGATCATATATATATGCAATCTCTGAGCAAATTGGATCAGATGTTCGGGTGGACATAACATGATTAACCGTATGGTCCACCAAATTTTGTGACACGAACGGTTCAGAGGGGCCTCCCTCTATTTATGCTCTGAAGTACAATAAATTTAGATTCCAGAAGGTGAAATACTATTCTTTTGATCTATCACAAGTCAGCCTCATTATCTATGATCATTGGGGAACAGCAGTAGTACATAATTTCAAAGTTATCTTTTACAGGCTGGAAAAGTATGATGTGCCCATGAAGTATTATTACCCAAACATCTCTAGAACCTTTTCATGCAACACTCATTCATCTTACCGCTCAACTCCACCTTTATGTATCTTTATGCCCCTATCTCACTGCGAGAACCGGAGAACTTTTTACCCCTGAGGGATAGGTTGAGGTGAATTCTACGAAAAATATGGCTAACCCGGCGACACACAACCATTATAAAACGATTACATAATTAATTAAAAGCATATCACGGCTGGATAAGATCATATCCCTGTGGGCAAGATCTAAATCCCTGTGGGGCAAGATCTAACTGTCGGTGGGATGTCAAAAACCTTCGGCGGATGTCAAAAACTGCCAGCGAGGCTGCAGATGTCCCACAGGGAAAGTAAAAAAAAAAACAAAGGGACAGGAGAGGTCCCCACAGGGGCAGGGGATGTCCTTATATCCTGGAGATGTTTTTGACTCGTTCCCACTGATAAAGCCCTCGCCGGACATCCAAAAATTGAGAAAAATTTGGGCTCTATCCCGGCGACTTGGAAAAAAAGTTTCAGCATGTTGAATCTTTTTTGACATCCACGGTGGAGTTCTCTCCATTTCTAGGAACCCTGTGGGATACAAAAAGTACCTCTGTGGGATGTGAAAAATCGTCGGCGGGATGTCACAAAATCACCCAAATTCACCCAAATTTCCAGGAAATACCATCCCGCCGGTGCCGAAAGTACTCCGTAACATGCCGTGAGACCCCGGCATAACTCTTCTACTCATATTGACAGACAAGTTTTTCCGGCACATGCACGTAATTCTTCCTCAGTTGGAAAGGAATCGGATGCAATTTCGATTTTAGATATGGCACATGTACGACCAGTATAAATTGCAGCTGACCAAATAATCGGCATGGACGGTCCACAGGGCCTGGAGGCCCCCTTCCCTGCCCATTTCTTCCATGTTTATCTTTCGAAATTTCCAATCTCTGAAAATGGTTTAAAATATTCCTTAGGACTTATAAAACCAAGATTGGAAATTGATTTGTGCTCATATTCAGTTTGATAAGACATAAAACACAAGAAGTATCGATCTTGAGATATCCATTCATACAATACCATACAAAATCAGAGCTAAAACAGGTCATTTTACAATAAAGTTAAAGCTCATTTATCTTTATAGGCCTATGACCATGTAAATACCCCAAAATTGTTTAAAATATAGGCCAAATTGAAAACGCGCCTGTATGTATCAGTGATTTGCCCTCTTAAATCTCCAATCTAAACCCCTGTCCAACCCTCCTCCCAATTTCTAAATAGTCCCCTTATATTATCACTGTATTCTTCGACATTGAAGTCGCATGAAGTGCATATTGAGTGCATTGAGCAGGCTTCTGCATGTCCACAGCACATTGGCACAAATTATTGATTTTCATGCATGATTGCATTTCAGTACCCCCCCCCTCTTAGTTTGTCACACATCAATGCATGGAGTCACACTCAACATGCATTTCAGCAGGTGTTTGCCTTCCAGCACCAGCCACAGGGGAATATAATTTTGATGGAGAATTACAAAAAAGGAAAAATGCACACAGATTGGGAGTTTGCCCGATATAGGAAGATGTTTGGGTGACTGAGATTTATTTTTTCACATCGGTAAGTGAATACCATTATTTGATGCTTAACACCATATTTTCAGACGATAATTCATTATTACCAATCTTTACACCATTCCGAAGACCTTGTTTCTTAAATTCACAAGATTTTGGATTACCATATATACATATATGTAGAATAAGAACCCTAAAGAATTATGAATTTCACAAAAAAAATTATAAGTTTCATAAAATTGGCTTATCAATATTATCATATAACATTGCTAATTTCCACTATATGGCAAATATTATATGCGTGTAATAGAAAAGCTGGTGAATTACCAGATTATAGAATAATAAAAAGAAAGCTACCTTGGACTTCTTTCTTACTTATCTATGTAGGCCTGCATCATCATATATAATATATATATCTAAGCAACGCCATATTATCTGTAATATACTTCTGTAAGTTCTCATGACTAATAAATGAGTAATGAATAGAACCCTTATGAGAGGTGCTGCATCATCTGGAATGTGACAAACAATTTTTCTTCAGATTGCTTTTTTGGAAATGCACCCTTACAAAAGTCATTCATTTGCATTTCCTTCAATTAGTGAAATTGCACAGCACAAATGACTAAGGAAATTGGCACAGGTAAGCAATGCGAAGCTCCCACTTGATATAGACACTTGTCATGTAATACCCCAGGAGTAATTATTCATAGGGAAGAAACTAATTATTTGGTTAGGGACCGTTCAGAATTTATGACTGGGGGGAGGGTGGGAGTTTTGGCCGAGGGGGTACTAACTTTTCTCATGTGTTTCAAGGGGGGTATTAATTTTTGACAACACTTCGAAGGGGGGGTAAGAAATTTTAAAAAAGAAAAAAATGTTAAAAAACCCGCATAAACTCATTTTATTTGGACTTTTTTACGCCCAAAAGTCCGCAAAATGACGCGAATCTGTACACGTAGCAATGTATATCGGTATATGTATTGCTTTGTATGTCGAGGGGGGGGAGGGTACTAAAAATATGAGTGAAACCGAAGGGTGGGGTACTAAAAATCTGCATGGAACTCAAGGGGGGTATAAATTTTTGACGGAAGTTCCAGCAAAACTCCCACCCCCCCCCCAGTCATAAATTCTAAACAATCCCTTATAACATAAGTCAAGAGCAATGAATGACCAGATTTGGCAGGCAGGTTGGTGGATGAATGACTGGGGTTTTATGTCCTGTATTTCAGCACTTGGCAGGCTAATTAGGACCAAACGTGTGACCTGGCAGGCCAGAGCACTGCCAACTGAGCTGTGCTACAGTGCCGCCTGTAAGTAAGTGAAACGGATGAAATGTTGCCATTGCCGCAATGCTAAACATCCTCAACCAAACTGCTAGTAGAAGCATGAATTCTCATCTGATTACAGGAAAAACCTATTTGGTCATAAAGGCTGATATTTTAGGCATGTGGGATTAAAATGGCTTCCAATTTCCTTTGCTGTACTCGGAGCTAGGTATGGGTGAAAGTCTTCAATAAGTAAGTGAAACACAAGCCCAATGTTATTTCAATTGGGAGGGTGGTTCACTTATCAAAGACTTTGACCCATGCCTAACTCCGAGTACAGCAAAGAAAGCTGACAACCTCGTTATCCCACATGCATCAAATATTGGCCTTCATGACCCAATATGTTTTTTTCTTCTCCAACAACAATTCATGCCTCTATATCTACTAGCGGTTTGATTGAGGAAGTTAAGCATTGCGGCAATGGACAAACATCACCTGTTTCACTTACTTATAGGCGGCACTGTAAAAAGAATACTGGGTATTTTGATCATATACATTCAATAAACAGTTTCGCGGAAGGTTGGAGCCAAAAGTGTTCAAACCTCAGGCAATGAATCCAAAGATATAATTTTAGTGGACAGTCATGAGTAACTCCCAACTGAATGTCTTTAGGATGATACATTAAATTGGTCGCCCTTTGCATCAGTGTCTGTGCTGGGCTGCTGGCAAAGTAAAATTTCCCTCACATGGGGCAGATCAGAGACATGTCAGGACTCTCAGTTTCCCTGAACCCCCTTGAATCTGAAAATTGTCAGCCATTTGTGTCCCAAATACATACCTCAAATATGTATCATACTTTTTGACTCAATATGATTTCATCTCGGCATATGAGAGAGTTCATGCTACTACTTGTAAGCAATTTGGCTGATGATGGACCCGGAACTTCAGTTTCACTTACTTACAGGCAGCAATGTTGATGGTAATAAGGCTTCTAAAAGGCATTAATTCTATAATATTCAGTCATTCATGAGGCGAACTTGGCTAAACTATATTGGGAGGTCTTCTCTTATAAACTTGTCCCAACAAGCTAATGACACACCAACATTTTGACCACAAATCGAATATGTCAAAGCTTCAAAGGAAGTTTTGATTATATTCTAAAATTTCTGACAAGTCTGAATTTGTCTCTGTTCTGTTTAAGTAGGACACAATTTATCTCAACAATAATTTAAATCATAAAGAAAGACAATTTAGCTTAAAATGTTTATGGCCTTGATCAAAAAAGGCTTAATAGAAAAATAAATAACAAAATGTTGTTATGAAGCATATTATTCTGCAGAACTTGTGACAAGAAATGGGTTATGCTACAAAATTTAAATTGTAGTTTGTCTATAGATATATTAAAGACTATTTCTATAGAAGATGTCAACCACCGTTAGGTGAAAATAATGGACAAAGAGGTGAAAAGAAAAGTAAGACACTCTATGTCATCTTATCTCTTTTCTTTTAGGCCAGACATATTTGATTTTTAGCTTCTCAAATTGAACAACCCTAAAGATTTGCCACCTACAAAAAAAGGACTTCAAAAGATACCTCAAGATAGACCCTGGAGTCAGTCGAATAAGTTGAAAAAGTCAGTTGAATTTCATTTTCAACTAGTCAGTCACATTTGGGTCAACTTGTCACTGATGTGTTTTGCCACAGTCAGTTGGAATTGTTCAACTAAATTTTGACTGAGAAAGCATATATTCAAGGATTATAACCACTTTCATCTAATCATTTCGAAAGGGAATACGACTTTGATCCTTTGACCGTTGTCTTTTATGATTTTTTTTTACAGCAAATTTGTAGGTCATTGTAAATATGAAAATTAGAATCAAATTGTTCGTAAATCTTGCATTTCGACCATTTAAAGAAATAATATTTTTTGAAAAGTTGGATTTAGTCAGTAGTAATTTATTCAACTAGTTGGAGTTGAATGCTGCCAACTAGTTAAATTAATCAGTTGAACTCCTGTTTGGTCAGTCATAATTTGATTTTGAACTCACTCCTGGGTCTACGTCAAGAAGATCCCAGAAGCTAAGAATCAATTACATCTGGCCTTACTTAAGAATAATTAATTATCACCAAACTTCATATCTTTCTCATTGCAGAGTGATTACAGCTAGATCTTCGAAGAAAATGTAAGACACCACAACCATCATTTCCATGGAGATTATAAGCAACATGAAAGAGCAATATATCTCAAGGATAAGGAAGACTAAAGGAAAATGAAGAGATGGATTATCAATCTATATTTGACTCTAATTACTATCCTTCACAATGGTAAGAACAATCTCCTCTTTGGAAATCATTTTCTTTAAATTTGATTTTATGCACAAAAAATGTATCTCTTGAGTAGGTCACATAGTATCATTGGTATGTGTACATCTGATGGGAATTCAAATTGACTGATTGATTCTCGACTTGCAGACTTCATGATTGAAGATCCAATTTTCTGACGTGTTGAATGATACATAAACTAATGAGGCAGTAATTGCTCTGACTTGGCGGATGAATGGGACTTACAGGCTTGTTTTACTGACTGACTGACTGACTGACTGACTGACTGACTGACTGACTGACTGACTGACTGACTGGACAAAATGGCCGAGCCTGCTTGACTCAAGTACGCCTTTCCAGTAACATAATAAACTAAATTCATCAATTGGCAAAAGTCTATCATCTGCTATTACAGATCTCACGTAAGCAGCGTGCCATGTCCCATCTGAGTTTATGCAGAGATGACGTCAGTATCTCAATACTGACACAGCTAAGTAATGATGACTTCCAGCTGCTAATAACAGACGAGGTTTACTGGCTAAGTGTGAATAACAACTGACTGATCTGTTTTCATATTTTTCTAAATAATTATTGTACCTGATGGTTTATCTAGTTGAAAATGTTAGCAGGGATTAGAAACTTTTGGGTATTTTCAAAACATCATAACAGAATGATCAGGGCTCAACAACATTCTAGCAGTTTCTTGTAGATTTATTTGATCAGGGGAGGTCCCAAGTAACACAGCTGAAACTGTGAATATACCACCGCGACATCAATATGCTCATACTGACATCACATGAGCACTGTGGCAGTTGCAAAGAGCATGGCACACTGATATGAGATCTGTAAAAATGTCGAATAACGGTGAGTATACATTCACTCATTCAGCTGCATGTTGCCATCAATGACCTCACACAACAGGCCCTATCCATCCCATTAAAATGAACTATTAATTTGCCATTGAGTAATTTGCTACCTCGTGCAGTGGTGAGTGATGTGACTCAGTAAGTGACATATTTTGACAACATTGAAAGTATAGGATGTGACCTCACAAATTGCTTATGAGTCAAAGAGAATAACACGGCATGGATAGTGATACTATGACCTCACAAGGAACATGTCAGTGAAATTCTGTAAGCACTTGTCATCTGACAGCTGTAACATGGAGCGGGCCAGAGTCTGCCTGGCTGGCTAACAGAATAATGCCCCTATCACACGGAGACGCAACAGAGGGTTGTTGTTGCGGCGCTTCTTGCTTTTCCAGGAAAGAGGGAGGTTTTTAAACTACATTCAACAATTCGGCGACGATATTTTCGTCTACGGCGCTTCTTAAACTTCCTCGCCAAAAGTTCCTAGAAATCACGTGACCTTATGGTGAAGCAAGAACTTGCTTCACGAAAGATTCAACCGGTTGAATCTTTACGAAGGAAGAAGCCACGATGCAAAAGACCAGAAAGACCCCCAAAATGATTGGGCGAAGTTAGAGACAGCTTGGGCGAAGTTAGAGACAGGTTGGGCGAAGTTAGAGGCAGGTTGGGCGAGGCTACTTATCATTGAGTCAATGGAACTTCGGCGAAAAAAGAGCACAACTCGCCGAGGCAAACAGGCTGTTGAAACGCCGAAACAGCTACTTGCTTCACCGTAAAATGTATTTGCTTGGGCGTAATTGAAGATTAGGACGACGTAAGAGGATGCTAGGGCGAAGTTAGAGGCAGATTGGGCGAACCAAGAGACTCCTTGGGCGAATCTAGTTTAACATTGAAGCAATGGAACTGCGACGAGGCTCCTCACAACTCGCCGACACAAGTCTCTTCTTGTTTCGTCCGAAATTACGAGCGATTCGGCGTAGAAAACGAGAGCCTCGTCGTAATAGGAACCATCAACGACGATTTATAATCTTTAATTGATTATATAATTGTCCAAAAATGACTTGAAACGCCGAAAGTTGGCGAAACTTGAGTTCCTGGCACCTCTACAACTTCGCCGTCACTTAACCACTCTTGTGTGAACTAGGCATAACATTCAGAAAGACAGAGCAACCAGAAAACTGAAAAGCAGATAGACCAAGTGAAAGAGACAATCAATTAAGAAAGACTAATTGAAAAGAACAGAAAACCAAGGGGGAGACAGACAAGAGATTGATAAACAGTCATGCATCTATTGAATGAACTGAATCAAATCACTATCCTGCAACATTACCCTTCTTTGCAACTGTCAACATCAACAAAGACCAAAAGTTTGTCAGTTGCCAAGGCAACCGAATTCGTTTGTTCCTGAATTAAACACAGATCCATGATAGATGACCTTATCTTGGAGTGCATTTCCCATTAAAATTCCCAACCCAATGTAACAGGACCACACACCTGAATACACCTGTAAAATTCCCCAGGGAGGGTAAGGGTGACTCATAAAATACCAAATCGAATTGGTGTCACAATCTTGACAATTGAGGCAAAATTGGGTTGTTTGATCATTGATCTGTACTCTAACCATTACCGTAGCAACCCTATTCGAAAAGGAAAAACACATCGATATCATGTCCTTTGGAGATAATTGGGGGTTATATTCTAGGAATCATTAGAGCACGTATGCATGGGGGAAAGAGGGGCAAAACTGAACGGTGGGGCAAAATGGTTTTTGGCGTTTTTTCTCTGAAAGTTTTTACCTTCCTTCTAATTTTTCTGTAAAAAACATATAGGATACATGACCAACCTTTCCTCTTAGAATTGGAACTGTTAAAAAATCACTTTTCTGTTTTTTTAGCAAGTGGTATTTGGTACATCATGGATCAGACCTTATTTGGTATTCTTATGAAATACCACCTTTGTACAGTGAGCCTTCAAAATTAGACCATCTGTTTTGCCCCTCGTTCCCCTACTATTTATTGCCTTTCACTGTAATAGTTGCAAATTAAGGTTCCGTATACCCTAAAAAGTTTTTTTGGCTGTTCCTTCGAGAAACGCAACATCTTACAACAAGATGGACCGATGAACCCTCATCAGCCCAGTTTGATAATAGATTTTGGTGTGTGATAAATTTATAGCTTTCGAAAAATTGAGCAAATTTATATAAATAAGATATCACACGGCTTTTCTCATATTGTTCCTCGTATCGAAACGTCAAAGAAACGTATTAGCCTTAGGGATATAGTGTCGGGCCTATCGGCCCTTCCCAAGTCATGCCGATATGCATGACCGATGCATGGACTGGTAGTCTGATACATGACAAGATATGTCAGGACATTATTGTCTATGAATTTATGTTTGAACATCATAAATAGCTTTCCAATACATTTATGACTATAGGAGTAAGTGCAAGCCTGAACCTTGGAGATGATTTCATAATGTCACTTCAAATCATGGAGAGCTCTGATGGCTGCTTAGTCAAACCCCATCCTCCAGAAACAGTAGATAGATATAGATAGATATTTATTTCTCACCCAAGCTTGTACATACAACAACTTATATACATAAAACATCCACAGTGTTATCAGTGCAATATGCTTTGGTGAGGGGTTGCACAAGAGTTATTAAAACTATATTTAATTGTGCATCCCCAACAATTACTTACACAGGTATGTAAAAAAAAAAATTATGATATGAAGAACAAGAATATAGGAAAGGAAGTAACCTGCTGCCAGTATCTTAATATGTTTGTATTTTTTGTCTTGTGAATGACTTACTAAATGACTTAATATTTTCTTTCATTTTCAATGAATGGTGCAAGTTCAACCAGAGACCAGGTGCCTTCCCAAGAAAACTAGTGTTGTATGATTGAGCAGTGTGACGAATCGCTCTTAGGTTATTCCTGTTTCTTGTATGATAATCATGATTGCCTAGTTCGAATAAATTTACTATTCGCTCTGATAAGAGTCCATTCATGTACTTGAAAGATAGTAGGCCTAGCGCTTTAACTTGGCCAAGCACTAATAACAGCTGATTGGGCCTTTAGTGTAGGAATTCCCAATGAATTTCCAATTTAGCAATCAGTAGCAATCAAATAATCAAGAAAATGTCAATACCACAGGACACACTTTAATCATTCATTACTGCTGAATGACACAGAATGCAACTAGGTCGACCCAAAATGACCCTGGAATTTCAAAGACAGAATTGCTCAGCATTGACTAGAGTAATTTATGGTCATCTGTTTGCAATTCCTATCACCATGGTAACCAGTAAACCCCTATTATGAGATATTGGAAAGTGTCTACACTCATGAGGAACATGTTGGCTTTTGCGGCTCAGTCAGTTTATTGATGTGGCATAGATATATAATTCTGTGCCATGGTAAAATCTAACCAGTAACTGCTGAATCTTGGTTTCATAGTTTAGGCCCTATTATTCAATGTAGACTTAATGTAATGTCATCATTAAAGCAAAATGATTGTGCTTTCATCTGTCATCAGTGGCGGATCCAGACACGGTCATCTAGGGGGGGCCTGGGCATATTTCGGCATTCACGGGCCCGCTTTGCAGTGTATTTCCTGCAAAATACTGTTATTAATCTCAGTGGTCTAGGGGGGGGGGGCTGGGCCCCCTAGGCCCCCGCTGTATCCGCCACTGGTCATCTGCGTATTACATTGGTCACTCTGAGAAAGGCCTAAAATATTTCGAAGTAGGTAAACTGCCCACATGGACAATAACTGCTTGTAAACTTAATATTCTCAGCACACATAAAATGAACATTCTGTTTTCTTGTAAACTTATCATTCTGATCCTAACTTCAGCACACATAAAATGAACATTCTTTTTTATCGGTAGTATATTCTTATTTTCAGGTCACCGCACTTCAAACGAGGTCATTCAAGTGGGAAACCAAATTGTTCCTTCGGACAAAGGCATCAACGTGCCAGGGAACACATTCCTTTTCACCAAAAGTATTCCTTACAAAGGTGTAGTGCTCGGAGTGACCTCATTTTTCCGGAATCGCAATCCCGCCATTTTCCAAATATGGCGCCCTGCAAATACGACGTCATCCAATCAGGATCCAGCATTCAAACTGATCCATTCTGCTCTAGTGTACCCCAGAGTGACAGATATTGTTGATACAGTAAGTGAACCATCTTGCTTCTGTTGTGGTTAATTAGATTCCAGAGTAGCCTTTATTGTATGTAGAGAACCAGTGACAGGTCCTTGGAGTCTTTTCAACTTGAACAAGAGCAGGTACTGCCTCCATATCCCCCACGCCCTACATCAAACTATACCCACCAAAATCCCTATTTGACTTATACCAAGTATTTCCACCGTGGGCGCAATCATGCATACATGCATGTGGTGACACCTGTGGGAGGACTTCGATTTCCAAAATAAACATGGCTGCAGGCCAAAAGCAAAGCAACCCACCTGACAAATGTATTTGGGATGTGGAACTGGTTATGATACTTATTGATTTGAAGTTACTTTTGACAAGTTTAGGGGGATCTTTGCATGTTGGGAAAGGATGAGCATTGTGCATGGTGTGGCGTTTGAGATATTTGATGGACACCATGAAATGGAGACTGAAACTAGATCCCACCATCGCATTGCGTGGGCTGTGGGGGATCATTAGCCATGGCACACAGTTAATGAAAAATGGAACGTACAATACTACATTGTGGGAGAAGAGATCATATCTCATTGTACACAAACATACTATACACTGTTGCTCTGTGACTCCAGATGACATAAATTTGTAATTTTGCAAATTCAATTAATTTAGATCAGATCCATGTGAATTAGTGTGTGGGGGATGACCACTATGCTCTTGTTATCACTAAAGTATGTGAATGTATTTTTTCAGGTCCCAATGGAGGATTTCCTCATGATTGGCAACGACCTTTGTCTCCAGGTTCAACCAGGAGACCGTCTCGGGGTTTTCATCGAGACCGTGCCAGGTTCTGTCACTTACGATTGGGCGTTTCAACCCGCTGAGACATATGTACATTCAGTCTCCAGTCCCAGCCTTTACCCCAAGATAGGACATGTGGTCATTTTCGACTCCCTCTACTTCCCCTTTCATTTCTCAGTCAAGGCAGACATTGACACAGGTAAGACACGAGCAATCTTTTTTTCTTTTAAAAGGGGGATAGATGGATGAGTTGGGCTTTACGTCCTGTATTTATGCACTTGGTAGGCTAATTAGGAGGACATGACAATGAGGCGAGGATCGATGATTGAAACAGCCATTCAAGATAGACCCAGATGACCCGGCAATAGCAGGATTCGAACCCTGGACCCAGCGATTGGTAGTCCAGCAAGCTACCACAAGACCAACCCCCCCCCCCCTTTTTCTTATAAAAAAGAACAAGAACCCGAAGGTTGTCTAACACAGTGACGCAAGTGTCTTCCGACACAGGATTTGAAAGAAATTTTGACTGTGTAGGCTTGGGGGCTAACCAGGATAACCAACATTTTGCCCAATTTATACACTGCAAACCCAAAATGGTCAAAAAGTGTATTGAAGAAGTGATTTCCTACTGATAAAAATTAAAAAATCAATTTTTCGAAATCAAGATTATGGTGCTGAACCAATTAATTCTCCACAGAAGGTACGTGTAGATGTGCACGTATATTCAATTCAATTCAATTCAATTTTATTCCAGATGGAAACAGGATACATGTATGTATTGAAACAATAAAAATAACAGTTACATCTGGGGGCAGATGTCGGGTGGACATATTTTGCCCAATTACAATACATAAATTGAGTAATATAAGTAGAAGGAACATGAAAAGCATGAACAATAACAAGTTCTTTTTTTTTAAAAGAAAACAAAATATATCTGGATTGATATTTGGCAATGCCCTGTGAAAAGTTTATTATTATCTGAATGTGTTTTGCTCAGTTTTATTGCAATACATTGAATTACTGACCTTCTGAATATATCTCAAGTTCTGAATATTCCTGCAGGGGACATCAATAGTCAAGGAAAAAGAGAACCTCCAACATGCGAGGAGGCCCTTGCGGAGAGAAGACCTATGGAAGTTACCGTCACTGCTTCTTATATGGTAAACAAGATGTCAATCTTAATCTTTTAAATTAGAGTATAATAACTTGCTGATGGAGATGTACCAATCATTTGTTAGGAAACCGGAGACCAGTTGTACTCTGAAATATAGATAATCTGGTTGGTCCACATTTTAGGCTAATCGAGGTTTTGGAGAAATATTGACCAATTGCAATTAATGAAAACAGTTATGCCAAATAGTGATAGATAATGTCCAAGACAATTAATGGAGAAAATCAAGAATGGTTTCATTGTTTATTAATTAGTAACGCAATTTTTTTTTTTTACAGGAAGAAAACGTCACAGAAGCACCGTGTAAAGAAGGTCCACCAGGCCCGCCTGGACCCTGGGGGCGAAATGGGACTGACGGAGCCCCTGGACCACAGGGGGAAAAGGGGGAAAGAGGCCCCCAGGGGATACAAGGGATTGTAGGGACAAGAGGGGAAAAGGGGGATAGGGGAGAGAGGGGTATTAAAGGAGAAATTGGACAGTTTGGTCCCTCAGGGCCACCAGGATCAACCGGTGCAAAGGGTAACATAGGGGAAAAGGGGGTCAAAGGAGACCGAGGGGAAAATGGGGTGAAGGGGACCAAAGGGGAAATGGGTCCAAAAGGACAAACTGGTTCACAAGGTATTAATGGGTTCATAGGTCCACAGGGGCATGTTGGACCTCTTGGACCAAAAGGACAAAAAGGTGAACCAGGTATTCCTGTGTTTACAGGGTCATCAACAGGAACAAAAGGAGATACAGGCCAAAAAGGAGATACTGGAGAAAAAGGAGATATCGGATTAAAAGGAGACAGAGGAGATACTGGTAAACAAGGCGTCACTGGTATGAAGGGTGAACCTGGGAAAATGGGACCTCCAGGTCCACCTGCAGTATCCAGAGTTAACAAAGAACCCGCTTATGGTGCTTCAGAGACAAACGATTGTGAAGACTGTTATTACATCACAAAAGGTCTCATTGCTTTTATCATCATCTGGCAGTTTGCCCTAACTGTCACTCTTATAGCCTTTGGTTTTGTTTACTGGCGAAAGACTCTCTTGTACCGAAACAGAGTTAGCGACATATCACGGCGAACATCCGAAATTACCATCGAGCCCATCGACAATGACTTCGAAGGCACTGTCATAAAAACAACAGGAAAATACGAAACTAATGTCAGCTGGGAGTTTCATTCGACCGCGAAAAGGAAGATGGCGTCACCAACAAAAAATCAGAATTTTAAAAACAATGCCAAAAAATCAAAACAAAACCATCTGGGTATGACACCAGATGCAATATGGTTAGCAAGCCAAAAACAGAGACAACAACAACCAGACGACATCAAATTTGATGACTTGGAAGAAATTGAAAAAGACATTTTGAAAAAAGAGCTAAGGGATCAGTTAGAAGGGAATTACTAATAAGCAACTTCTCCTGTTCTACATGAGCCATAAATGGAATTGACCACGTTCTGTGAGGGATTGCAACAATCAGTATTTGCATCTATTTGTTCTAATTATCATAGATTGTCTTATTTTTTCAAACCACTTTTTGAAAAAGAATAAAACGTTTCATTGTCTCGTTAAATAAAGTGTCTTGTTATGTGTTAAGGCTACGAGCTTCTTCGGGATACATTTGTTAGGAATCTCATTTTCTGCTTTTTGGAATACAAAATGTGAAAGCAAGAAATGACTCATAAACTCAAGAAAGCTTTTATTAAATTAACCCCCAACAAAAAATGTAAACAACAGGCACAGGAAAATTAACCATAAGAAAAATTGCCAATTCAATCCAAAACAGACCTCTAAAAAAATCCTGAAAATCAAACTGGATAGAACGCGAAAAATCCAATATTACTAACTTACAAATTTACAAAAGCCACCATGTAAAAATAACATTCAGAAAAATTGCCAATTCAATTCAAACAGACCTTCAAAAATCCCAGAAAATCAACACAGATATAACATATGCGAAAAATCCAATATTACAATAACTTCGGATTTACATAAGCCAAAATATAACTTAATACGAAAATTAACAAAGAAACAATTTTCAATTCTGCAAAAAATTAACAGGTAACAATAATTATAATACTGTAATGAAAAATTATGACATTGATGAGAATGTCAACAGTTGCAAATTTAAATTTTTAATCATGGCAGGTCAACAGTGTCATATTCATATAGGAAATTAGCGTCTTCTCCGCCTCAACGACCATCCTTATTCGTTCCTCTACTGAACATGATCCTTTAGTTTCCATGGCAACCAGGACTGCAATGCAAGAATGCATGTACTCTCCTTCTCTGGAATGAAATCATATATAGCAAATTATTAAATTAATCAAGATGTAATATAATCGGGAACCTAATTTTCTTCAAATTAAACAATTAAGCACTTAATCAGAAACCACGACCCCGGACGATCCCAGGTGAACTAAATGGCCAATGTACAAAAAAACCTTAAGAATACTAATGTCATGAAGCAAATGCATAGTAGTAGGCTATCTTTTAAAGGAAAATATGTATCGATGCAGGCCTGCGAATGATGAAAAATGCCGGGCCCCCTTAACTACTATGTCTAGATCCACCACTGAATACTCTAATATTGGCAAAGATTTTTAAAATTTTTCCACTGACCACAAAATTGTTCCTCTTGCAATCAAACACATTCTCTTTCCAAATAGTAGATAAATAATATTTTAAAAAATTACCTGTAATTGTCTTTGGACAGTTCCACATGCTGAGAGCCATTCCAATACTGTTGGCAAACTGCCGCCATTTCATCTGTGAAGTTCACCGGTTTGCAGCCGCCTGTAGAAAACCATCGAAAAATTGTGCACACCATAGTACACCATATAATGTCAAGATCATCTTGATGATAATTTGTCAAATAAGGCACCTGGTGAGATTCTGTTATACAATATGCCAAACCAGTTGATGGATGGATGGATGATTGGGGCTTTACGTCCTGTATTTATGCACTCGGTAAGCTAATTAGGACAGGAGGAGGACGCGGCAATGAGGTGAAGTGAGTGAGTGAGTTTGTGTTTCACGCCCCACCAGCATCGGTGTGGGCTATTTAGAGGCAACGCAATAAGGTGAAGGATGATTGAAACAACCATCCAACATAATCCCATTCCCAGATTACCCCAGCAACAGCTGGATCGGAACCTAGACCCAGTGATTGCTAGCCTAGCACGCTACCGCTGGACCAGCTAGCCCTCCCCGCGGTGGATGGATGGATGATTTGGGCTTATGTCCTGTATTTCTGTACTTGGTTGGCTAATTAGGACAGGAGGACAGGGCAATGAAGTGGAGGACTTCATTAAAAACCTTCTTACCTGAAAAGATGATTCCTTTTGGGCTCACTAGAACAGCAATAAGGAGAATGAAGAATGCCAAAAAGAACACAGCCGCCATAACTATACTGAAGAGCGACTGCCTTATCCTGCCGTACTTTGCAGCCGCTTTCCGGTAAGCCTCAAAAACATCTTCAGTTCCAGCTGAAAAATTATGAGAACTTTTTTAAAAATCATGATTAACAAACTAATTGGCAACAAGAAAAGTTATACCCAGGCTATATATTATCATATCAAAGCAACCATATTAATTAATATATAAGGACCAGAGACAAATGAAAAATCACAAATTTTGGAAAGCAATTTTTTCAGTTTGATTTGGTCAGAAAATTTGGTGAATTTAATTTTTTTGGGCATTATATTTTGGGTGGATTGAAACGTTTGCAAAATAATTAATTTTTTTCATAATTACCTTCACATGACCCAATGGGAACTTCAACAAAAATCTTCTCATGCAAGATGGGGTCCGTTTCCTCGGCAACTGGCTCAGCTGATCAGTTAAAAAATTTCAATATTTGAAATATTCTGACACTTTCATTTACAGTGAGTAAAGTAAGCTTTCTTTTCTAAAGTACAAAATGAAATTGTTGATCTGTAACTATTTCGGTCTGACCTAGATTTCTTTGGCCTTTTTTTTTTAGACGGAAACTAATAATTTAGGATGTCACATAGCAATAAATTTATCCGGCGTTCAATATCATGAAATAAAAATTTCCCGTCCAAGAAAATGACCGCCCCCCCCCCTAAAAATCTAATGATCACCCACTATAAATTTTAATCACTTTTTACTTTTCAATGCTTTGAAATCTTGTCATATTTTGTTACATGTATTATGATAGTTGATCTGCTGTACCGACTCTACAGAGTCTGGTTCGGCAAATGCCATGCACTCTCGAATTAGTCATTTTGTTTAATATATATGTGACATTGGCATAAATCGGATAGTATGACAAAAATCTTAATTTGTAAAAATACTTACATGATGTAGTTTCCTTTTCTACCGGCTTCTCATCACTCAGCACTATGAACGTTTTGTATAAATTCTCAGTTATCTCTGGCCTCTTCTTCTCACTGGACCTGAGCTTTCGAATGCCCATTGCAAGCTATAGCACACGACCGAATGACCCAATTAAACACACTTACCTCACTGGCTAATGATCTTCAAACTGTTAAACACTTCAAAACTGACAAGACAACAAGTGGAGCTGATAAAGATTAGTCATGGTTCAGTAAAAAGTAAAAGCGGGAATTGACTAAATTTTCTACAAGGTGGCGCCTGTATCTGTTGAAGCCATCTAGCGATAATTTTCGGAGAACTGCTTTTGGCGTTTGACAGCTGTCAAAATGGCAAGTGGCAAAAAATCGGTGCTGTTCATTTGTCTAGGTAAGAACATGGTGTAATTTTAATGTAAAGAGGTTAAATACACTCCTTAGTAACTGTTTCAATGGTTGTCAAAGTCAATTTCATCTTGATTTTGTGATTAATGACCTCTTCTTCATGACCACCCATGACCATGGCCATATTGTTGATGATGTTCAATGTTGATGTTCAGTTCAGTCTGTCCAGAGCTCAATTGATATTATAGCTTAGTTAAAATAATTTTATTTCAACTGCATATATTTTCAATCATATTTATTACAGGAAATATCTGTCGTTCACCAATTGCTGAAGCAGTTTTTGCCCACATGGTTAAGGAGAAGGGCCTGCAAGACAAGGTAAAAATTGTAGCCCCTCTCCCACATAGAAAATGCAATATTATATGCACCTTGGCAATTGCGAGTACAAAGGCAGTGCCACAGATGAACTTAGTGTACACCTGTTTATGACGTCATTCTTACCCCGCGAGATGTGGTAAAAAATGTGAACCCCCTCCTTGAATTAAACACGTCGTTAATTTTGAAAGGTCCCTCAAACCAAAGTGACACACATATATAAATTATAATAAGTATATGTACAATAAAGTTGGTTCAATTGTTTCATTTCGTTCACGCAATCTGAGTTAACTTTTCTTCCGAAGAGTAACTGATGTATTATTAATTTATTATACTGTTATTATGTAATTTTGCAGTAAATAGTTTTATTTCAATAACTGACAGTGGGTCATAGACAGTTCTGCAATAATGGGCTGGAACGTTGGTCGTAAGCCTGATGGAAGGGCACAGATTGTTATGGAAAAACATGGAATTCCAATGCAACATAAAGCTCAAAGAGTATGCTATAAAATGATTAATATTAATTTTGCAAAATGTTTGCCTAATTGGTTATGTTATAACAGTGTGTTTGTTCAGATTCAGATTTTGAGCTAGATTTTGTGCTCTGTCTCCCCCCCCCCCCACCATCCCCGCCCCACCCCCTTGAAGTGTTTTATAAATGACAGTCCTTGGTGATTGACTAACAAGCATGGTTTTTGTTATTTATTTTCTAATACAGTGGCACATTGATAGTGCAGGAACAGCGGACTACCACATCGGCAGCAAACCTGACAAAAGAGGTCTAAAATGCTTGAAGTCACATAACATTGAAACCCCACACAGATGTAGACAGGTTGATAATTTAAGTCTTGTTTGCCTGAGTGTGTTTAAAGACTGTTGCTTTCCTAATTTTACAAATTATTTTAATCAGTACCACTTTAAACCAGTTTATGTTTCGTGCTTTAAATGATGATTTACTAACCTTTTTTTTAATTTATGAAATATTGTAACTTACTTTGTATCAAACACTCACTTGGTAATATTGATGCCTACCTTGTGGTTCATATAAAAATGTAGGCGTATATCTATATAAGTAGTTTTTTATAAAAAAAGTTATAAATACCAAATATGGCAAGAAAATTGTTCATTTGATTTTTTCGAAGGTTCTTTCAAAATTTATTTGTAATTGATTATACTAATAATATCCATTATATCTATAATTATCAGAAAAGTTTTTGTAATCTTCTCTGCATTATTTTCAGATAACTCCAAATGACTTCACAGACTTCGATGTTATATTTGGAATGGATCATTCTAATATGGAGTAAGATTTTCTTCAATATCTCAATTTCACCGACGCTAAAGATATTACAACAGCTTAAAAATTATAAGCTTATTAACTATTATCTGAGTGTCTAGGTCCTCTGGAGACCTGCAAACTGAAAGGCAAATTTTTTAGTCCTAAAATTTCAACATTCAGGGCAACAACTTGTGGAATCTTTAAGTTGACTAAGAAATGTGAACAATGTAAAAAATGCAAAACAACACTGATCACTTTGTGAGAGGACATGCCTACCGCAGCCTACGTCCTCTGAAATCTCTCTTAAGTTGAGAGAATGGTTTAGGAATTCTCACAGAAATTTTGTGGTTGCCTATATCGGCCTAATTATCTCAAAAATTGTGCATGTTGCAAATTTTCTAGGATTTTTTTTATTTCAGAGACTTGAAGGACCTTGCACCAAAATGTGCTACTGCAAAACTAGAAATGTTGGGAGAATACGACCCGAAAAAGCAGCTGATCATCGAGGATCCCTATTATGTAAGAGTCCTAGGCCAAAGATTTTAACGGCCCGTTTCCATTGATTTTCACCATAGACCTGATGCTTGGCCAGCTCTGATGGTACTGATGTGCCTTATGGCTTATGCCATAAGATATACATGATATCGGGCCTACAAGTATAAAAAATTTTCTAAAAATGTTTTTGAGGTCTCGTAACATTGCTGCATAGGGGCGAATCCTTGGGTTGTTCAGACTTCTCTTGTTATAAGGCCACACATAATTGATCTTTAGCTTCTCGGACCCTCTCAAGGCCTTTTTCTAGGGTCGGTCGTTAGGACAAAAAAAGAAAAGGTGAAAAAAATTGTTTTTAATATAATGTCAAAAAAAAATATATTTTTTTTTTCTATTCTTTTTTCCATCGGCAGGAAATCTATTGTGTCGGCGGGTCTGCGAAGCTAAGAATCAATTAGGCCTATGTGTGGCCTAAAATTTTTTTATGTGTTCAACAGGGTTCCCACAGTCATGGAAAGTCAGGGAAAGTCATGGAAAAAATAGTGGTCATGGAAAAGTCATGGAAAATCAAAATATTTTGAAAAGTCATGGAAAATTCAAATTTTGACTACGATTTGCGCTAAAATTTAACACATTTGGGGCGTATGGTAGTTGGATGGTTGATCCGATGGCCGGACAGTGAATGATGGTCATCGCAAGAATTCGTTTTGGGGTGAATCTCAACCGCAATGAGTAAAACAATAGTCATGGAAAATCCAAAAATTGGTTATGGAAAGTCATGGAATTCCTGTCGCAAGATTTTGTGGGAACCCTGGTTCAATGTCCACATACATAAAACTGCACAATTAGGCCTATAGTCCCAGGTGCAAATACGCGCTCCTGCCCGCGCTGGACCCCCCTTCCCCCTTTCAAATTCCAGCGTCCGTCCCTGCTTCATCCCTGAAATTTTGTCAAGTTCTTAGTTTTCCTTTATAATTTTTCAGGGAGAAGATTCCGATTTTGAGACAGTTTTCCAACAATGCTGGAGATGTTGCGAAGCATTCTTGAAGCAAAATAGCTGAGCAAAATTGTGTTTTTACTTTAATTATTGTACGTCAAATATAAAGTCAATCACAGAACTTTTAAATATTTTGTTTCAGCTTTCTTCATTATTTTCATGAACCATTTAGTCCTAGGATGTATGCATTATTTTAAATAAAATATCATAAACCTTTGACAAACAAACACAAATTAGTTTCATTATTATTTAACGTTTTATTCATAACAATTTTTAACAAGCATCTGTCTTATAAATAATGACGCTATAACCTAGTAACAGAGATTCTTGAATTGATAAATTAGTTATAAATATCAATAAATAACAAACAAGAACCCAGGGGTTCAAAATGGAGGTGGCGGAATTTCTTAAGAATAGACAATTTCTGAACCAATCAGAGCGAAGTAGGATGGCCTGTAGGGTAATTAGAGAAATGCAGGGGAAGGACAATCATCTACTAATTTTTTGCACTCAGCCAATAATTCTTTAGTCTTTGCATGAAAGTAACTCCCTATCATGTCAATAAAGATCTTACTTAATAATATGCTGCTCTATACACCTGTCTATCGACATTATTATACCACAACCAGCTAACTTGTAGAGTCACTTGTGTATTTCCAGTTGATAAAATTTGACGAAGAGTGGTATAAAAGAGTAAAATTCAGATATGATTAGGAAAATTTGATACACCAGGCCAAAAATTGACTGATGTACGATTATCTGAAAATCCATGATATTCATTTAATTTTTCCAATATTAACCTGCGATTCGAATAAGAAAATTAATATAGATCAAAATTAGCATGATTCTGATGACTACACTGTCATGTTTATTTCTTTAATTTCTTTAATTTCGCTAAATATTCCAAAGCCTGGTATTAGGCATAAATGAAAATGGGGAGGAAATGAGACATTTTTAACCTTTTATTATGCATTTTAAATCTTAAATTTGCAATAACTCATGCAACAGCCTTTTATATTATTCCTTCATAGTATGTTTAACTATGATATGCTTTAATTCTAACAACTTAACCATTATTATTTTGGCATTTCACATAGAAATGTCAGAAAATTGGCAAAAATCATTATTTTTTTTAATAGTTTTTTAATTTTCATAAAAAAATCATGTAGGGTTAACATTCCAACTAGAGATGTTAAAAGAAAGCTAACTAGAAAATTTCATAGATGCAAGATTGACTGAACCACAGTTTAAAAAAACTAATTTTTTTTTTCACATTTTTGGTGAATTTTCATCAGTCCCTGTTTCTCAGAACATTTCGACCATCAAAAGGCACATCTCGGGTATTTAATACATACTACATATATATTGAAATTTCCATGACATAAGCACAGCAGCTTTTGAGTTTAGTTCGGAAAAAAAAAGAAAAAATATTTTTTCACATTTTTCAATAATTTTGAGAAAAGAACTAATGTCATGTGGACTGGACCCCAAAAAGGCATAACTAGGATACAAGATACGATAATGTGCCAAAAATATAAAACATACAAGCCACAGTTCTGGCATTACTGCCCAATACACAAACAGGACACACATTATATGGCTAAGAATTTGAAACTGCTACCATGGACATATAAATTTCGACTTCAGCTGACATATTTTAAGTTAATGCCATTTCATACATCCCATTTTTGCCTTATATTTCCCAAAATATGGATCTCAAAAACTTAATTTGTGACTTTATTTTTCCTAATTTTAAGTGTTCAAAAAAGCGTAACAGAGTTGTCCACTTTCACCGTTTGACCGCCTGTATCTGGAAAACTATGGCAACCAGCAGCACAATTTTTTTTTTGCATGAAGAGTATCCACAGCTTAGTGACCTGGAAAAAATATTACCCACAATGCATCAGTGGATAATTTTTTACGGTTCGTCGATATAACAGGGTGTTACCGGACAATTTTGGCTGTTCAACCAGCTTTTGTTGGGGTCCGAGTTATGCCAGCACCAAACCGATGGTTTTATACATTTTTCCACAATGGGAGGCAATTTTCTGAAGCATTACATAGCTTCCATGACCTTTTTTTTTATCTCTCAGGATACATGGAGATTTTAGTTGTCCACACAGTTGTCCGCAAAATGTTACATGAGGACTGTGAGGACAACTCAAGGGACAATGCGGACAACTAGAGGACAATGCGAAAAATTTCGAGGACAATGCGGACAATTTAGAGGACAATGCGGACAATTTAGAGGACAATGCGGACAATTTAGGGGACGATGCAGACTATTTAGAGGACAATGTAGACAACTCAATGGACATTGCAGAAATTTAACAGATATTTCAAGGGGTAGGCTGACAGCCTAATCTGAGCTATCTCTTAGAACAAAAACCAAGGCTGATCAGTGATCATTTTCATTATATTTATTAGATTCTAATTATGAGATCTAGTACCATCCATATTGCATGGTGTGGCTACCCATGGCACCGTAGCCTGTAGGGCAGTGTAGGCAGCAGGGGGGTTCGAGTCGGGAAACATAGATACTCCCCAGTGTTCAAAATAAGGGGGGGTCAAAGGGGTTTTGACCCCCCCCCCCAATGCTCATGGGACCCCTCAAATACATTTTTCAAAAGAATTAAGCAGTGTTGGAGTCGAGGCCAGGACATCCGAGACCGAGACCGAGGCATGAGCATCCAGACCGAGACCGAGGCATTGACCGTCCGAGACCGAGGCATCAGCTATCGAGACCGAGACCGAGGCCGGCTGAACATAAATTATGGTTTGGTCAATTTATTTGCATAATGGTTATATTATATGAAATTTAGCCAATGAACAGGCTTGTATTCTCAAACTTAGGATGACCCCATGCATCAAACTTCTAAGTAATGGCCTTTTCACTCTTCTGGAAGTCAAAGTTGTGAATTGCAATCAGATTGCCAACTCTAATTGCCATTATGAGAAATAAAAGCAGGGAACTTTTCATCTTCCTTAATTGCAATTACGAATGTCCTATTGGCGGCGGCGCAAAATGTTGGCGGTTCCGAGCTCTACCAGTGTTCAAATAAGGGGGGTCAAGGGGGTTTTGACCCCCCCCCCAAATGCTCATAGGACCCCCTCAAATACATTTTTCTAAAGAACCAAGCAGTGTTGCAGTCGAGGCCAGGACATCCGAGACCGAGGCATGAACATCTGACACCGAGACCGAGGCATTGACCCTCCGAGACCGAGACGGAGGCATCAGCTGTCGTGACCGAGACCGAGGCCGCTAACCATAAATTATGGTTGACTGCCAAACTATTTTAGCTTGATATATTATCGACATATCACTTACAATAAGGCTATAACATTGCAATTGAAGATTCACTCAATCACTCAAGTAAAAACACTGACCTGAAGACAATAAGGGGGCAATCATTGCATTTTTAAAGGACAGGGCGTGTAAATCGTCTCGCTGGGTATAAATTTATTTCTTACGGAAAAAGTGACAGATTAAATTTGTTTTGAGTGTCTGAAAATCTTTATTACTTCTCAATCAAACATTGCAGACTGAGACTGAGATAGGCCATCCACCGGAAATTTATTTCAACACAGCTGGGAAAGAATATTTATACTAAGCTTTCTCGGCTTGAATGGAACAACAAATGGCATCGTTTTTTCTAAATACTGAATTGCTTGTCTGTTTCCTTACACTTACTAGATAGATACATACTCTGAGCTTCTCTGTTCCCATCTATTAGGCAGTAGCATATTTATGTTATATCAAAGATATTCTGAATATTTTTGAGGCATGGATGCATGTTAGGAGATTCTGTCAAAAATGTTGTCCCATTTCGTTTTGTCGAGTTATATGTCAAACACTTGGTGTGTAAAGTTAAGGATAAGGTGTCTTGCATTAAACATGTTAAGTGTAAACAAAAATGTTAAACCTGCATCATTATTGCTGAAATTTACATGAAACAATTTTCAATGTCAAGGTACCTCAATAAGTGAAGGAAAATTACAAATATTTAATACTCGAGAACTCCAACACTTGAACCAAGAGGGGGTCCTCAAAAAACACCCCCAAATACTGAATCTGTTCCGAGGAATAAGCATCAAGCCCCAGTAATGCCTTATCAGCTTACAACAACTTCTTGTGATTTATATTCACCAGTAATAGGATTATAAAACTGAAAATGAAACATGCCTTTAAAACTAATTTTAGAGCATCAAGAAAAGCTGTTAGGCTTCTGGTGGCCCACTGATGGCCCTCCGTCTCAAGGGCTTCTATCCTTCTAGCCTTGCAACAGAGAGACACCCCCAAATGACATGGCCTGTTTCGACCACTGATACTGGAATGTAGATACATCTTCAGCTATTTCTTTAGTAGAACAATTAACCATTTAGCAAGTACACGTTTCCATTAAAAATAACAGATGATGACGACAGATGTATATATACTTGCTAAAATATATGGGCCTATTACATTGATCAGCTTCCTTCTCCTCAATCTCCATTTTGGTAACAGCCAGGGATGGACGCATTGGGGGGGGGATGGGGGGGGTGCACCAGATGAAATTTATGATATTTTTACATGCCAATTATATCGGCACGGCGTCACATTATGTTCGGCTATGAGTTCCGAAACGCAATAACCCAATAGACCCCCCACCAGAATTTTCTGAATCCCCCCCCCTGGTAATAATCTCTGGACATGGCCGGAGCAGTGTTTGAATGCCTTACTAAACAGGACAGACATGACAACAACTGTAGGCCTATACTATGGACCATGTGTTGTAAGAGTTGTACCAATAAAACTTCAAGCATTTCAAGGTAGTTTTGCTGAGGGTTACATTAGAATCTATCAAATGTTAATTATAATGATGGTGCCAAGCGTTTGAAATTCTTTATGATCATAATATATCCAAAGTTGTGCGATTGTGGGCTAACCAGATGATTCTTGGATTGGGACAGCGGATTAAAAAAAAATTGTTTGATATATGTATGACACCAAAAGTAGCTTGATCAGCACAGGAGAAAAACCTGTTTCCACGTTTAGGGTGTTCATCTATCATACCATTAGGTTTAATGTCAAAATTGCAATAAAAAGGTTTGTCGCTCCTTTGCATGTGAAAAATAGTCCATAGCCCCCTCCTCCAAACTATCATCTTGCAGCAACTTCTCTTGAACTGAGTCCAATTTTCACTTTTTTGCCTCAACGACAAGCCAGCAGGACAATTCGTACAGGCCATAATATTATGCCCAAAAAACAGTGGTGTCCAAATGAGAGTTCATTACTGCAATATTGTCATACGTAGGTTAACTAGTTTTGATGAAATATATACTTTAGAACATTCCAAAATATTACACAGCTTTTATTTTTCAAAAAGATATCTCACAGTTGTCCTATGAAAAGAATAAGTGTGGACAACTGATCATCTGAGTTGTCCAACTTAAAAATTATTACTTGACATGAATGAAACATCATGAAGATGCGCACGTCAGGCAACAACATATTAAAATATTCATGAGATTTTAAAATTATACCTACAAATATTGAATTCTTGGAAATATAAATAGTCTTGTCCCAGAGGTGACCAGAGTCAGCATTTGTCTGAAGACTTCTAAAAGCTACATTGTCCATTATCCAAGGACAACATGATTTTGATTGTCCACAAACATGTCTTAGGGTGCTATATGTGGACAATTTTCGGACAACAAATACAAAAATCCACTGCCATTTCCTTTCCTTTGACATTTCATTCACTTTCAGATGTTTTATTCAGTCTCAGAAGCTGCACCAATCAACCCAATTGACGGTTTGTGGATCCGTCCAACGGTTTTAGATTTATAGCTGTTTAAAAAATGTAACCATTGTGGACAACTCTCAAAAATTAAAACACATTATCTGATCTGTAAAAAAAATACTGTATACTGGTCAAAAAAAGTATAGGAAAATGAAATAGATTGGCAAGCTGAAGTTAAAAAAAGAAAGAGCATCTGAAAATTCACATTCTTTCTTTCATTTTGAGGTCATTGAAAAACTGGTAATTTTGTCAAAATGTGTAACGCTTATGTAGGCCTCTTTGCGACCTGAATTTTTCAATAACTATGAGGGCTACAAAAAACAGCAAACAGATATAGAATATTCAGATGGTGCTCTTTCAAATGACAACAAGTTTTGGAGGTCCAAACCTAATACTTTTTCGCCAAGGAGCTCTGAAATCTTGCTGTACGGTGAAAGGTAGTTTGTCGCGCTAAAATAGGGGTGTTACACAACGTTTAGCTCATCATTGCCAAATACTTTATATTGATAATGTCATTGTTCTTATTTGGCACAAAGGGGATTTTCTGCTTATTCCTCTGGTGTTTAAATCATAAAGATTGGCCAAATAGAAGTGTAGTTACACCTTGTCGTGTACCTAAAAGTCAGTAGAGTTGTCCGCGATAGCAGTTTCAAATTCTTAGCCATATATGCATTCTAGCTAAAGTCACGTCCAAATTACAACATGCCTGCTCTTCATTCCTATACCAGAAGCAAGTCCATCATCAAGTTAGATAGCTCGCTTGACCCGAAACAATTCCAAACAAAATGGCCAAGTTATGGTCAAAAGACATTCTGAAAATACTCAAATTTTGAATTTCCCGCCAAAACTTCCATTCTCTCAACTGCATGAATGGAGGTGTATTCACACCTCCATTAAAAAGAAAGAAAAGTATATAATATTTAGACAAACAATCTTTAAAAAATATTTACAAAACCCAGATCCAGATAAGCATCTACATTTTTGGAAGAAGTAAAGAGAACTATCGTAGACTGGCCATGAACAGCGGAGGAAAATTAAAATAAAGATAGGCTTCCGGAGGCAACAAAGTTAATTGCACAATTTGAATTCGGATAGCGAAATTTACAAAATTAATATGATTGTACGTAAACAAACTGACTACATAACAGTGACTAGTATAAAGAAAACATCTTATTAGGTCAGGTAAATTTTTTATGGTTGACTGATTTCTCTTTCCCTATAAGTTGTCTTATAAAATTTTCAAAATTTACACTCCACTCCTGTTAATTAGATCTGTTTTGGAGAAATACAGAAATAACAAATTTCTCGCTTATTTTCAACAAGACCATTTTGAGTCTTAAAAAAATGTTGTTAGCTTGAAGCTTGCAGTGTATGTTAATTTTTTGCTACATTGCGTACAAAAATGTATTCCACAAACTTATAAATATTTAGAGTGATGAAAAATTTTCATATATAATATATTATATTGTCTTTTTTCAGTCAACATAGCAGCCGAAAATTATTTTATTCGCCAGCCTTAATTTTTTGGCTTTTCCAAAAATTAATTTACCAAAATAACTCACAAGAAACATATAGCTACATTTAATTTACCAAAATAACTCACAAGAAACATATAGCTACATTTCAGCGCCAATGATTTTCTGCCACTCAATAATCAATATGCAGTCAAAATACAAAATGTGTACTCATATATATTCTCTGGATACATTTCTGATAGAAACAATGATAATCAGAAATCAGAAATTGTGAAATCGACAGAATTAATCAATTACAACATACCCAATTGCACATTCTTAACTTATAAGTACAAGGAACAGCGTAAATAAATTACTAAATAAATTAATAAACAATGCCTATTTTACATAATGAAACTTATGTAAGTCAGCAAAACAATAATGCAATTAATGCAAACGCGCGCAAGATCTGACGTCTGAGAGTGTCATCAAACCAGTTTCATATTTGATGGTTATGAGGGGGGACTAGGCAAATCTAACTCATTGATACTAAGCAAATCTAACTCGGGCAACATCAAACAATTTATAAGGGGAGGAGGTAAGGGGAGGCACATTATTTTCTTCGCAAAATTTACCCCGCTGATACTATTCCTAATACATGCCTTACACAAGTACGATAACTTCGGCACGTTCGGACACATGTTCAGTTGACGCTCGGCCCAAGATTGGACTTCCGAGCGAAGACAGGGACGCCCACGACAAGAGACAATGTCTCTTTTAGCTCCCGAAAAATCAAGACCCAACAAAACAGCAGCGTGGAGCAGTATCAGGGTAGAACGGTAGAACCTCTTGTGTAAGGATTGTTTGAATTTGTACCTAAAATGGTGCGACTTATTATTATAATAACAATTGTTTTGTAGTAAGACGCACAGAGACTCCATGTAGGGTCCTGCACACAGCGAATCCAGCATCGTACAGCTGCGGTGGGTTGTATCGTCGACAAAGTTTGGGTCTGCTCCCTTGTCGAGCAAGAGTTTCAAACATACAGGATCTTTAGACAGCCAAATTATTGGATGTCTACCATCGTCATCAACGATATTTGTTTCACACCCACGAGCAATGAGTATTTGAGCAGTTGAGAAGTTCGAAAGTGTTGCCGCAAGAAAGAAAGCTGTCTCATTCCTAGTTTTCCTCAACTCAACCAGAGCTCCGTGGTCTAACAGAACTTCCACGCATTTTGCACGGTCGTATTTAGCTGCCACCATGAGAGGCGTCAGCCCTTCTTTAGCCGTCTGCAAAAATAAAAGAAGGTCCGTCAATATAACTGTGTTGTCGCAGTTTGAGGTCTCCGAAAAAATGACAACAGCTATACAGATAGATATAGAGTAATTGCAACCAGAGTGGGAGTCCTCAACATGTTACACATTAACCCTATGTGAGGGATCCTAAAGTTACTTGCCCAGCACAGTCACTGATACAAGGGACCGCCAATTTAACGTCTCACCCGAACGACATCCAGCTTGGGATTTTGCTCATAAAGGTCCACTGAAAATTTTGGGTTCTCCACCCGGATTTGAACTCATGCAGATGGAGACCTTCAGCAGAGTAAACGGGAACCTTACAGTGTTCCAGCTAGGATTTATTTGGGCATGAAATTTTCTAGAAATGAGGGCACTTTTCTAGAAATGAGGGCAATTTTGAAAAAAAAAATTTTTTTTTTTAAATTTTTTTTTTTTTTTTTTTTTTTGGGCATGGCGCACGAGGGTCGGGCATTGCGACGCGCCATGCTCAAATGGCTTAGCTGGAACACTGCCTTAACCACTATGCCATTCAGCTGTCCAATGGTCCAGTAATGGACCTTTTTAATACGCTATAATTACAATTTACAAACCTGTAGATTGACTTGTCCAACCATATCTTGATCCTCCTCCAAGAGAAACTCCATAACATCTGGGAGATCGCACAGGGCCAAATAATGCAGGACGCCAGTTTGAGAATTGTCTGGGACGGCAGGATCGCATCCAGCTTCAAGCAGTAACTCCATAACTTCTACACGACCGAATCGGGCAGCCAACAAAAAAGGCGTGACTCCCCATTTATCTTGTGTCATGGTGTCCGCCCCTGCATCGATGAGAAGCTGAAACAGTAATGGACAACGTCATTTAATAGACAGATAGCCAGATAGATATGGTAAGTGCAGCCCTCTAAGTCCAGTTATTGGTGCTCACGAAGGTTGATTGATGAGAAGGGAGAGAGAGCGGGAGTCCTCAACATGTTACACCTTTAACCCATATGAGGGATCCTTTACTTGCCCAGCACAGACACTGATACAAGGGGCTGCCAATTAATGTCTCATCTGAACGACATCCAGGTGGGATTTTGATCATGAAGGATGACACTGGCGCAGTTCAGAAAAAAAATGAGGAGATAATAGAATAACTTGCAACAGTATGATACTCTTGCTAGTTATTCTATATCTCCTGAATAATTTTATATAACAACTTTGCCAGGAAAGAGGCACATTAGAGGCTATTTCATTTTACCTTGACACAATCCAAATGATTGGCATCGATGGCCTTGTGAAGGGCAGTGTGGCCATCCTTGTTCACTTGATTCAGTTCGCATTTCGCTTGAATAAGAAGATGGAGAACTTGAAGGCATCCTGCTTCAGCGGCCGTCAGAAGTATTGGTACGCCACTGCCGTTTTCTCCGAGTGGGAGGGCCCCTCTTTGCAACAACAGATCGATGCATGCAGCGTAGTTGTCGTTCTTTTTCAGAACGGCCTTTTGAAGAGCAGATTGAAGTTCCTTCGCATTGACTGGTCTCTGGTTCGAAAGGAGTTCCCGCAATTTCTCGACGTCATTTTGCTCCACGGCATCTACAATTAATTCATTAATTAATGTATTATACTAATACGGGACTGTATCAGGGACCTGTCACTCAGGGGGAGCCCTGATTGGCTTGATACACATGTTTGGGAGTTTTATCGGAGTTGACGTAAAATATTTTATTGATATTAATGATAGGATCTTTGCAGATTTTTAGTACCGAGCCTCCGCGTCTCGATCAAGGCCTAGGCCCAGACGGCGCAAACTAATTTTGCGTTCATCTCTTCTCTGGGTAGCCCCCCCCCCCCAATTGCCCCAAATTGCCCAATCCTGCCTTGGTCTATTATATCACTCTATAGCACTTTCATCATTCATTGACACTGTCAGTTTGTCATTAGTGATACTTACAGACTACAATAGGCACATCAGAGATGATCAGTCATTAAACACAGTCTAATACACAAACTAAAGTAATGCTCAATGCATTGCCTTTTTAGGCATTGGAATTTGCTTGCAACAAAATGTAAACAAAGAAAAGAACCAATTGCCACAGAGCCACAAGAGCCTAAAATGGGCTAAAGTAGTTTCAAAAGTGAAGCAACCTTCGCCCCTACTTGATATTTACCTAGTCTTTGATCAATCAACCATCTGCGACTTTGTAAATTCGTTCCCATCCAAAACTTTCTGTGAACTGACATTTCTAGAAGTGGCCATTGGCTCCAATGCTGATAGCTCAACAACTCAGCTGATCTTCTGCAGGCGTGACGTCATCACCAAAGATCCAACTTTCGCGCCAGTTTGTGGCCTGCAGTCTGTGCAGGTGCCCCCAGTCACAGCTGCTGTGCTAGCCCAGCTCAATGACACAGATCTACCAATGCTATCATATATATTTGAATATTATTTATTTCCAGCCAGCCTGGATATATATAGATGTTGCAGAGGTGTTAAACCCAGCCCTGGAAACTTAATTGTGGGGGCTAGTGGGCGGCTTTCTTCACTAGTGTTGGGTATCGTGAGGATTTTGCGATACAATAGTTTAAACGATACTTAGTTAGCGATACAATACCTGAACGATACAATATATTGCCAACTATTGAGGTGCACAATACAATACTATTGCGATAGGTAAATTACAAGAAAAAGCTTGAAAAACATCATTTATAATGGTGTCAATTCAACATCATTGCAGTATGAAGTTAGTGTTAGGAATGTTAGGCAAAAAAATATTCTCGATTTCACAAAACTAAAGCAAAAAACTGAAAAAAAGTTGCGATTTTCTTGGGTTTCTCACAAGATAGAGGTGTGATGCGCATTAAAGCGCACATCAGAAATTAGCGGAACTATGCTTTTAAGCAGACGATTACTATCGCAATAATCGTGATACTTGCTCCCTTTGGCAATAGTGTATCGTGATATATCATGCCTAATTTTTCCTCACGATAGTTGTATTGTGACTGCATTGGCGATTAAGTATCGTGATAGTAATAGTATCGTCCCAACACTATTCTTCACTGGCCTATTTTAAAAAGTCACAAAAATGGTTGTTTGCAAATTCATCGGTTTTATTTTTCAGTAACAATAAAGCTCAATAATTACATAACCACATGATATGAACGTCTCATTCATAACCAAAAATGCACATGAATTCCATTCATATTTTAGAAAGCACTTCAACAAACGGCAATCAAATGTTAAAATATAAATTTGTTTATCCACTGTCAAAGATTATAATCAACCAATGATTGAACTATGATATCAAGTACCTGCTTAAAATTTAAGGCCAATCGACCACAGGATCTGATTTTACCAAAATTTTAAACTTAAAAATTTTTTATTCCTGACTTCTCAAGTTCCAACAAAAAATTAACTGTATGGCTAAATTCAGGTTGTAATTTATTTTATAACCAGTTTTGCAACAAATAAGGGTTTTTTCTTGGCATTAAAAATTGTTTGTAAACCTAAATATAAATGCACTGAAAATTTCAACAAATAAGGTTTTGAAGCAGACAACGAGACTGAAGACAAAAGATATAACAAAGAACAAATGTATAATAAATTATCAGGCAACATGGAGATTTTAAACTTATAAATTTATGTTGCACACACATAATTAATCTCCTTAACAATGTAACAAATTAAACAACAAAATCCGATAATTTAAATTTGCATAGTTTAAAAGGTGTTCCAAAAATATTGTGGTTACAAATAGCATGAATTAACAGCTGCCCCGCACAAATAATATCAAAAACATTCAAATAATGTACATCTTCAATTTCCCACATATTATGCAAATTATACACAGATTACACCTCATATTGTGATGATGTTCTTAAGCACTGTAAACAGTCCCAATTAAATTTATAAGTCAACATCCACACTTTCTTAAGAATGAGAGAAAATGTTAGGCAATTTCAATACAACCAAAACTGAAATTTGAGAAATAACCAATGCTCATACTAATCAGTCAAAATTATGTCATTAATTTCCCACTGATCAACTAACACAGTGACTGTGGAGTTTATATTAATAATAGATAACTTCAGTTTTGAAGAAACATTTTCAGACAGTGTTAAATAAAAAAAGCAGCATAATCTGGAAAAAAGAATCCGCGGATTCAAAGCTAGCCATTTGGTTTTATATTAAAGGGCAGTAATTAACATGGAATGGGATGATAGCAATTTTGAAATAATCTATAGTATATCCATACTGAAGACATGTAAATAACAATTTGAAGAATGTAAATAATATCATGAAATCCTCGAAATAAAAGGCAACTAAGAAGCTTCTTGTAAATTGGAGGGGAAAGAATAGAATACAATGAAATAAGACAGATAGATAAATAGCTAGTAAGATAGATAGGCGGATGGACTTGAAAGAGGGAGCTTCCGTCTGAATAGGAAGGAATATGCATGACAGATAGGAAGAACAGGCAGAGATTATAAGTTGAGATGATATGAACTCCATCATTTTAATGCAAGTGAAGTACGATTAAAGGAATAAACCTGTTTCACTGAGTGGCCTGAACATTGGCCCCAAACAACTTTTTGTTAAAACAATGATTTTTGTGTCCGAGAGCAGGGCCTCGGCCCTTTGTCGTCATCAATGGGATTGTCATATCAAAGTTGGTGTGGATCGAAAAGCATTTCACAGATGCAAGAACAACCCGAAGTTATGATGCCATTATGATGCCCAGTGTTTACACTGTTGCACTAGATGCCCTGGCTTTCATCTTATGTCTCACTGCTCTAAATAGTTAACTTTAATCCCCCAAATTCCTCCTTGCTCAGCAGACGATTTCTGAGAAGCATCTTCTTCTTCTTCCCTTTGGCCCTTCCGCCCTGAGACAAAGTGGGGTGCACCACAACCTGAGATTTATACTTCAGCCAATTACTAAAGATAGACACATAGACACGTAGATAGACAGATAGATAGATTGATAGGTAGATTGATAGATCTATAGATAGAATGCAACTTTTAACAATTTATAGAGATGTGTTAATGTAATGATCATATCCCATTGAGTTATAAGGGTTATAAAATTGCTCGAGGACACGGTGCATGCATTGCATGCTATTTTTAACTTGTGACATAGCACTGTAATTCCAGAAACACAACTTTCAAAATTTAACCTAAAGGAGTGACCAAGTTGTGAAGCCTTAAAGTTACATTGAAATTCACTAAACATACTCCAGATTGTCTCTTGGCTGGACCAATCAGAGGCATGGTCGGGAAATCTATCAGTGGTGAAATCAAAATTATCATGTTACTTTTTCAGTTTTCATGGTATTTTTCAAACTTATGCTCTGGTGGAAGAATTCTTTCCATGTGGTAAAATAGGGAAACAAAATGCATGAACGCCGAAAATCTCACACAATCAAAACACACATTTTAGAGGGAAAAGAAAGTTGTACAATTAAAGTTTTATACCAGGCCAAAGGAAATCCAATGTATTGTATTGTATCTAATTACACTCCTGAAAGGTAATTGGGCTATATTGCTGTTAGACCTGTTAGGGAATGAACTCAAGATACTGCTAGCCTTATCCACCAGAGGGCCATTCTGAATACATACAGTGGACAGTGCTGCCACCTAGCCTGTTCTTGGCTCACATGTTTATTGTTTTTTGTTTACAGTGTTTACTGTTTACATGGTTTATGGTTTTCAGAATCCCATACACTCATCACCCATTCCAATAGCTAAGCCTATGGCTAGCTAAAAAAACTACTTTGGAATTTGGTTTAAAATGTTGACTTCAAAAACTTTTCTTTTTTTTTTAAATAACAGTCAATCTAAAACTAAACCTTTGACAAAGGTTTTCACATATCAATCTCACAAGCCAGTTTTTTTTTTTTCAATAACATAATTTATGTTTCATTCATTCACCAATATAACATAACATTCTCATACTTTAGAATTACATCTAATTTCTATACCTCTCGATTTTACTTTTCTTGTACTGTGCAAAACCAGAAGACACAAAGAATACACAACAAAATAGAGGTGGGATGAGAACTTGATTATAAAACTTTAAATAGCTACCCTCTTCAAAATGTGACGATGCACCATTTCCCTACATATAAATTTATTTAATTATTTAGTATACATAGCAACTGTAAGACAAAACATTTCAACTCATTTTAACATTACCAATTAGTATTAAATACATAAGGGCTATTCCATTTAAAAACCTGGGGGTGGGGTGGTCGGGCTACGATTTTGACCCCCCCCATGCATCTAAAACGATTTTTTTTTACCCCCCCCATGCATTAACTTCGATTTTTTCACCCCCCGTACATACATCACAAAAAATTTTCGTTATTACAATGCGTAGGCCTGAATAGAACGATAGTCCCCCCCCCATACATCTACAGTGAATTCCGCGAGTGCCCCCCAAGCATCTACATCGTATTATCGCTCACCCGTACATACATCATACGAAAAATAAACCAGCCCGACCACCCCCCCCCCAGGTTTTTAAATGGAATAGCCCTAAACCACAATGCTATTTGTAAGCACGAATAGCACTGATACAGCAGCAAAAGTGGCACTAATTAATACCATGCATGTCAACCCAGTATCGTCTGAGTAAATACCTTACAAAATATCAGCTGTTAAATAATCTCATTTTACTATGATCATTCAATATCACAGTTTCTTTATAATTAAATTAATTATAAATTAATGACTTAAATGAACTATAAGTTAATGACTAAACTCAGACCGACAATGAAAACTACTACATTGTACAATAACTAATAGTAGGTCGACTTAAACATTACAATGTGTTAATATATTACACACTAATAAATTACGAAACAACTAAAATTTGTTACGAGTATCCAGTGATTATATTAATATCATATTAACCACACAGTCTTAAAATTCATATCCCCAATCAGCATATCATCAACTGTCAAGCCAAAATGAATAAGTATATATGGCACAATGTAAGAATTAAAAGTCCCCTGTTTTGGTGTTACAAGTATAGAGCACCGATTGCGTATCATAAATTAAAAGTACAGTATCTGTTATCTTGAACGTATAATTTATCAGATGCACATCATGTACATGTTGTCAAGATATTTCGTGTATGAGATAGTTTATCAAATTTCCACAAGGAGGAGCTCCACTGTTGTAACTTCTCTCTATGGCATCTGGCACAGCGTATAAGTCAAGTCTCTTTGCGAAGATTTAAGCGTTTTTCACAGTAGACTTCTTGTCCTCTGACGAGTCGAACAGCGCCAAGGGAGGTATAAATTTCTTGCCCTCTGCTATCGTTTCAAGGCCCTGGAAGAAAATGGTCACAAGTTGAAATTAGAAAATGGTAGTACACAATTATTTGTTCATCTATTTCATAGCTAACTCATCAGACTCGAGACTAGTCGTCTGCCTAACTTTATCCCTACAAATTTTCGAAATAGCCAGAGATCAATGATCGTTAAATTATTGTATTTTGGCATGGTTTCTTGAGAATGAAGCAGAACAAATTTATTCCAGGCAATGCTATAAAATACTAGATTTAACTGTTAAATTTCAGCCTATGCTAAAAATACTGGGATTGAAATGTTAAATTTCTGGGTAATGCTAAAATTATTTGGATTTAAATGTTCAATTTCACAACTGACAGAACTACTTATAAGGGTATCAGATAGTCTATTGTGACCGTATCTTTAATAAATACACCCTGGAGACGCTGGATGCAAATGGCACTTTACATACCTCGCCAAAGTAAGACACAAGAGGAGAAATCTCGCATTCCACTACCGCATCCTCAACATCTCGTTGACTGAAAAACGTAAATTGTAAATTTTTGAAATGTCAAAAAATAAGTTCACTCTTACTGGTTCATGGCATTCTGGAAAGCAGATTATTATTATATATTGACAGCTGAAATCTGAATTAGTTTTGCCACAGATTTACACAAAATATTTTGAAAACAGTATTCAGTAAATTCAGCTTATTGCCAATTTAAAAGCCTCCTAGTCAGTCCATTATTAAGGCTGTATCAGTATCAAAACGGGAGTCGTCTACGAGAGTCGTATATAACTTCAGCCACCCAGAGTGACTGACTATACTTATATTTCAAATGCCAAAAAGGCAAACTGTTAGGTATACAAGAACAGTACACACAGCGGGTTAAAGACCCAATAGTTTTTCATCTAGTATAGCGAGGGGATAGCAAACATTGTGAGACACTATAAAGGCCAGATAATTTTCAATTAAATCATGTTATATGGTCCCTGTACATGTGTTCAAATCAAGTAAATTTGAAATCAAAAAGTTAGTAGTCAGTGAGATGCATTTTTATCATGCAGTAAAGTGTTAGTAATTAGTGAAGTGCACATTTGAAAGAAGGTAGATTGTAGATTGTGTGTGTTAAACTATGACTATGTGAACTCTAACATGTTAGAAAACTACAATATTTCAAGACTTTAGACACACTGAGCAAGCAAAAAGCATAAAAAGGTCATTGTCTAATTCTACAAAGCACAAATAATTGATATTTTTAAAACAATATTGACTAAAATGACGAAAGACATATTTTTCTTCCATGAATTTTTTTCTACTTTTTGGTACTCACAAGAAAATATCAATTCATTTTTTTCAACACTCAATTCACTTTTCTACTGCAAATAAAATCTTTCAAAAGTAAAATATGTATGCGCAGGTTCATGGTTGTAATGTGATGGTTTCAATACACAAAGAAAAATATTTATGAAAACCAAAACAAACTGATAAAGTTGAACACTAAATTTTGAAATGTTAAAAAGTCGGAGAGGTAAAAGTTAACTTCACAATTAGGTTTAACACTTCACAAAAGTTTTAAAATAAAAAGAGAGAGTTAATCAATTATCATACATCAAGCAAATACGGTTTCGCAAGTCACACATGGAAAATGTTAAACTTTCAAGATATTAGTTCCTCTTTGAACAAACTTTGGACTAATTCACATTTAGCAAATGTGAATTAATTTTTGTAAAATAGTTAAAACTAAACAGCTGAAAAACTCGCAGCAAACGTGAAAAGCAATCATGTCAGTGATTTAAAAAAATAAAATAAACTTTAACAAATTAAACCTCACCTTAACCTTGGTCTTTTAATGTTATTATTATACTCTATGTTGTCTCCGAAGCTAAAATATTAACGTGAGAACAAGATTAACAGAGTTCTACGCTTAGAAACTGTTTATTCAAAGGATATGTCTAATCCCACATAAGTATATATTGTATGCTTTCTTCCGGTCTAAATATCTCTTTAAATTACAAAATTATCTAATATATTGATTAGCCGCACATAATTGATTCTTAGCTTCGAGGACCCGCCGACACAATAGATTTCCTGCCGATGGAAAAAAAAATTGGAAAAAAAAATTATTTTTAACCTTTTTTTTTTCGTCCTACAGACCGACCTTAGAAAAAGCGCCCTGAGAGGATCCGAGAAGCTAAAGATCAATTAATGGTGGCCTTATTGTATTCTGGGTAAAATGCTATCATAACCTGATTTTCTGTCCTGTCATATTTCTTCGTACAAATAAGGAGTCAAGTATTGCCTCCTTTTGCACCGAAGCGCAATATTTAAATATCTTTTAAATGAATCATTAAATTATACCTTTTGTCAACCCCATTTTTCGCGCCGTTCTGCGACTCAGATTTGGTGCTGAAAAGTACACAACAAACATGCACTAAAAACAACAAAAGACATGCTGTGAATAACCTTGGTGTTAAACTTCTAAATAAAATGTGTGCAAAAACGAAAATGGCATTAAACCTAAGTTTCTGAACACAAGCATGCATTGCATTAGTTTCACAATTCATGCAAGCACAGCAGTGACAGATCCAGCATTTCTTAGGTGGAAGGATGGATGGATGATTTGGGCTTTATGTCCTGAATTTATGCTCTTGGTAGGCCAAAAAGGACAGGAGGCAATGAGGCGGTGGATGAATGTTTGGATGGATGATTGGGGCTTTACGTCCTGAATTTACACACAAGGCCAGTAAGGACAGCAGGACACAGCAATGAGGTGAAGGATGGATGTTTGGATGGATGATTGGGGCTTTATATACTGAATTTATGCACTTAATAGACCAATTAGGACAGGTGGAGAACACAGCAATGAGGTGAAGGATGACTAAATTAGTCATTATGACTTATGAAGGAAGACAGACTCGAGATGGAGTGCCAGGTATATGCTCCTTCAAACATCGTTAATCTATAAAACATGTAATAGTAAGAGCTACATTTCAAAATCAAAGTATCTAAGGCGTTAGACTATCTACATATCAAACTAAAGTGCAATTAGTAAAATCAACAAGTTAATACTATTACTATCAACATTATTGCTGTTAGATCATGCAATTACTTCATAATATAATGATTAAAGCAGCATATTAAGAGGATGTACAGTCAAACCTATGTGTAAGAGCAACTATTCTCAATTAATATTAAAATTTTCACAAAAGTATCGAAGCAGAGAATCCACAATTTTTCTGGAGTGCAAAAATACACTGTACTTAAAATCTGGGAAAATGCACAATTTATGCTCTTACAAAAGAGGTTTCTGTAACACAAAGCGCGACATGCATAAATAAAGTATTTAAAAAAATTTCACATGCAACTTAATATAAGTGATGATCGAGTGCTCATCGAATTCATGATGAATGCAATATCAAATTTGAAACTCCAATGGGAGGTCTGACTTGACATAACAACATCGTCACAAACCTTTAATTGTCGTTTAAAAACTTACGATGGAATGTCAGGAATTCTCTCGCCGTCCTCGGTTACGAATTTCCCGCCAGCTTTCGTGATCCACCTGGTGTGAAGATTGAACAACGCGTGTCTCGACGTCGTGGCGTTGTCTTTCGGCGCAGTGTCGGCGTTTTTCAACGGAGAGAATTCATCCTCTCTCAGGGCTTCCCAAACGGCAAAATCGCTGTCCCATTTTTGTTAGTAAGTGCAGAAATAAAGGAAAGAAAGCAGAAGACAAAGGACAAAAAGAGAAACAAGACAAAACAAAAGAAACAACAAAGGATAAATTAAAAGGCAAAGGATAAATCAAGAGACAAAGGATAAATTAATAGACCAAGGATAAATTAGTGTTGTTCGAGGCAAAATTAAACGGAAAATAGCAAAGGCAGACAAAAAGTGGATCAGGAAGAAGTGAGTTAATTAAGATTTCATATAAAGGTTAGAAGGTGACAAATGTTAGAAAAATGAATAAATGTTACAGATGTAGTGAAAAAAATATTAAGATTGGCAGATAGATATGAGGTTACGTTGCACGAAAAGGTGTTAGTATCGAGAAAATTTTGAAAATATAGTAGTTCGTCAAGAGTGTGCAAAATTGGCAAAATCCAGAAATGGCAGCAGGAAAAAAAGAAGAAAGAAAAAAAAACAATTAACATATTTGTTAGATTTCAATTGTATATTGCTATATATAAATGTTTTACATTAACAGCTATAAGCCAATGAAAACAGGTTAATATTCTAGGAGTCTTTAAACAAACAAATCTTTTTTTTTTTCTAAAATCAGTCTGGAAGTGTGAGAAAAACGTAGAATCACAGATTCACAGACTTCTCCCTCTCTCAAACTCTGAATAGAAATCATCCAAATCCAAGGTGTTTATAACCTACCTGGCAAACTGGAAGACATCAAAAACAAATTTCTCCATTTTGATTCCGTTTGGTTTTGCAGGTTTCACAAGTTCTCCAGTTGTGTCCACATGTGGGATCTTCTTCTTGGCTACATGATGTTTGAGGAGGTTTTCTTTTTCCCTGAAATAAAAGTAATAATAAACACATGAAGAAGGTAGGACAGTGTGCAGCACTGCTGCCCTCTTTGGCAATTTGCATTGTAGCCAAACAATTACTAAATTAACAGGAGACGGACAGACGGCCGGTATTTTAACCAAAATTTGAAATCCAATGCTTAAATTTTGGTTAGTCACAGCATAAAAAACGGTGCATCAAACAACATTTTCAAAAGAGATTTGTTAGGTTTCTCACTAAGAAAGAGTGTATATATATAGGGGAAGCTTGGGAGAGTTGGGCCACTTTTTACGTTCTTGCACCTCCTGCTAACAGTAATGATTATATAAACATGCTTAATGCATGTATCGTATCTTGAAATATTTCAGAAAAATATCTTTAGGTTTGCATTAATATTTGCCCAAGAACGTATGAGCTACAGCCCTATGAAAATTGGAAAAAATTTGGCCCAACTCTCCCCATCAAGTGGGAGACTTGGGCCATTCAGGGGGGAGACTTGGGCCAATGCAATATAACAGGTTCGGTAAAGCTGTACTTGAGGCCATAATATTTTTAACCTGTAGTGTGGTGGTCATAGAAGTCATTAAACCTGAATTGAGGCCTCTTGCAACTCTAGTTTGCTTTCAGACTTGAGCCTCGGCCTGATGGCCCAACTCTCCCCATCTAGATTTCCTGATATCTAATTTTATGAACCATGAATAATTATTAAGGCCTAAAAACATTCAATCTCTGTTGAATATTGCTCTAGACATGTTCTTCTGTCTTAATAAAAATAAATCTGGGTAAATGCAACACATGTGGGGTGAGTATTGGCACTGTCCCAACTCTCCCCCATTCCACCATTTTTCTCTAAATCCCAATTATGACAAAACCGGTTGTCTGATGATTTTCCAAAATATGTTAATAACAACTGAATAGTCAAGCCCACCAAACATGCCATAGAAAATTTTCTCAGTCCTTGTTGTCTGACAGACAATTAAAAACTCGTAACATGGCTCAGTTTTTCCATTTTTCATCCAAATTTGAATTTTCTTCTCTCTAAAGATTGTGACAAGCAAATTAGCCAGAAATGTTACATCCTTTGAAAGATTTTTATTTTTATAAAATTTTGGTGGCTGCAGCTTTCTCAAAAATTTTTTAGTTTCCTCAAAAATCAGGGTGGCCCAACCCTCCCTGCGGCCCAACTCTCCCAAGCTTCCCCTATGTATAGAGGCACCGCTGGAAGGTTTAGGTTTTTTGGACTTCTTGGATTAAAATTATATTGGTATTTTTGCTATTTCGATTAATTTGGTTCCCTTTTATGCAACTCCAATGTATTTGGTATCGTTAGAATTGGCTTAAAAGACAATTCCAATAGTATCAAAATCATAAAGATTAAACTGGTGGCAAATATTTGTACTGAAGGATTCAAGTGGTTTGTGATTTTGGCATTTGCTTCCAGAGGAAAAAAAGTTCTGATTTTCAAAATCGCCATGAAGCATCCCTATGTAGCTTAAAAGTCGGGGGAGAACCCCACCAGGATTAAAATAACACAGCAACCTTTAGTCAGATGAAAAGAATATTGTACCAAATCTTAATGCTAAAATTGAAAATTTGCCGTAAACATGGACATCAACAGATACAAACTTACAATACTACACTCTGAAGGAATTCCGTTGAGAAGAAATGGTTGCAAATGTTTCCAGCATTGAATGTTAATCTCCCGTCTGGGTTCCGTCTTTCTGCAGTCTTCAATGTGATCTCGCTGTATTCCACAACCTGGTAAACTCCATCTACTTTACATACGACCCCTACAGGTTCCGTCGGAGCAGTCTTCTCAACAACCTAGAAAAAATGTAAATATGTAAACTTGTATAAAGCATACAGTGAATGAAGTAGATTTCAGAAAACCCTCAACCAAACTTCAAATAGACAAATTTATATTAAAATTTAACTTAACAGTCCAAAATCTTTTAAAATAAGCACTATAGGATCCTTGTCATTTTTAACACACTATAGTTTTAATTTGAAGCATTTATAAATGCTTTAAGGACACCAGAAGAACAACTGCCCATCACAATATCAGGCCTTTTTACACATGAGATGACAACTAAATTAAATCTAAGAGAAATCAGTGTCCAACATCATCGACAGAAGGCCTATAAAAATTCAAATTATTTTAGTGTGTATGAAAGATTTCTTTGACTTTCAAATTTTAACTCAACAAATCTCTTCAAACAATATATTTCATAGTCATAATTTACCTTTGCTCCACAAGACGCATTCTTTTTCACACAGAACCCCATAAACACGGGGTCGGCCATTTTGACGAGGATATTGTCCACGCAATAAACGTGTAAGTACTTAATGCCTCTTTTAACAATGTCTGCAAGAACTCCTGACTTTTTGAGTGCTCTGTATAAACCTCCATTTCCATCTGAAAGAAAATAAAGTTCAGTTCTCAGATAAATATTAGCGATTAGACATCTTTCACAATAGATTAAATAAATTTGTAAAGGAGCTCCTTAAGGACAGATGCATGGATGATTGTGGTTTTTACGTCCAGTATTTATGAACTAAGGTGGCTAATTAGGTCATGAGGCCCTAATGGCAATGAAATAAAGGATGATTGAAAGTTTTGAAACTGCAGTCCACTGTAGTCCATCCAAGTGACCCAGTGAGTGGTTTGAATCGAACCTAGCTTGTATCCAGCAATGGAAAGCTCACTACATGTTTGTTACCACTGAGTTAACTCTGGATGAATCGATATCAGTTTTTCACTCTCCATACCAATTTTTATCGTTCCAACACAGAATTTTGTTTTTTATTAAAAGGTATTAAATTATCTCTGTTAATCTTATAGGAGATCCTTAAGATTTTAGGCCTGCTACAGTTTACCTATAAATCACAATAAAACAATAAGACTTGAGCTAAAAATAACATCTTGTAAATGTAAGTCATAAATTCAAACATATTTTCAAACATGTAGGAAGCAGCTAGCTCCAAGACTGACGTCTATAGCCCCAATATACGTCAGGAGATTCAAGACCTACGCTAGGCCCATAATTCACTACCTGACTTCACTCTACATTCTGATAACGGTTCTAATAATATAACTATCTCTTATCTTGCGTTATATTGTCTGGCAGCAATATGAATTACAATATTACAACAAATAATTTACTACCGTAGATAAACAGATAATGACAGTGTTGTGCGTCTAAATAAAAGGACATCAATTCCAAACTTAATTTTAAGATGACTCTTATGGCACAAGCTTTTCATAACTTTAATGACAATAAGGAATATAAATAGGCCCAATTTATTATCAATTAAGCCATAATAAGACTATCATAATAATGTATATAAGTTATCTTAATCGCACCTTAAATTGATTCCTATAAATTATGACGAGTACGATATAACAACCTACATCGACGAAAATATTTTTGGCAAAATTCCTGCACAATGCCATCAATGATAGTCCGATAAACACAGCTACACATTCTCCAGTTTTACTCATGCAACTTTGCGAATTTAAGGAGCATCCAAGATCGACATAAAAAAAAAATCCCAATATTTAGCCAGATACCAAACCGTTTGTTTGTTTGTTTTTTACGCCCCTGCAGCACCTTAGTGGGCTATATCTAGGCAGGCGATCGCCGTATGATGATGAGATGAGAAGACTGTGAGTCTGGCACATACCCTATTAATTCAGGGATGCCCAGGGTCTTTCAGTTGCCCCAGCATAGAATACTGGATACAACCCGTCTCCATTTAATGTCCCATGGGCTCGGACTAAAGTGAGTTCCCGGGGTGAGATTTGAACCCACGCCGTCAAAGCCAGTTGACAAGCGCACTTACCAATTAGGCCACGGGGGAACTTCAACCACACCGTATAAATACACAAACAGATAGATAATTAGTTCTAGATAGATAGATTGATAGATAGGTAGATAATTTATTTGTGTCGTTTGGAGGAGTTAAATTGGTGGCCCCTCGTACCAGTGTCTGTGCTGGGTAAGTAAAAGATACCTCACATGGGGTAAATGTGTAAAATTTTGAGGACTCCAGTTCTCTCTCTCATTTCATCAACATTTTCGTGAACACCAAGAACTGGCTTAGAGGGCTGCACTTAACCATACTATCTATTTATCTATATATCTGTCTATATCTATCTATCTACTTATCTAGTCTCTTTATCTGTCCCTCTGATTGCAGTGAAACTGGGACTATTTGGGGCCCTCTGAAAACTATTTTACACAAAATCATTTTTTTTCTCACCTGGTGCCCTCGCAACTTTGTGTTTGTTCTCCAAAATGATTTTTCCCTCGAACGTCATACAGGGTAACATGTACTGCTCGAACAGGATCAAGTTTTCCGGTTTGAGGCCAAAGTGATTGTGCTTGTCGAAGAACTGCTGGGTCGAGCCTTTCGTGTGCTGACTTGTCATGATATACCTGCAATAGCAATGAATTAATAAACAAACTTTACAGAAATTCTTGTCCTGTATTCTTTCAAAGAATACAGGACATCAGTTTTCTTTTGGGACAAATAAATAAAATAATTTTTTAAAGACTCAATTGAATTTATATATGTCATAACATAGGCACCCTATCAAAAAAACCTCACAGTACATTTTTTGAGAATGAAATTTTTGGGCCAATCAGAGACAAGTAGGGGAGACCGGGTTGGTTGGCACGCTCATTTTTATTTTTTCTCTGCAGAGCAAACGGTACAAGATATTCACACCAAATTTTAGCATGTGATAGTGAGTGTGTTTAACTCAATGATCAGTCCAAGAGATATTGTAAATGATTATTGAAATTTGTGTCACAGACACAAACTTCCAGAAAAAATTTTGATTCAACTAACCCCGACCCCGGGGTTAGTTGAAGCGCCATACAAAATTGGAGACAACTTCTTATAAAAGGGGTTTCCTTTGCATAACTGATATCCCTATGATGACCACCAGCTTCAGTACAACACTCATTTGAAAAGAAATTGTATACTGTTATTTACTAAATTTTTTCTATTTTTGACAAAAAAGCTGGTTTTTCCGTATTTCCCTTTCAGGAATGCAAACATGCACTGTAGTAGTTCTTAACTGCAGTAACTCCAACTAACAATGACTTGCAAGGCAATTTGAACACTTGAAATCTATGTTACGGCCAACTCCACCATGCATGATTCAACTAACCCCATCACACCTGGAACACAATATTGTCTTATTTTTCAGTCTTATTAAAGTCACACAACAAAAAGCTTCTTGGTGTGGATTAGGCATGGATTTGCTTATTTAGAAATAAGGTTAGTTCACCTGGATTAAAATCATAGCTATACAATAACCCCCCTTGAAGACTGAGCAAACAAGTTACTAGAGCACACCAAAAAACAAACTTTCTTGCCTACAGAATTAGCATTTTGAAATTTTGAATGAATAAAGGTATGATAACAAGTGCCAATAAATAGGGTATCTACCAAAAGTACCAGTTTGGCCAAAAATTTAAAATAAAGCTGATTTTTGGCCAAGTTTCAACTAACCCCGCGATTCAAATAACCCCGGTCTCCCTAGATTGGGTAGCATATATATAGGGATGGTTAGAGACTTCCCAATTGTTTTTGCTCTGTGTATTTTGTTCACAGAAAACAGAGTTACCTCTAATTCTCTCACCACTTGTCTCGTTAACTAGAAGGTTTGCATCGGAAAAAAATTAAGGATTAAAGCTCAGTGGATATTAGACTTAAGACTTCTCAATCTTTCCACAAGCCTAAACCTGAAAATCCTCGTGGCACTAGGCACCTTTGAATTTATTCATGACCAGTAAAGAAAAGACTATTGGGTTTAGACCTGTGCTCTCTCCTTTAATTTTAGTACACTTACCATGGCACGACTCCCTCTTTCCTGTTCTCTTCTCGCCAAATTTTGCAAGCCTAGAATTCTTTCCGCTTGGAGTTGATACAAGGTTTTTCCTGATGGCA